>CM077804.1:13139478-13629478 GCA_039737535.1 Lagodon rhomboides | reverse complement strand
CAAGGTGTTTTTCTCCCCTCTCTTCCCCCTTCGCCTTCCCATCCTCTCCTCTCCCTCTCCCTCTCATCTCTCCCTCCCCTCTGTGATTGGTAAAGGTTTTTTGCTTTTTCTGCCAGGGTCTGTTCCGCATAGTCAGCACTCCTCCAAATTCCTCCCTTGCCTTCTCTCTCTCCTCTCCTCTCCTCTCCTCTCCTCTCCTCTCCTCTTTCCCTCTCTTGTGTTTCGCTCTCCTCCCCCCCGGTTACTGCTGCTGGTACCTCACAGTCAATGCATCCCATAATCCCGCGCGCCCTCCCTCCCTCCCTCCCTCCCCCCCTCTCTTGCTGCAGTGTTTTCTGCTAATATATATTAGCGTCAGTGCAGGCTTCCTGCGCGAGCGGTGTGCACGCATTTTTTCCCCCCCTCTTTCTCCCATCGTCCCCCCCCCTCGTTCTCCTGCTCCATCAGTCCAGCGTGGGGGAGAGAAAAAAAAAATCGTCTCCTCTCGTGATCACTGAGCCTCGTTTCGGCTCGTTTTCTCTGCCTGGTTTGTTGCAGCCAGGTGAGAGTATGCGTCTCCCCTCCTCCTCCTCCTCCTCTCCTCTCCCCCTCCCTCCCCGTGTGTGAGTTGCAGTGGTGAGGCGGTAGTAGCAGGGTGGCGCAGGACATGGTGGCCGAGGCAGGAAATGCTGCAGCGGGGGAGAAAGAGAGGTGGTGGTGGTGGTGGAGACTGTTTCCCCCTCTCTCTGCTCAGCTTTCCAGCCTCTTCCTCATGCGTACTCCGGCGCTTCCTCCATTTTGCACCTCACCTTCTGTAGCTTCAGCCCCCTCCTCCTCCTCCTCCTCCTCCTCCTCCTCATGCTGCCCCTCTTTCTGCTGAGGCTGGCTCTCAAAGAGATGTGCTTTCCTTCCCCCCCCTCCCCCTTTTCAAGCCCAAAGCCCCGAAACTGCGGACATTCTCCTGAAATGCAACTCATTGAGATTACTTTTAGTTTTTAGGTGTCGGAGGATGCAATTAACCTCTAAAATTGGCTTTAACGCGTGGAATAATACTTAAGTAAAAATTAAGAAAAATCAATAATCTCACCACACACGGGCTCAAAAAGGTTCACTCAGCCACAGTTACAGACTTGTGGCTCTCCGTGTATAAAATATTCAGCAGTTCGCCAATAAGACACGGCTGCCTGGGAGGTAGAAGGGAGAGTTGTGAGAAGTGAAGCCCAAGAAAGAAAGAAAGGAAAAGAAGTCATCCAAGGGATAAAAGTTTCTCAGTGAGATCACGGGAGCTGCTTCTGGAAAGTTTGGCGTCCCGTCAGAGGAGAGCTCGTCCCGGGGAGAGAGGAGGGAGAGAGGAGGGAGAGAGGAGGGAGAGCGAGCGCCGCTGTCCATGGTGCTGAAACTGTAATCCATCCCCACAACGCGAGCGGGCTCCTGCCGGACAGCCCCGCAGGACGAGGCTGAATCTCTGCTCACACTCCTCCTCTCCGCCCTGACCTCACTTCTAAACTGTTTAGTTTGGGATGCGAGTAGAATTAAACTGATTTTTTAAAGAGTGTTGTTGCAGCACAGATTCAGGCTGAACTACTTTGGAGGGATGATGCAGTACAACTCTCAAACTCAGGAGTGCAGGATTTTTTTTTTTGTCAAGCAAGCAGATTTGATGCTCCTGCAGCACAACGCTGCAAAGACGCATCCTTTTTTTAGTTTTTTTGTCACACAGTATTGTTTCCAAACTGGGATACTCCATGCAGCATAGCCTCGGTCTTGGTAGTCTCTTACCTTTGTGGTAGTGTTAAGTCTTTTTTTTTCCCCAGGATCCTCAAAAGTAAATACCGAGAAGAAAAAAAAAATAAACAAAAAGTCCAAATGAAACCAGAGAAAAACAAAGAAACTTGAACTCAGTTGAAGATCTGAAGAAGAAAAAGAGAGAGAGAGCAAACTTTTCCACGAACACAAAAAAAAGTTGTTTCTGCGAGGTTAAAAAAGAAAAAGTGCCAACACAGGAGTGAACACGGGGAACAAGTAGAGGAGAAAAAGAAAAAGACTGCAGTGTCCTACATGGAGGGAAGCACAAGTCAGAGTGGGGAGAAGAAGAAGATGAAGAAGAAGAAGAAGAGGAGGAGGAGAGAGTTGACCCGAAGTGAGGGGACTTTGGGAAAGAATGGGACAGGAGGAAATAAAGAGAGGGGGAGAAATGGGAGAATGATGCTGAATGATTGGGGGTAAAAAAAAAAAATGAAGTGAGGGGAAGGAGAGAGGAAGAGAGGAGGGGGGGGGGACACTGGAACCGGAATGTGTTGGGAGAGGAGAGGAAGAGGAAGAAGAAAATGAAGCCCTGATTCTCCTCGTTCAATGAAATGTGACTCCTTTATGCGGAACACGAGAGGGAGAGAAAGTGAGATGAGAGAGAGAGAGAGAGAGTGTAGTAGGAGGGAAGGCGAGAGGGGGAGGGCCAGTGAGAGCTGGGAGAGGAGGGGAGGAGGAGGGAGGAGAGTGGTGCATTTCTTTGAATAGAGAGAGAGAGAGAGAGAGAGAGAGAAAAAAAGGTTAACAACATAGATGCATGTATGGGCTGCTGCTGGCTGCGAAACGCGTGTCTCTTTTCTCTGAAGCGTCGTGAGGCTCCCCGATGGGGGGAAGGCAGCCTGGCGGGCGAATCATCTGACCTCGCCGGCAGAAGAAGGAGAAGGAGAGCAAATAACTCTGGCTTTTTTTTTTTTTTTTTTTTTTACTGCAGCAGAATTCATTCACTTTTATAGTGCACTCTCCTTTCTCGGTGCCTCTCCTCCTCCTCCCCCTCCTCCTCCCCCCCATGCACACTCTCTCCTCAACCCCCTTCTTCCATTAACAGGGGGAAGAGACTGTAGCTGCTCCTGCATCCACTTCTTTCCACCCTCCCATTGTTTTCCTCATTGTTCTGTCCTTTTTCGATTCCTCCGCTGAAAAAAAAAACAGATTTATGGCCCACCCCCCCATGCTCAACCCTCCACATGTCTTCACACACACACACACACACACACACACACGGTGTTGATGGGAGAGGTGGCAGAGGGATGCATTGACATGATTGTGCATCGCATGAGCCTCGGCTGCGGGTCGGAGGGGGCTGCAGCAGTGTGTGTAGCGCGCGCACAGGCTGATTGAGGAGATCTAACATTAGTACGGACACTGCACTCTCGGGAGGCAATTAACACACACACACACACACACACACACACACACACATGGTGCTGCGCCACCTTACGTCAGAGAGGCATTCTCAGGGAAAGGGGGGAAGAAGAAGAAGAAGAAGAAGAAGAAGGAGAGATGGATCCCCAGTTTTGCCTCCTCCTGGGGGGGTGGAGGTGGCCGGAGCTGGTGGGGAGGGGATGCTCACAAGTCTCACAGTGGCCTCATTAGGGGGAGAGGATGTGCATGCAACCAGGATCAATTTAGAGATTTTAGAGAGGGGTGGGGGGGTGAGGGTTGGGACCCCCCCACCCTTGACTCTGGGGGTGTCATCGCTGAGTGTGGATGCTGACTCATGAATGCCACCTGTTTTCACGCACAAGTTGGAGGCGTCTTTGCGCGCCAGGATGCTGTGTGTCAAAAAGAAAAAAACTTGCCTGCCTGTCTGATGCACCCCTTCCTCCCCCCCTCCCCTCCCCTCCCTCACCCACTGCACCTGCACAAGGTCATTTTTTTGCCCCCCCCTTCCCACCAGCTGATTATCAAGTGAATAACTGCACAACACAGCTGCTCGTCGAGCGTGTGGCTCTTCCGTTTTTTAATGTGTTGCAATGTTGATAATCCAACATCTATGTCTCCCTTCTGCTAAAATTTCTGCCCTTTTTTTCTCTCCCCGCAGACTCCTCAGACTCCTCCCTCCTCCTCCTCCTCCTCCCTTCGGTTTCTCTCATCCTCTCCCTCCCCCCCGGTCCTCTATGCTCAGTTCGGTGTGTGTATCCTCTTTCAAAGGGCGCAAGGGTGGGAACAAGTCGTCCAACAAAGCATGTTACAGCGCAGACATGACTTGTCCGTCGGAAAGCGAGAAAATCGTGATAAACTGCGGGGGGGTGCGGCATGAGACCTACCGGAGCACCCTAAAAACGCTGCCCGGCACCCGCCTGTCGTGGCTCACCGAGCCGGACGCGTTCAGCAACTTCGACTACGACCCCAAATTAGACGAGTTCTTCTTCGACCGCCACCCGTCGGTGTTCTCCTTCATCCTCAACTATTACCGCACCGGGAAGTTGCACTGTCCCAACGACGTGTGCGGCCCCCTGTTCGAAGAGGAGCTCGCCTTCTGGGGCATCGATGAGACGGACGTGGAGGCGTGCTGCTGGATGAATTACCGGCAGCACCGGGATGCGGAGGAGGCGCTGGACAGCTTCGAGACTCCGGAGCCGGACGCGCCGGACGACGACCCGGCGCTGGGCGGCGCGGACGGGGACTTGAAAAGACTGTGCATGCAGGAGGACGCGAGGAAAGCCGGCTGGTGGAAAACCTGGCAGCCCAGAATATGGGCTCTGTTCGAAGACCCGTACTCCTCCAAATACGCCCGGGTGAGTTCCCAACACGTCTCCTGAAAAAAAAAAAGGGACCAACTTGTTTCTGTACTGTTGCATATTTCTGCCTCATGAGCTCTGCTTCAGTCATCATAAGTTTCTTCAAACTTTCATTTTTTTTTTTTTTTTTTTTTAAATGTCCTGTCCACATTCTCACTGCTGGTCACGATGGCTGTGCGCTCTGTCTCTGTCTGTGTGCATTAAGGAGCAGGATGTAAACTTACTGATATTGAATAATTGATGCTCGTGGCACAGGGAGATGGAAAAACGGTACGACAGCTATATCTTAACGGTAGATGGCTACTAGTTGATGGTTCCGTCCAACACATCATCTCCACGGCTCTCACCTGATGTATGACATGTTTCACACGAGCTGCTTTCACACTGAATGCCGTTTTTTTTTTTTTTTTTTATCGCCGTCATATTTCCTACCGCCGTGTTCAGCTCCTTGAGCAGCTTTAATACATATCTGCCTCCGAACGCGGCAGTCCGCTGCGCTCCCTGCATCCAAACACCTTCATTAGGTCGCGTTTGTCCGTTTACGATGCACATCAACGCGCCGTATTTCATCTTTCCGTCTTATTTATCGTGGCAGCGTCGCCGAGGAGGCTCACACGACGTCGAGTCGTCGGTGCTGGGGTGCATGTCTTCCCCCAACATTTGCCCTTGGTGGTGCTACAGTCTGCTGGCTTGTTTGTTTTGTTTTTTTGTGTGTCCCAGTTGAGCGCTACATGGCTTTTACGCACGGGCTTTGTTGCTTTTACGCATAACTTTGCGCCCAATGATGGAACAGCCCTTGATTGTTTGCGTGTAAATAGTTCATGATTTGGCTCTTGACAGAAAAACGTTTGATGGCATTTGATCATACAGGTGTTGAGTAACAAGTACCCCTGACTGTGTTTTTGATCCGTGGCACATGAAAACAGTTACAGTGGGCTCCTGGCTCTTTTTTTTTCTTCCTCAGACCCTCCAGTTACAGACGGATCCAGCTGCTTGATCACAGCTGCTTTGATTCCTGTTGTTTGGCGAATCCAGTGACAGAGTTTGATCGTCTTGTGCTTCTTGTGCTTGTGTCACCACGGGTTTTCCCGGGTTTGAGGGTGTGTGAATGCATGCATGCATCCTGTAGGTGCACATGCAAAAAAAAAAAAAAAAAAGACCCAGACAGCCAGCAGACACCTGCAGTGGCCGGTTCATGGGCATCACGCCGAAAAGAAAAAGCTGAATATCTGTGAGCAAAAACACAAATCACCGCACACTCAGCAGTGCGTACAGTGCTTAACACAGCTGAAGACATTAGCTGCACACACACACCCCTTCTGGCACCAGGTATAGATCCACACACCCAGATTCGGTTCCCTCCAAAGGAAAGGGAAAGTGACGGACGGATAGTCTGGTTTGGGCCACCTGATCCGCCTCTCCGGACTTGGGATGAGGCAGGAAGTGCCACTCTCACCTCAATTGATTTCCCACCATCCCACCCCTCTCTGCCCCTGCTCGCAGCCCCACAGTGGGGCGGCTCTTTGCAGCAGGTCCAGATGTTGCACGAGAGCGCGACAGCTTCGGTGTTTGGACTGTAAACAGAAGTGGAGCTCAGCCTTGCAGCACTGCTTCACTTTGGATTCAGGCTACTGTACCTGCTGCTCAGCCGCCAGAAATGCTTGTATATTATGTAATGTACAGTTTCACAGCACATCCGCTTGGTTACAGTGGCCAAGATCTCATGAATCATAGAAAAAGTACGGTTCATTAAGTGTAATGGCTGCAGATGGTGGTGCTTGTGACGCCACGTTTGGTGAGGAGGGGGGGGGGGTTAGGCAGAGCACAGAGCAGGTAGTTTGGTGGGATTCATTTCAGTGGCTGCACAACGCCGGCTCTATTTGTGGGGTGAACGCAGCCCCATTTCTCTCCGGAGGTCTGATATGCCAGCACTATACGTCAAACAGCGTTGTGACCCAGATCGCTCGCTCTTTTTTCCAAAAGTCTCCCGCCCGACGTGGGCAGAACCTTTTTGGTCTCTTTCGGCCGTGAGAGATGCAAATTATACGCGGAGAGGGAGAAGACGGAGAGGCTGGAGGGAGGAGAGGGAGGCGAGGACAGACAAAAAAATGAGATGCTGATGTGGAAATACAACGAGACAGATGAGAGGGAGACAGAGGGGAGGAAGAGGGAGGCGAGAGGAAATAGAGGGAGACAGGAGGAGAGGCATTACTCTAATGATTTTAGGGGGTTTTGTTTGTGTGGCTGTGATGTAACGCATCAGCAATCAATGTTTTGATCAGAGCGTTCGACACACATGCGGAGCTTTTCTCTCTCTCCCTTTTCAAAAAAAATTAAATCTCGCCCCCCCTCCTCCCTCCCTCCCTCCCTCCCTCCGTCTTTGCACATGATCGTGTGAGGCTCTCGCTCGCGGATCTACCGTAGTGGCGAACACACACACACACATGTACAAACACACACATGCTGGTGTCTGTGCTGGATTTTCTGCTGCAGTAGACACGGGAGAGAGAGGAGGGGGGGAGCACCGGAGGAAGAGAAAAGAGGTGGAGAGAGAGAGAGAGAGAGGGGGGGGTGGGAGTGAGAAGGGATAGACGGATCGAGGGGAAACGGAGAAGGGGTGAGATAGCGGAGAGGAATTGAGGGGAAAGACGGAGAGGGAGGAAGAGGGGCTTTGAGACAAACAGGGAGGAGGTGACAGCCACAGAGAGAGAGAGAGAGAGAGAGAGAGAGAGAGAGAGGGAGGGAGATGTTGCATGGTGGGGGTAGGGGACCCTTGTCTTTGCATCTTCGATTATCTGTGGAGGCTCGAGTCATCCAGCCTTCCTACCCGGGCCCTTTTGTCTGCCTATTGATTGATAATCAATTGATTATCTTCTGTTTTGTCTGTTTTTTTTTTTTTAAAGCCGTTTTCTTTTGTTTTCTCTGTCACCTTAAAATCTGACAATGCTTTACAGAGGCCGTAAAACGGCAACGTTTATGGATGTATATGTTTCTGTTTGATGAGGTGCTACATCATGTCATTTGCATCTGATTTCTGTATCGATCCGTGCCCGCTGACATGGATCTCGCGGTGCAGCCGAGACGACGCGGAGCCGCTACATCACGTTTGACAGAATTTGATCCGGGCCACCTTTTGTTTAAGTTTTTATTCAAACCCACCGTTTTTAAACGCCAATCTGCTCCGGTTACAGCAACCCTAACTGATTAACCGAGCACTGATGAACTGTGGTGATTGTTATTGATCCTGAGGTAATCCAATTTCGTGTAATTGCTTGTCATTTAGCAGGGTTGAATATTTGGTGTTAAACTAAGATGAAGGAGATGATGTTTTAGGGTCAGGGCTGCAGCTCACGATTGTTTTCATCGTCAGCTGATCTCTCGACTGTTTCTCCATCGATCGGTTAGTTCTTTGCTCTGTGGTGAAAAAATGTTTAGAAATGTTTCCCAACATGCAACATGCCATCCTCAAATGTCTTGTTTTGACCACAACCCAAAGATATTCAGTTCACTGTCTCGGAGGAGAAAAGGAACCAGAAGATATTAACATTTAAGAAGCTGGAATCAAAGTTTTCTCTTTAAAATAACTCAAACTGATTCAATCAGATTATCAAATTAGTTGGTGAGTTATTTATTTGTTGACGACTGATCGATTAATCGTTGCAGCTCTGTTTGAGGGTAACAGATTGATGAGGGGAACTTACAGATACACAAGGGAAAAAGCTTTATTGGGGATGAAAAGTCCGGATAAAGGAGGTCAAACTGAATGAATTGGACCTCTGCTGCACAGAGGAGGGGCACTGTGTAGTTTTGGAGAAGAAATTAAAACTCAGAATTGTAATATTTACAATATTAATGAGGTAATAATACAAACTCTGATTTTTTTCCTTCAATAACTGAATAAACAAGCTGTTCTCAGAGGAAAATAAGGTCCCCAGAATGCTGTTTGAAGCTAGAAAGGTTAGGCAGGGTCCGCCACATATAAACAAAGTGAAACAGTATGAGGTCGGTTTGTTTATTCAGTCATGAAAACGAAGAGAGTTTGTTTATTTAGTTTGTTTCGGCATAAAAAATCTGAAAGCTCTTTCTCTTCTGATTCAAAATTTCTTCCCCAAAACTACGTATTGCACCTTTAACAAATAGTAATTAATAAATATTAGATGCAGAATTCTTTCTAAAAACTGCATTCGTCTTTTAAAATAAGTACTTCGTGTATAAAACCACTCCTGACTATCTGAATGCCGTCCTGTGCTGCAGCCCCACAGGTTCAGCCGGGTTTTGGGTTCTCTTCCAGCTTCGCACCAGACGGACACAGTTGTCTCTGTCAGAAATCTCCTGACAAAGCACCATTTGTAGCTCAGCATGAACAAGATGCCCCTTTGCCCCCCCCTCCAAATTCGGACTTTGTGTGCCCGTATTTGATTCGCTTTTTTCAGAAGGGGAGCGGTGCTGCGTCCGGAGCCCCCCCCCCCCCTTCTCCCTGAAGGTCATGTCTTGTGGTTCATTGTTTGCTGTTCTGTTTTTTCCACAGCGTTCAGTGCTGGAGCGCACAATGCTGCCATAAACACAAATGTGTTGTGCCCGGACGGCCTCAGAACAGGTCGTCTCTGGGTAGAAAATCCCCGTGGTGGACAGAAGATGGATTGATAGGCGTTAGTGTATATATAGATACGGTGTTGGGTGGAAAAAAGAAGATCGCCCAGGGCGGGTTTTGGGCGACGTTACCATTTCTGTCGGGACATTGCGTCATATTTCTAGGGGAGAAGACCTTGTGAGAGAAAAGAGGACTTCTTTGTGGCTTTGGAAAGTCAAAGTGACGGTGACGAGGTCTTACATTTAATTTTCAACAAAGCGTGTTGTCCTCCCAGACACTCGTTTTTATTATATACTGGGTCACTTCTAATTTTGAATAGTCTTGTGAGATTTTTTTGCGCTAGTTTTGTTTGCCCCGGAGCTTCACGGGAACTGTGGTGAAGGTTTTGTTCAGGTGTGGGCCGATCACAGCAAAAAACCCTGGACCCCACCTCGCCTTATTCCTCTGATATTTGTTGTGTGTGTCCATGATGCTCCAGGGAGAGTCAACATCACAGCCGCCGCCATTATCTGTATCTGCATCTCGCCTCAAAACTGCGACAAAGACACGCTTCCGAGCGTACCGACATCCCGTTTAGGACCACAAAACTGTGTCCCGGTGTGAAATCGAGATGAATTTTCACCACTTGAACGTCGTTCTTTTGTGAACCGAGGGGTCTTAATGGCGTCGGATTCAAACCTTCCCTCTCAGCTGTGGGGTTTGGCGCTCCGAGTTGTTTCCACTCAAACCCCAGACCCCGCTGTAAGGCCTATTTCCCACTTCCATTCTTGTTCCTCTCCCTGTGGGCTGCGGCTGAAAATAGCAAAGAGAGGGAAAGGAGGCCTTAATTTCATTCGCTGGTGGCAAATCTATTCCTCCATTACTGGCGAGAGGATAACCCTTTGTGCTCGTATGACCGTTCTGCACTCAAGCAACGCCCGTAACCAAGCCGAACCTGTCTTGACAGAGAAAAAAAAAGGGGATGGAGGACGTTATTCTAAGGCGCTCACCGAGTTTATTAAGGCAAACTGTTCTCCTCAAGCGTGATAATTAGTCAGCCTGCCTTTTCCTGTGCCCGCAGTCGGTAAATGTATCGCGTTCTGTTTCAATTTTCCCTGACAAGGCTTTGTACCGCAGGCCTTCTCGTGTTGTGATCGCATCCTCGGAAGTCACAGTCCCTCCGCTTGCTGCCTTGTCACTTGAGCGCTGTCTGTTGGCGATACTTTACTGGATAGATGCTCAGTGTCCCATAACAAGGACGGAGACACGATCCGCGTGTTTAAGTAAGTGTGAGGCGCTTTAAAGGGACACAAAGGGCAGTGTTTGATTTGGATTTTTCTTTTTTTCAAGCAGGTTCGGCCTGCTGTCACGATCGAGTTTGAGCTTGGGGTGGAGCGGAAAAGGAAATACAGTCCCTGTGTTTAGGCGTATTCCTCGCCAGTCATCACTGGTGTTAGTCCAGCACGTCAGTTATACATGTTGAGTTGTGTACTGACATTATCCCAAATGTTTCCAACTTTTTTCAAACCCAGACAAACCCATAGTTTTACTCGAGGAGACAGTGCGTTTCAGTTGCTCTGACTTCAGTGTAAACACCATATGGTCTGTCGTAGAGGGAGGACGGAAGTCGGTGAACATTACTTGACGTAACTTGTATAAAACTTTAATAAATTATCACCCGTGAATATTTCTTTCTGAGCCGTCGCGTAGGTTTTTTCCATCTGCAGCGCTAGTCGTCGGACAGTGAAGTCAACGCCACATCACAAAGACCTCAAACTCAAACATACTTTGCTTTTAAATGATGAGTTAAATACGAACATTCGCTTTCTTGCTGAGAGTTAGATGAGAAGCCACTTTTTTACGCCTGCACGGTGAAAATGCGGCTGCATATGTGGCTGCACAGAGGTTAGCACAAAGACAGGAACAGCTGGCCCGACTCCGCTGAAAAATATAAAGGGTAAAAAAAAGAGAACGTGCCATTTTGTGAAGGTTGTGTGCCAGACCATTTTGTGGCTGGGAGAAGACACTCCCTGGAGTCAGAGGCAAGAAAAAGGGACACGTGTCTGTTTTTTTTCCCCTCCAGATTAAACAAAAGAGCTATAAAATGTTAATGAGTGAGCTGTGGAGGTGCTCGCTAGATGGTTTGGATGCTTTAAAGCAGACCTAAGCTAGCTGTTTCCGCTGCTGACTCCGGCTTCATATTTACCGTACAGACATGAGAGTGGTATCGATCCTCTCCTCTCGCTCTTGGCAAGGGAGGGAATTTTCCGAAACCCCTTGCTTTAAGCATCACGTTACATTTCAGACAGAAGCGCTTAACATGTTGCCCCGATTATGCTGCGAAACTTGCCGTCCTTTCGCTCCAAATACCTTTTTTTCCCTTCTCGATGTCCTCCTCAGCCATCTCCCTCCTCGTCCTCCCCGGTCCATTTAGCCATGTTGGTTAAGTGCTGAATCAGTGCTCCACACCGCCGTACGGACAGTCAATTAGTTGGAACTTGTGGTAAACCCTGGATGCTTTGCTCTCGTGCTCTGGGATCGAAATGATTCAGGGCACTGGCATGGTTGAAAGCCTGCACGGTGCCAGAGCCGATTACAATGGTGGGAGTCTGAGTTCTCTAAATGGGGCAAATCTTGTCAAATCACACGAGAGAGCAGTGCATTGTGTACTACCGCACAGACCGCCACGCGCATAAGCACATGTATATGTAAACAAACAAGGCCGCCGTGTGCGAATACCGACAGGGAGGAAATCGTTGTGATTGCGTTCTGAATCAAAAGTCCTTTTCGCTGCGTCGAGGCGGTCAATTATTCATCAGCACATACTGTAACTTAAGTCTCGATGTGGTATAGGAACACATTTAACCTAATCAATTCCAACACGCACCTTACATTTGACCCGCTCAAACACCTGGCTGCACATAAATCACTCTCAGCACGCTCACCTTTACACACTGGCCCGTACTCTGTAAGTGTAGCCGCCCATAAACCATTCTGCTGAGCATTCACGCTCACAGCACACATAAATCACTCCTCTGACACGCCTCCACATGTAACCCCGGAGATCACTTTCTCACATGTGAATGTCCCGAATACATACTAACAAAGACGTACGCCGCCAGACTGAAGGTTGATTAGCCGACAGGTGACAAAACCAACAAACGGTAGTTATCTAAGGGCAGAAAAGAAAAAAAATGATTTTCCGTTATTGGTTATTGTGTAGTTTTTTTCCCGTCAGTTATCAGGAGCAAACACGATACCTTAAGATATTAAATCTAAAGTAGTATTAAACCAAATAATAAATTACTCTTGAATTCTTGATTTATTATATGTTTGATGTCACAATTTTACGATTACATAATTTGCATCGTTTGTTTTGTTTTTTAAATAAAATGTTAGAGAAGCAAAAAACTAAATTTTTTGCTTAATTCGATATAAATAAAGCATAATAAATGAAAAAGAGTATTTAAACTGTGTCAGAAATAACTAGAAAAACAAAAACAAAATAGAAATATTGGACATGTTTTTCAAACTGTACAAAAAAAATACTGTTGTAAAGAAATTCTAAAAGTAAAAACACTATAAAATACTTCTTTACACACAAGTTATTTAAACTATGAACATGTTTTTGCAAAGGCATTTAGATAAATTCATCTGCAATTCCCACTGCGTTGGTCCATTTGCTTAATGTGTTGTTCTGGAATATCATAAAATTCGTCACACACCTTAAACCTGTCTGATCTAAGTTTAAAGGCCGTGTAAGTCATTAAAACATGTTGATATGATTATTTTGGGAAGCGTCAAACTGGCTGCGGGAGGTTGTTGTTTGAGGTCCGCTGTCATTTCGTCTAAATGTGTTCTGTTTCTTCAACCCTAAGGTGACGTCATCAATTTTACTCATTTTGTTTGACAAACAGTTAAAAACCTGACAGTATGAGGTTCACATTCACATAACAGAAAGAGTAAAAATCACTTGAACAATAAATTGGTTGTCAAAATAGCTCCTGCTGATCAACTGATCCTTTCATCGACTAATTACTTCAGCTTTGGTCTATAAACTGGCAGGAAATGGTGGAAAACGTGGCCCAAACCCAAATGATTCAATTAACTATGATAGAAGCCTATGAAAACCGTCAAATCTGCACATTTAAGGGGGTGAAACCAGTTAAATTTTTGTAAATTTGCCTAAAGAATGAGTTAAAGGAGTAACCGATGATCGAATATATTACTGATCAAAACACGCACAACTAACCTGCGGATGGTTACCATGTTGTTGCTGTCACCTGCCTAAGCGTTTCGTGAGCGTCTATGCATGGCTGCCCACATGTCGTTACCCCGTGGCACTTAAACAGTCAAACTGTATCCCTGCTCACTCCTTTGGAAAATGACATTGGAGGACGTCATTCCTGTGTGACCATCTGTTTCCTTGTGATTGTCCCTCCTGTCCAAGTGGCAGCAGAGTGGAGGCACAGTGAAATGACTACTTTAAATGGAAACGTGATAGAGAAGTGTGTAACAGTCGGATTTGGGAGTGGATTTGGATGGATATGTATCAGAATGTCCCGTCGAGGTTTGTCGAGATCGGGACATTCTCTCCAAATTTTGGCTCTTTCGAATTTTTTTTTTTTTTTTTTAGCTTGACAGAGACAGGTTGATACATGTAGTCCCATGACGTTTTCTGTTTCATGATGGAGCTGTGAGGTAGGGTGAGGACAGTTACTGAAGCACAGAGGGACAAAGGCAGAGGGAGAAAAAGGGACGGAGGGCGTTTAGAGGAGGAGGAGGAGGAGGCATGAAGGCAGTCTGTCATCGCAGCTATTAGGAGAGGGACAGCTCTGCCAAACTTGCTTTCCAAAACAATACGAGCAGGAGAGGACGGGATGGATGGAGAAAGGGGTGAGGAAGGGTGGAAGAGAGGGAGGATCGGCTGAGAAAGAGGGGGGCTGCGTCGCAAGGACAAATGCACATCGCATGCTGCAGTAATCTGGGACGAATACAAAACAGGGGAGAGGGAACGGACGCATGTACAGTTCTCTCACCTGCACACAGTGTTTGTTTGCCTTTAGAAATGTCTGACTGCAGTGGGAATTAAAAAGAAAAAGGACCTGAACGCTGCAGAGCCGATACGCCACTGTGACGTGTCGAGTGGAGAGCAGTGTGTGTGTGTGTGTGTGTGTGTGTGTGTAGGAGAGCTTACAGATTCAACTGTAGCATGTCAAGGAGTTGAGTCATTCAGGGAACGTCTGAAACAGAAGTCTCTGTTGTGATTGAAATTTCTTTTACCAGGATCCCTTCCAAGAGCGCTGACCTCAGAGAGTCTTCGCTCTCAGAAAATAAAGTATATCCGAGGATTACCCAGAGCAGAAGCTAATTATATCAAAGTTCAGCGCCACCTCCTCTCCAGGCTCCGTCGCTCCTCCTCCTTCATCTGCTCTCGCGTTCAAAAAGGTTTGATGGGCCGAACGCACACGTGTGAGCCTCATATAGCATGTTTGCAGGAATGCAGTCATGCGGCACATTACATCCCTCCTCTCCGCCGGTCCCCGCATCCACTTCCACCGGTCCCACCCTCTTCCACGCCTCACCTATCTTGCCCTTCATTATCCCGCAGTGTCCCGCGTCGGGTGACCCCTAGCAGGGGCTCCCAATCTTCCGCTTTAACTGCCTGTCATGACTCGGATGCCGACATCCTCCGACCATGTCGATCGCATTTCCCCTGAGATGAGACGCGGCTGCAGATCCTCTGGGACGGAATGAAATAGGGGGAGATGGGGTCACATGAATTTGATATGTCGCCTAATATTGTTTTCAGTCTAATATTATCAGCGGTCATGGATCCCCTTTTTGACATATGATGAGGGAGCACCTGATCAGTGCACCTTGAAATCTAGACTCTTCTGAAATGGTAGAACCTCTCTGCAAATGTTCCTGCGGTACAAAGAGGAGGATGCCTAAAATGTCACCAAAAAGATTCCTCAAATCATTGATACATGACGTGAACAATTGATATAGTTTACTAAAATAAAATTCCAAACATTAGTTAATAACAGCTTAAATTTGAAGATTTGTCTGCATTTCTTTATTTTATATCATTGTAATTAGAATACCTTTTAACCTTCAATAAGTGTAGCACCAGCTAAAAACAATACTATTGGCTTTTAAGTTGACAAAGTCCTAAGCAAACAGTGGCCCACTGACACATAAGGTGCTACATTAGCATTTATTTAGAGTCTGTTTGTGTCCACCTAATGATCAAGACCAATATTTACTCTCCTTTAGGCTCTGCTTTTGGTCCGCACCGACTCCTGAGAAAAAATATCCTGCGCTTTAGCAGCTAAATGCTGCTATGATCACCAGCCAATCACAAACTTTGTCTGTTTGTCATTTGGTGCTGTGCAGGTAAGATACGGCTGGTGTATCAGAGCATTTCCTTTTGGTCTGAACAGCTGTTTCTTTAGCTGGAAACGACGCTAATGAGAGCAGTAGGAGTGAACCAAAACAGTAAAGTGGCGAGCCAAAAACAATCCGCTGAAAGAAGCCAAAGTGGTCTTTCAACCTCAAGGGAACTGAAGTGTCGGGGAAGCAATTCTCTCGGGGGTTCATGACTATAAGCGAACCAGAGCTGCAACGATTGAAAGAAAATGAGTTGCCAAACATTTGCTGGTACCAAAATCTCCAATCTCTTCGCCATTTATGAAAGAAAGTGAAGCGTGAACGTGTTTAGGGCTGTTCGTTGGATAAAAGAGGCAAAGCGATGGTCTGAATCCGGTAACTGTGCTTAACATTCTCAGTCACATTTCATGGCCCATGCCAAAGTAACTTAACCTCACATGAGGAAGCCTTGAGGTTGAGGGTCATAAACGGCTAAAAGCCACTAAAGTAATTCATAATTCAACGTGAAGAAAAAATGCAAGGCTGGAAAAAAAATGAAAGGCATCTATTTTTCTACTGTTCTCTCTCTCTCTCTCTCTCTCTCTCTCTCTCTCTCTCTCTCTGTACATCTCTCTCTGCCTTTCCACTCAGTTTTACTGCCCGTCCATTTCACACGCCATGTCCCTGAAGGGAACTCCCTCCCTCTCTTTTGACATTTTAGTTGTTCTCTTTGTCTTGTCGAAGAGCGTCTGACTGTTGTTTTTTTTTTTGTAATCTCAAAAAAAGTGGCAAAAACCTTCTATTACTCCGCAGCGTTTCTCAGAATACAACAGTGATGATGATGATGGTACAAGTGAAGGCTATTCCTGTAAGCCGCCCAAGGTTATACTCACACTGCAGGCTGAGTGGCTACTTTGGAACTCTTTGAGTGATGGCCACAGTCATTCACCTAAGATAATAGATTAATCACCCGACCCCGGTCCGAACCATTGCTGTGGTTGCCCTTCAGGAGAATCTTCTGTGTTTCACATCGTTTAAATGTTCATTTTTCATGCCTCATTCATGTGCAGATTTCACATCATCCTTCAATGTCTTCTTATCACTGCTGACTCTGCAGCAGTGGTCGCCCATTTGATTTGCCCTCTGGGAAAGACTCCCCATCCTTCTGTCCTTCCAGGACGCTGTTCGTCATACTAATGCTGATCAAACATCACCATCAGTGCACATGGAACAAAAGCGCTGTTAACAGGCAGCAAAAGCCTTTATTTGTCTCCGCGTTTCTGTCAAGGTCACTCACCCTCGACCTCAGAAATGTTAATCTTTCATTGAGCAATCGGCCCGACCGAACGATCACAATCTCGCTCCTCTACATTCAGCCCTTCACGCCAGCTGTAGGAGCAGTATTTGGCTTAGTCCTGTCCTTGGTGCCTGAAAGCAGAGGCTAACGCAGTGGTTGTCATGGTGACAGAGAGCCAGGCAGGGCTGTGGTAATACTGTAATGATAAAGCTCTTCTGGATGGTGCCGCAGTAAACACAGCGCCACTAGGGTCCCGTTAAGGAAGAGCGCGGCGCACCGCCGTGCATGCAAAAACGCCTGTAGGGCTAATATCAGCTCCGACGATCTCTCCTTGGTTATATCACTTACATTCGTGCTCTCCCAACACCTCCTCCTTTCTTCCTCCTCCCTATCTCTTTATTGCGCCCTCACTCTCCGGTGCCCTGCTCGCTCCCCTTGATTGGCGAGATTCACGTCATTGTCTACTCTCCTCCGCTCAATCTTTTCATCTCCCTTCCCTCCATTCCTTCACTCTCTCCTCTCCATTCATCCATCGAAACACAATCAACGCTCTCTATCATCAACTTCCTTTCACAGTCGCTCTCTCTCTCTCTCTCTCTCTCTCTCATGCTTTCTATCTCTCCTCATCTCTGACTCCCGCTCTTTTAAATTTATGTTGATGATCTTTCCAAATCTAATTTCAGTCTAGAGAGCGAGGGAGACTCTATCGGGCCTTGAAGGTCATTGGGCTGCAGGTGTCACACGCGGCAGCTTTACTGTAGGGAATCCGACGCATTAAGCTTCACAACCAATATGACAGCCTTCCTCCAAATTGTACATTCGGAGCGTCAAACACACGTACATGTTTACCCCGCGTTGCAGTGAGGAGAGGGGATGGAGGGAGAGTGCCTGAGGAGATAGTAAGTGTGAAGTGACAGAACGCTACTCCTCCTTTTATCATCTTCCTCCACCTCTTTCTTTCTCCCCGTCTCTCCGCCCGTCCCTCTCCATCGCCTCGATGCGGTGCTCGTGTAGCTACCACTCGCTATCTGTGCGATCGGCGAGCGTGCACACACACACACACACCTCCCGTGCCCATGGGCTGTTTGTCTCGCTCGCATTCTGAGTCATGTCCGCACACACTCCGCACACTTATGCCAGGCATTTACGCCGACACACGTACACAGAGGCACATGTGGTGCACACAAGGACTCACACACAGCTGTGTGCTGCATGCAGGTTTGATGAAGAGTTTTTAAGATATAATATGAAACTTTTACCGCATTAAAATGTCAAAAAATGACAAGACCTTTGTTATATATTTTGTTGATCTGTGTCCAAATATCTGTGCATTTCATTTGCTTGTGGCTGTATCTTCCAGGACAACATGAGGAAGGAAGTCGTGAATAGAGGCCAGCTGATCATCAGCCGTTCCCTCAACTGTGGTTATCGAACACTTGTGACAGTGATTTATAAAGGAGGCAGAATACTTAAAACGTCGTTGGGTATATAATAAACATTAATTACACCAAGCATATTTTTCCGCATTGTGATCCTAAAGAAAGTTGTCATATCGGTGCATATCGGACAAAATATATGCAGGTATCAGCGTATCTGTGAACGTCCAGTATCGCTCTCGCTCTCGCGGCAAACATGACTAAACCTAACATCATTAAAACTTTAATACTTTACTGAGTCATGTAAGGAGATTTTCATCGGCAGTAGGGGTTTGTTTTACAATGGAGACAGCAACTGCTGCTGAGGCCCGAGCCGTTCAGGCCTTCAAATGATATCCCAAGTCTATATTCGTATAATTTGAAATCTCCTCTAATGAAAAAACTTCCAGCACGTTTCATATATTATCAGTGATTAACCAATAATTGATTGTTAAGGCAGCTGACTATCAGTCAAAGAAACTGCTTAAAATTTGCATCCCGAATCAGTCATTTGGATGTAATGACTATGTGGTTGAAGTATAACAGAAAAATGACATCACTTTATGGTAACACAGCCTTTAAAACCAGGAAAAAGACGACACTTAAGCCATATGACGATAACAATACAACATGACATATTACTCAGCCTCGTGTTCAAGCCGTTGGAGTGCTTCTCTCTCAATCCTCACACCCAACATCAGATCTGTGCCTGACATGCTGCTGCTGCATATTTAAAGAGGACTGGCCGCTGTGATGGATTGATCAATATTGATTTGATGTTCAGATCTACAGTGTAATCCACTGTGCTCTGCCATCTTGAGATACTGTATGATTTAATTGCGGCAACCATGAATGAGCCTTTGTTTCATCGGCAGCAATACTGTAGCGTGGCTTTTAACTATTGCGTGGTTCAATTAATTACAGCACAGTAGAATAGGTTAAAGCTGCACTTAGCATGCTACCATGTTACCGTGCGACCCAGCGTTAATTTCTCCGCAGACCCTGCATGTGCCATGGTTTCCACGAGAAGGCTCATCGGTGAGTCTCTCCTCGCCGACGCGTCTCAGGTTGTGAGATTGAAACACGGAAGCCTTATTTCCCGTGTGCGCAAGATTTCCCACCCGGCACCGAAGTTTAATTTAGAGAAAGTGGGCGAATCTGCAAATCAGGAGAGGCTTGGCAGTTGAATCACAAACCTCTGGTGCCTTCTCTGTATTCATACTGTACCGGCGAGACGAGAAAAGACAGAATGCTTAGAAAAGATTGTTTTGGTGTGGGAGTATGTTAATTCAGGAATGTCTGAGTAAAAAAAAAAAAATGACACAATGGTCTGGATGAGATCTGATCAAAACTGTGGCGTTTATATATTTATTTAGTTGTTTTCTTTTTGTTTTGAGCTGCGTATCAATAGCGGAGTTGTGTTGTCTCTTTTACTCTCTATTACCTGGAGCTGTCTTGGTTGCAAGATCAAGATGACGAGTAGTATTTTGGAGCAGGAAACAAAACAACTAACAACTTTTGCATACATGCTGGGCTATTGAGATTGAAGTGGGTGGTTGTTTTGTACCGAAGTGCATTATACTGAAACTTGTTTCTAATATTCCTCAGATCATATGTATGTAAATGGAGTGACCAAAATATTACAAACGAGGGATGGACCGATTATCAGCCCGGCAGATTATCTGGCCCGATATTCAGGTTTTTTTCGATGATCTGTATTGTGTTTTTTTTCCTTCTTTGTCCGATTACTGCTAAAGTAATTTAAAAATACACTTGGCTCTGATGCGGCATCTTCTCTCTGTCTGTTGTCACTTCTCACATCACAAGCGACGGCCTATCAACACTGAATAATCTCGATCTGCAAAGTAGCTAGTTATTAAAGTAATCAAATATATGTAGTCGAGTGGATTTATAAAGTAGCAGATAAATGGGAATTTTTAGTAAAATACCTCATAATTGTACTGAAGCTGAACTTAGTTACATCACTGGTTAATCTAAATTTTGACACTACGGTTTTTACTTTTACTGCAAATGTATATCCGTTCCACGCATCTACGTTATTGGTCTCCTTGAAATTGGTGATGGCCCTGACAAAACCAAAGTTGATCGGAGACACACCTCTTACTATGATGCAGCCCAGTTTAAGACCTCTGCAAACTACAACCTCAGTAACAAACGTGGTTAAATGAACTCCTCAAAGTTGAGCATTATTGCAGAATTTACGGCAGTGCTGGCGTACCTAATGAAGTGGCCAGTGAGTGTATTTCAAACTGATCTGCTCTGTTCACAAAGTGTTTTTCAGTAAATGATGAGCCTTATGAATGGTCTGTTCAGTCCGTTATATCGCCTGCAACCTCTTCTGACCTTACAGCTGTGTTTAGTGTCATTAGATGGCTGTTTTTGACATTACATTACGTCTTCAGTCCTCAATTCCATGTTCTGGGGACAAGAATTTAACCTTTTCTAACATGTAGGAAAAATAAGACACAGCGCTCCCTTTGTCCCTCTGGTTGACAGAAGTTGCTTTCATGGCTCAGGCCTGTCATTTACAATTAGCCTTCAGTCTTCTGATAGCTTTTCCTCTTTTTCCATTCTTCCCGCTCTCACTCTCTTTTTTTTTTGGAGCTCTCTGTCGTCTTCCTTGTCTTTTTAAAAGTCCTCTCCTCGCACGACACAGTCACATCACTTCGAGATCACCGGAACGATGAGC
The DNA here is from genome assembly GCA_039737535.1 of Lagodon rhomboides. Lineage (NCBI taxonomy): Eukaryota > Metazoa > Chordata > Actinopteri > Spariformes > Sparidae > Lagodon > Lagodon rhomboides. Next base: position 13,608,588 of record CM077804.1, on the reverse strand, counting down.
TACCTCAGCTTTATTGCAGCAGAGCTTAGCTCAGGATACTTTTGGCAGCGTTGGCTCACTATTTTGGCATTCGGTCCTCACCTCCTCTCACTTTCATCGTGCTCCGTCCTTTCTTCTGGATTGCTTCAACTTCTTCCTTCTGTGCCTCTCTACGCATGGATCCACATCGTCTGGTCTCCCTCCCACCTGTCCGCCCCCTCCTGTGTCTCCACCTGCGTAGCCTACATAGAAGATACAATGTTACTGCAGTTTTGCCACTATTTTCTGTTGTATACTGTACGTGTGTGTACTGATCACATTCGTCAGGTCTAAAAGCACTGCGGCGCGAGGAAAGAAACTCACTTTAGTGGACAGATCTCGCACATTTCAGCCTCGTTTCCTCAGTGTAGTAGTTACAATATTACTGACATCGTTAATGTCGTCGTAAGGGAGGAATGGCAACAATGACATAAAAAACAGAAGTGCATAAAACTTCAGGGCAAAATTCTCCTCGTTGCCCTGATTCAGCCATGTGAAGGTTTTTGTGGTGCTCAGCCAATGAGGGAACATCCTGAGCAGGTCCCGCTGGTGCTATCCCACCTCCCCGGGACACGGGAGCTGGTATGGGGGTAGAGGTAGGAGAGTGATTGAGAACCTCTGTGTGTGTGTGTGTGTGTGTGTGTGTGTGTGTGTGTGTGTGTGTGTTTTTCACGATACAGAGGGGGAGAGCACTGCAGCAATCTGAGAAAGTAGGTCAGACACCGACTAGCGAGAAACATAGCCGAGGAGGAAAGAGGTAGCGAGAAGAGATGGAGAAGGAGAGGAAAAAAGGCCGGAGAGAGCGAGTGTGTATGCATAGAGGGGGGGCTGGCTGGGTAGAGGGTTGGGAGGGTGACGAAAGAAAGAAAACCTGGAACAAATGTGAATCTAAATTGTCAAACCGTGAGAGTGGATCCTTAAAAAACATCACGTCTGATGCAAAATAACCTCCCAACATAACCATCGTTGCAAATTTAACAACTAAAACTACAGATTGGATGTTGGGTTCTACTACATCAATGACTTTCCTGGAAGGTCACTTCTTTGGCTAAATGGTTGTCAGCTAATCTCCTCAATAAATACGGCGGCTCAGTCTTAAGTCCTCTGCTTAGTCTGTTCCCGTCATGAAGGCACTTGGAGAAAATATGTGTAGGCTCTCATCCAATTTCCAATTCAAAGGAAAGCTGGGCGAGAGAACCGGGACCTTTCAAGAAAAATAACCGAAGCTTGTTCCCCTCCGTTTGCTTAGTTATCAGGCCGCCTCTCATAAGTATGTTGCACTTGATATTGCGTAAGTGCATAATGTCGAAAAATACACGGTCACACGCACAATACACTGAGGGCACTCAGGCTTCTTATATATATGGGCTCCACTCAAGTATGAATTACCTTTCTCTTTGGCTCTTCAGGCCATGTCTGTGTTTTATTATTTATTTGATAAAACACGAAGTATACTGCAACTATAAATACACTGCAGGGCTTGTAGGAATGCATTGGGAAACAGGGAAAGATTGTGCAGTGGCCACACACACACACACTGGTGTTATCACGCCACTGTCATTGATTCAGTCACAACTGAATGGGCTACGGTAGAACAAGAAGCTTGGGTACACATAGACAGGACGCTTGCAGATCACACAGATGGCCAATGTTAGGAAAATTGCCTTTGAGGGTTGAAAGGGCTAAAATAAACCCATTGAGAAAACAACAGACCTCTGCGGTGGAACACTGTTGTACCTTGGCGCTTTCTGCCCAAGAAATCTACCCCGTGGACAAAGTGAAGAACCAAACATGGAGCTGTAAGGCATTGTAGTATAGAGAGGATGCCACTTGTAGAAAGGCTACTTGAACAATGCATCCAGTATGTGGAAGGGGATCGAGGCAAATGCCTAACCCTAACCCAGCTCAACTAACAGAGAGCAAAAGTAGCTAACGTTAGATTAGAAATGGAGTCCGCTAACGTAAACTGCCCTCCAGCACACCAAAGAAGTTCCACAGAACTACATTTCTTTTAGACAGAAAATTATTGTTGCGTCCACTTGCACAAACAGGGGAATCTGTTACTGCACCATTTATAAGCACCAATATAAGTGCGTATGTGCAGGTTTTTTAAACGTACAGCAAGTAAACCTACTACAGGACTCATCACACCCCGGTCACACACTGTTCAAACTACTGCCGCCAGGCAGGAGATACAGGTCCATGAAAACTAGAACAAACAGACTACAAAATAGTTTTTATCCAACAGCCATAAGTCCATTGAATGATGCTACTAAAGCATAGTTCTCACCACTTATCTTTGTCAATAGGGCTATGTGCAATTTTTGAATGTGGATGTCTGTATGGGTGTGTCTCCTATGTGTTTTTAGCATTAATATGCATACAGTAGTAGCATATTTTATTTATGTACTTATTTATGCAGATACAACCTAATAGATGTTTGCACTTAATTTCGTTGTATCTGTTACAATGACAATAAAGATATTCTATTCTATTCTAAAAATAAGAGATTTACTCTTTTCTCAGGGCCAGGGGACAAGTTTGCCTTTCTGTTATTTTTCCCAGGGTGTCATGTTCAATGTCACAAATGTACCAGACAACAGTTAGAGTTAGCAGCGTGGAGGCGAGTGTAAATGTTAACTTTTTTCACGCTCTACCTCAAAATATAAAATAGCAACTCAACTTCATCTGAATGACGTTTGGGTGCTGACTGAATGGAGATGGATGTCTACCCAGGTGTTATGTTTCCGCCACTTCCAGTTGGAGCTTTAGATGTGAATGCTGCAGAGTCATTTGACTCAGGAATGAATACAGACTGTACCTTTTCCTATTGAAGACAAAAGCCAGTTGTTCGTGGGTGATAGCATATTTTTTTGTCCAGTGTGAAAGAGGTTTCAGAAAACTAGGAGGCACGTTGGATTTGTGCAGTTAAGTCATATGCAGCCTTAATATTATGGATCAATCTATATGTTTGCTTCATATAGATTCTGGAAGCAGAAGAACAACAAGAGAACGCCATAAAACCTTCAGTCTAATTTGAACAGGCAACAGCTAAATGTTGATGATGAAGTGATGGGTAACGCTACTTGTAGCGCCTGCGACATAGTCGGACTGTTGAGTCAAAGGAAGGGGCAAGAGGATTTTCTCTGAGCTACTGTTGTGGAATCTGCTACATTGTGGCTTTCTAAATATTAAAATGACAATTTCAAAATAACTGATAGAAGTGTTTGGTTGCAGGGTCTGACATCATTCTCTAGAGCTGTAAACCAATATATGTTTGCTGCAGACTGCAGTTCAGTTTAACAGTTGCACTAAACTAATGTTTTGTCACTTATAACACAGAACATGCAGTGAGCTGTGGGACTGAAGTGTGGGATTACTCACTTGTTTAATGAGCCATAGCCCGCAGATTATCAGTTAATTATTGATCTGCTTTTTTCTTTTTATGTACGACAAATAAGTTAGAAGTTATATTTTCAATGCATTGTAATTTTCTCTCCTTTACTTAGGAATTTTTCTCTATACGTTTTGTCGTTCAATGGTTTTGAGGACCCTAAGGCGTCAGACTTTTTTCCTAGTAAGAGACTGAATCTCAGGTTCACCTATCTAAACATTAAAAGTGTGTGACCAGTTTATTTGTTTTAAATGAGTATGTTTTAAATCCAATTTTGGCATATTAACAATGTAAAACAAAACCTTTGTTTTGAACAAAATAATAGTCTGACAGTATAAGATGAGTACTATTAATAATTTAATCAATTTATAATCTCTGTAAGTCATCATATCCTGAGGGCGTCTGATATGACATGATACTGACAGCACATCTATTTTTATGGCTTCATTGTTCATCACAATCATTTATGACTGTCACATATAATTTGATCACGCCTAATGAGTCTGATTATCTTTTGGACTGTGACTTGGTCACAACGGGTCAAATTGTGCCAAGGTTTTTTCTGGGCTGATCCGTTACAATGCAGGTTTTTCTTTTTTTTTATTTAAACTTATACATATTACTTTTGGGTGTCCATTTTCCATAATTTTGCTTGTGACAATGTCAATATGTGACCAATGCAGAATGACATGCAGTGAGTTGTAGTCTCCATACATTGCTTAGCGTTTAGCACTGTGTAGTCAGATCTTACATACATACGTTGTTTTTTGACTCGAGTTTACAAACTTCACCAATGCTCTTTTTTTCACAAATGCTTTTTTAATATTCCCTTTGCCCTGCTGATTTTTACTGATTTGCAACTGACTCTTTCTCCTTCCCTTGCTTTCTTTTTCTGGTTTCTTCCTTTCTTCCAGTATGTGGCATTTGGCTCCCTATTCTTCATCCTCATCTCCATCTCCACTTTCTGCATGGAGACGCATGAGGCCTTCAACACCATTCTCAACAAGACAGAGAGCGTCACGGTGGGCAACGTAACCCATGAGGAGATTGTATACGAGGTGGTGACCGACAGCTGGTTGACGTACGTGGAGGGCGTGTGCGTCATCTGGTTCACCATTGAGGTCCTGCTGCGAGTCACCTTCTGCCCAGACAAGTTGGAGTTCTTCAAAAGCACCCTCAACATCATCGACTTTGTCGCCATCCTGCCCTTCTATCTGGAGGTGGGCCTGAGTGGTCTCTCCTCCAAAGCTGCCAAGGATGTCCTGGGGTTCCTCCGTGTGGTCCGATTTGTCCGTATCCTCCGAATCTTCAAGCTGACCCGCCACTTTGTGGGTCTCCGTGTCCTCGGCCACACCCTGCGTGCCAGCACCAATGAATTCCTCCTGCTCATCATCTTCTTGGCCCTTGGTGTCCTCATCTTTGCCACTATGATCTACTATGCCGAACGTATTGGCGCCGACCCAGATGACCCAACTGCCAGCGCCCACACCAACTTCAAGAACATTCCCATTGGATTTTGGTGGGCTGTTGTGACCATGACCACGCTGGGCTATGGAGATATGTATCCAGAGACGTGGTCAGGGATGCTGGTGGGCGCACTGTGTGCCTTGGCTGGTGTGCTGACCATTGCTATGCCTGTACCTGTAATTGTCAACAACTTCGGCATGTACTACTCTCTGGCCATGGCCAAGCAAAAGCTGCCCAAAAAGAAGAACAAACATATCCCCCGAGCGCCTCAACCAGGGTCCCCCAACTACTGCAAGCCAGATGCCCTGGCTATGGCGACCGCGTCACCGCAAAGGCTGTTGGGAAATGTCCTGGGTGGAGTGATGGGGTCCGGCGGCATCGGGGGTGACTGTCCTCTCGCCCAAGAAGAGATTATAGAGATTAACAGAGGTGAGAGATTTTTTTTTTAAACCAAAAAATACATAAAAGAGTGTCTAACGTGTCTGTTTAGTGGAGAGTGATGTTCAAGTTGTATTGTATAGCTTGCACAGTCATGATTTCAGAGGTCTGGCGGAGGATTAGAGTGCCATAGTGTCAAGAGAAATAAGTGGGAGCACTATCAAGAAGTGATGCATAGTTGATTCTGGATCCACCCTGGAGAAATCACTGGCCCATCAGAACTCATGTGTAATTTATGATCAACTGGTAGGTTCCACGGTTGCCTTAAGGCACCCATCTGTCAGTTCAAAACAAACACCATGGAGGGAAAACAAACTCAATTATCTATTCAAACCGCTTAATGCGTCTCAATTTGGGCTGACTCCACATTTTTCTCTCTCTGGCATTAGCAGTAAAATCAGGAGAGGTTATTTGGCTCTTTGGTTGCTCTTTACATGCTGCAACATCGGAGCGTCAATCACATGCAACAATAATGCACCTTTAATGCATTACTTTACTGCCTTAGTCATCAGTGAGCCAGAAAATATTGGTTTCATCAGTGCTTTCACTACATCCCGTCTGCTTGGCTTCCTTCCAGTCTGAAAGGGTTTCTTGTAGGTTGTGTCAGTAGATCTTTCAGCAGGAAGTCGTATTAGTCAAATTTTTGACAACTGGCTCCAAGTCTGCATCGCAGTATCATCATCACCACATGCTCCGACACAACACAGAACAACACACTCGCTTGGTAACATATTTTAACATACGGCCTCAGTGAGTGTGTGGGCGAACACAACAGCAGTGATTCCAAATCATCATTGAATATTAGTTTCCACTCAACATGCTTGACAGCTTTCCAAGGCAGTCCTCTGACTTCACAGTTTACCAGTGTTCAGGCCCACTGTGTATACAATAGGCACGGGGTGACAGGAAGATTTCATGTCACAATTATCCCGGCCAAAATACTTGCGATTCACAATATTTTCCGATAAGCATCAAAATATGTTTGAAACTTTTTAACGGCACAAGATTTTATTTATTCACAGATATTGAGCTTTTCTAAGTCACTAATGTGAGGATATTCATCACGATCAACTGTTCTTATTCTGACCCCAAATGATATCTTATATCCTCCCATCCCTAATATATAAATGTAATGCTTACTCTATGATTGATTACTTGGTCTTTAGAATTAAAACATGATGTCAACTAACTAACTACTATGTCAACATTTGCTGATTTTAACTTACACTTGGAAATTAAGTGAACATTGAAAAGACGATTTAAATGAATCATCATAAAAAATAATATGCAGATTTATTGATAATGCAATGTTTTTTTTTATTTTATGGTGCTGTGTTAAATTATTTTGCAGTATCATAATCTTGAGTGGTAGTGATCACACACATCAATTACTTTATTCCACTAACACTTTTCACCTCTGCATTGATTGATTTATTAAAAAATGATTCTGTTACAAAGACCTTTCTCAAGTCAGGTCTTTGTGACCGAAACGTCCACCTTTTTTAGTTAAACCGTCAACGCAGAGTTCAGAAGTGTGTGTGGGAAGTTTCTCCTTTCCATTGTAACAGCATCATAATTCTGCAATGTGTTAATGACTTTGTCAACTGTTTAAAGAGCTCAAAATGCCAATCTGCTAAATTGCTTTATTTTCTCAAAGAAGATAACAATAATCCTCCTATGTGTGGTTCCCCCTTGCTTTGCCTCCACCTTCCCCTCCAGATTCCAAGCAGAACGGTGATGCAGCCTCGGCCGCCCTGGCTAACGAGGACTGCCCCACCATCGACCAGGTGCTTAGTCCAGACGAGAGGAGCCCTATTGGGCGGGGGCCTACCCGGGAACGCTACCAGCAGGACCGTGCCTGCTTCCTGCTCAACACCAGGGAATTCCGTGCCACAGATGGGAATGTGCGGAAAGGTACGTTTCACACCGGGAGACGGATACATAAACACGCACCTCTTACGTAAACAGATCTACACAGCAAGATGCCAGGCGTAACATACTGTGGACATATATATTACGTGCATCCAGTGTGCAACCGATGCAGATAAGTACACATAGGTACTGTATGTACATAAGGTCCGATCCGAACATTAAGGAAAGGTGGGTTGGATTAATCAAACTGACTCAATAAACTGACTTTGGAAGCCTCAACTACAGACTGAAGGCTCCAATCACAGCTAGCAGCAAGACACACACACATATACAGTCCTACAGCTGCAACACGCACACACACCTAGCTCTTCTGCTCTGCTCTGTTTGTTTCCACCTCTTCACATTCATGTTCTCTGTGTTTCCATCACCGCTTGGTATCATGTTTTCATTTCCTCTGTCAGACAAGGTTTTCTGTCCCTCTACTTCTCTCCTTTTTTTTCCTCGCTCTTCCTCTTCGTCTCCCATCTTTCCACGGTGTCTGTGAATTTTGTTCTGTCTGCCATGATGTCACATTCATTCATGCTCATTAACGATCTCTGTCTTTCTCTGTCTTCTGGACTCAGACAGTTGACCATGCATTAATTTACTTCTCGTCACTTCTGTTTCTCCCTCTCTGTTTCTCTCTCTCTTGCCTTGCGTCCTCCTTTTAATTTTGCTCCCTCCCTTCTCCCCCTCCCTGACTCTCCCTCCCTAACCTGCCTCACATTTACCCTCCTAACCTCCTTCCTCCTCTGCCCCATCTTTAACCCCATGCCCTCATTTACCCCCTTTCCTTTCTTTTGTGCTACACCATAACCCTCCCTCCCCTTTATTTCTTTATTTCTTTATTTTTTACCCCATGTGCATTATCTTCGTGCTCATGAAAACCTGACACCTTGATTCATTTACTACTGCAATCCAACCACCACCACTGCCGCCAACCTGCACCAAAACACTCCCTCACACTCCCTCCAAACTTTCAACACCCCCCTGTTGACAACAAACTAGAGGCAGCAGCCCTGGCACCCAGCCCAGACTCCCCTCTGACTGAGGATTGGTATAAGATGGAAGGGTCTCTGTTACAGCAGGACCTCAATGCAAACTCCACCTCATCCTGGATCAAACCGTAGACCAGAGGTAACACTAACAAAAAGTTAAAACAATCAAGGAGCCCGTAGTTGAGTGAAAAACTGCAGAAATTTTGATCTGGCTCTCCATGAACATAGCATGTTTTGCAGGTGCACAAACCACTACATGACTACACCAGTACAGCAGCCACTTTAACACAGCTGCACACACACTGTGCATGACCTCAAACCACATATACACAACCATTTCCACAGTGTTATGTCTACATGTTCCCCGGAGTTGTTAAGTGTCACCTGTGAGGAGTCTCTCCTGTGCCTGAAAGTGTGGAAAGTGTGCTCTCACTTCTACTAAATATTACAGGTTAAAGAGATTGAGGTAAACGGTTGAGCTAAGGTTAGGTCGCACTTAAATCTGAATGTTAGGGTTTGGGTGGCAAATGACATTTTAAGGCTCAGCATCTGTATTTTATACCAATCAAACCTAACCTCAGCCCAATATCTTACTTGAATATCAATTTTGTGAACTCTGTGTGAAAAAAAAAAATCTTTGGAAAGAAAATGGGATTACACTGTGATATACACCCATAACAAGTAGTATGCACAAATATGTGTGTGTGTGTGTGTGTGTGTGTGTGTGTGTGTGTGTGAGAGAGATTAAATCTTGCAAACATGAGTGGAAGAGCGCGTCCGTGTGGGCGCGCACATGTGCAAACACATCCAGCAGCTCGAGTGAAAAAAATAACCCAGTTGTCGTGTCCTGTGTCAATAACTAATAAAACGTACACTGCAGAAGATTGAACGGGAACAGTGGGTCACGTTGTTGTCTGATGTGCCTCTGTGTTGTTGTTGTCTCTCTCTTCAGGTTGTGTCATATCACGCGTGTGTATGTGGGCTTTTTCATTCTTACGTGTTATACACTGTGTCTCTGTCCTCTCAATGCCGTCTGAGTGTTGTGTTCGTGCTGTCGTGTGCGGCTTAATTTAGTTTTTTCCCTTCTACTGTGTTTATTCGTGTTACTCCCTACCCCACGGGCCTCCACCTTGGCAAACAAAAGCACACACTGCAATATAGAAAAGGTTTTACCTTGTAAAATACTCTCTCTCTTTTTTTTTTTTTACAGTTGTATACATTTATTTAATATGTACATGTACTCATGCGCAGGTTAAACTCACAAACTCTTCAGGCATGAACTGAACCTTTAATGGCACTTTCTGGCTCAAATATGTGCGTACTTACATGTACATATCCTGTAGTTCATGTGAAATCAATTGGCCGGCCTTGATAGCCTCACACACTTGTGAGACTGAGTGCAGTGCTGTGCGACGATCGTCTTTCCAAGGCCCAAGGTCACTGGGGTCAGTGGAGCCATCCGGGTCAAGGGATAGTACATCTTGAAACATGCCACGCTGAAAACAAGCAAACATTTTTTAACTTTTATTGTGCAATGTAAACCAAGCCGGTTATCACAATACCTCTTCACAAAATACTGTGCTGTGAGCGTGTAATGGATCTGAAATACTACTCCCTAGACCATGTATCTGTGCTTTCAGTGCCTAGTGTAGTCCAAAGTTCAGGACCTTTTGTATTTGTACTGTGGAGACCTGGATAGAAATCAAAAGGATTATAATCTGCACTCGGTGACTGAAACACTTAGTGACCAAACAGACAGAAAAAAATGCTCTGACACGTTTGATTGAAAAGTGGCTACATGCTGTCTAAGGTAAGCAAGCCTTGAGCTGTCCATGCCCTTCACTTACAGGTCCCTGACATTGCTTCAGTTTCGATGGTTCTTATGTATAAACTGCAATTTAGGTGCTATAAAAATCCCTCTTTAAAGCAAATCAGGAGTCTATTGAAGAAATAAGAGTTGAAGTCATTAGGGTGATGCTTCAGGGTTTGGCCTTCTTACAGGAGCGTTGTACGCATTAATTTATATATTTAGGTTGGGGATTTATAATGGTCCTTATAAGTAATAATAACCTTATATCCTATGGTAAGTATGTATTAATTTGCTGAGCCTTGTGCACTGGAAAAAGGAACTGTATTTGGTGCTTACAGTAAATACAAGGAAAAGGAGAAGAGGAACTTATGTAAACAGAAAGTTCAGACAGGGTGAGTGGCACAGGAAGTTTAGAGAGGAGTGAATACTCATTTCCTTAAACTAGGGTAGAAAAACAACTTTTTCTAAGAAGTGTAAGATTTCTCAATTTTCAATATATGTCAGTACAAAATGTCCGTTACACTCACTACAATTGTAAACACGATTCTTCGATCTGCACTCGTCCTGTCATGCCTGTATTTGTGTTTAGGATGTACTCGAGACTGTACACTGCCCGTGTCCATGACGACAGCTGTTTGACTTACCTTTTCACTGGTAGGCTAGCTTGCTATAGTGGGCAATAAAATATGGGTGTTAATCTTAGATGAGTTGGAGGCATATATACCCACCTAATATACTGTATGGTCTGGGAAATTTAAAGCTAACAGATTATCATCAGTGTTCATCAGGCTCTTCCGACTAACACGGATGCTAACTTGATAACAATCATGGTTTATGTAGCCTTTCAATCATATTATTTCAGTGTTTATGTTGTTCCCCATCTTTATTGTCAATACCATACTGACCTGACAACAGATTGTTTTTATTTTTTTGGATAAATCTAGTCAGGAATACCAAAACTCGTACACATCATCCTAAACTGAGATAAAACAGGATTTTTAGTTTCTGTAATAAGGCCCCTGATTCTGAAGCATTTATAGCCCTGTGAAAGACATATGACCTGTCCAGTGTATATTTAAATAAATGGATGGACACCAAACAGCGTCAAAAGATTATGATTTAGGGGAAGACGAACCGTACAAGAAAATTATTAAATGCTGATGTCCCCGTTCTCCGTCTTGCTTTTAAAGAGGGATTCTCATGCTGTCTAAAACTCATTCTTGTGTGCTTCAGTTGTGATTTATTTCATAGATAAACGCATAAGATGTCTTTGCCAACTTATTTTTATTAGCTTTTTTTTTTTTTGATTGTTGGCCATTTAACTTCCTGCGATTCCTGCAATATGCATGTCTCACCAAGGTCAAACGGTCAATCACCCCTTTGATTGCCCACTCCCAATCACTCCTCGAGACCTTCAAGGGTCTCGCTTGGCCTCAGTCTCTCTCTGTCTCTCTCCTTTCAGTTCTCACTGTACGTGTAGTTGTTGTTGTTTTTCTTTTATTTATTGGGTTTTTTGTGCTGATTTATTTCCTGTGTTTGTAATATGGGGTGTTCATCTTTCATTAAGTATTTTTGTGGAGTATTATGTCGTGATTTTGTTCATTTGTGTTCAAGTGTTGTAGTGTGTTTGCTTTATCTTTTCAATGTGAATAGGATTAAGTTATATTTGCTTTGAATTCACATATGTTGCTGTTGTCTGTGTGATTATGTTTTTTTTTTTAGTGTCTTTGAGTTTTGTACAACTGTGTTTTGTAGTTTGATGTTTTGACTTCCCCTATGTTCTTCCTGTGTTTCCCTTTAAGTTGTACCATCACCTACAATCTGTCTTCTGTTAATTGGAATGATTTTTAGAAAATAGAAACAAAACAGTGAAATTAGATATGATGAAAATGGCACAGATCTCACTGGTTCAGAACATTCTCAAGGACTTACTTGGAAAAAAGCTAATGAATTATTAGCAAAACTGACAAGACCCATAATGTGAGTATTTTTATTGTATTTTTGAGCCAGAAATGGGGAATTTATTGTTTGTTGAACCATTTTAACTATTTGTAAACGGAAAGAAATTCATTATTGCAATTTAACAAGTGTTTTAGGTGTAAACAGTAGACATAAATCCACTTACAAACAAAATGTTTTATTCAGAAGGGTGTATTCGCTCCTCATCCACATTTCATTCCACCCTTATCTACCCTATCATTTACTAATCATAATTATCTGATCAATTAGGATAGATTGCTCTTAAATTATCTTCAAAACCAATGTTTTTTAAAAAAAAAAATAATATTCACGTCCTTGTTGTTTCTGCCTGTTCTCGAGCAAATTTATTTTAGCGGCCAATTTCTCAGTACAACAGGCTACAATCGATTCTAGATAGACTCCTACAAGGCATTTGTGAAATTGTGTTTATGTGGCAACACTTGTTGGCGTCATTGTTCTCTTGTAGTCATAAACAGTCCTGTCCTACAATGTCATGCATGTTCTAATGTGTGTAATTATACCACTGTGTCGTACTCTGTTGCCTCATCACAACTCTGCAAATATTCTTTCTATATGAGCCAGATTTTTACCTTTTAAAAGAAATAACACACAATGTGTACAGACTGTGTGTCTATGCGTGTGTAAGTATTTATGCATATGTATGAGACGTATGTATAAAATATTAATTGGATTTAAGCTTAATGATAAGAGATGACTCATATAGATCTATGTGACCTACATACAGCTAACAAGAGGAAGCAGGATACAGTTTCATGTCATCTAGTTTCACCAAAAGACATCCAAGGTACTGTGTGTGCTATATGGACACACTGTGGCTTCAGTAATGGTCATAAAGGGATCCATACATGTAATTAAGGGTAACAGGAGATGATACCTTCTTAAACAGGCAATTGATCCCATGTAAGAATGATACAGTATGTGGCCATGCCCAGAATAGCGTCTGAACAGTCAGCAAATTCTGTGTATTCACAGCAAGCGGGCGTGAAATTGTAGGACATATGTGCATTAGGTAATGGTAGCAGTCGAGTAGTTCTCTGCCTGACTACCTACATAAATAGAAGAGTGATTAAGCCTATCATTTCACTTTGGCCTTCTTAGTCTTCTTGATTATTTCCCGGTCAGAATATTTGCAGTTCTTCCTCTCTCTGTTCCCTCTCCACATCCTCCTCATTCTGTGATTAACACTCATTCTCCATCCCATCCCCAGGCCGCCACTGCAGTGCAAGTGTAACTAAAGTCTGACTGTAGGTAGGTACGTATTCCCTCCACAGTGCAAATTAAGTGTGACTTTGGGAAGGAATTATGTCATCACAAGTACAATGACAGCCAGACTCATCATTTCCCCTGACAGACAATCCCAGAGCTCCAAACCCCTGTTGATGTTGTAAATACAGTACTTAGCAGTGAGGTAGCTAGCAGACCGTGACAGACTGCAGTGGCTGAGACACGATTAACATTATAAGCATGTTTCATTTTAATTTGTGAAACCGTTCCTTGTCTTGAGTTTTACCACGTGATACTTTTAGACAGCAGCAAACCAAACTACTGTGCCGATCAGCTTTTGGTTGCAAAACAGCCAGAAAACCGACAACTTACATAAAATCATCAGGACTATGTAACGACCCTTTTTACATTATTCTTCATCAGTTTCACCTTCATTCAACCAGAACATTTTTTTTCTCTTATCCCATTTTTTTTACTTGTATCGCACTTGACAAGTGTTTAAAATCCTCTTATTTCAGACTAAAAAGAGCCAATAATAAAAAAAGGAAATGTGTTCAACGCAAATTAGCAAATGTTATAGAAAGGATTAAATACTGCATACATGACCACGAATACTTTTAGTGGTTTATTCTGTTTGGTTGAAGATCATAATGTGTATGACACAATTTTGGTCTTTTAATCATGTGAGGGGTGTTTTCGTCCTCTGATTCTTCCTCTTTCCTCTTTGCATGCTGATTTTTTCACCAGGAATAAATCCGGTGGAATTTACCAGCAGAATCGAAACCTTTTATTTCTAAATTCATATTTGGGCTTCCCAACATTGCCCTTGTGAACGGGTATAATGCATACTTCAAGCCCAAATAAAGCAGTTGAGTAATATTTACCCAAATACAACTTGTAGCATTACATTAATGCATTCTTATATGTGCTGTTGGCACCAATGCATCTGAATTAATATACAGTACTACTAATTTCAAAGTCTAACTTATTTGAACAGAAACAGGATGTTAAAGATATCCATTTTATAAAAGCTTCACTGTCACTAGTGATTGAAATTAAATGACACGTCAGCTTTCTGGTTTATAACAGTTGCACATTAAATCGAAAGTAATTTATATTAATTTAAGTTGTATCCTGATGAATCCAGCACGGTGATGGCGGAGCCCGCCACTAATAATTGACAATACTTAAGAGAGAGGTAATTACTGAATACATAAAAATTAAATGGCTATTGAGAAAAAGATCCCGCCAACTAATAGTGTCAAAAACGGGGTCTGATTTCATGAAAATATATGGATTATAACTTTAATTAGCTATTTAGTTTGGTCAGGTGAAGAGTTTATCTGATAATGACAAACTAAGATTAACGATAGCCACTTCTCGCTTCATAGTGATTTTTTGTCTGCTTCAGTAGCAAGCATTGTTCCAGACTGCAACATGATTGGGTTTTTTCATCTATTCCGTTCAAATATTACAAATATGGCTGCCATTTGATACAACCTAGAAATGTGTCTTGATTGGTTTGATTTGAGCAAAGTACTTCTGAAACTGAACTTGAGAATGAAGAAGCACAACAGATTCGCCAGACAGCTACCCCGAAATCTTTGTGTGAGATGCTGCCGTAGAAAGCATCATCAATATTTTACCGAGTAGCCATCCAACTAATGCCCCTGAGCGAGTCAGAATAAAAAAAGGACTTTTATTTATGGTTGGCTCAATTGATGCGTACGACAGAGTGGTGGAGTTATTCCGTATTTTTCCACCTTAGCAGGAAGGCACAAAGGGCGTCATACTGTACCAATGGGTGTTCTTTGTTGTCTGACTGTGGCCTCGTGATGGTTGGAGTTTCACAAAAACATACAATTTTACCTTGGTCATTTTTTAAAACTCTATTAACAGTAGTTTTCTTGCATTACCTTAACAATAAAATTTCAGCTAATGTAAAACAGTCCTACAAAACTGTTAAACTCCACCCATGATGGGTCAGCCATTGTTAGGGCAGATTAACTGCTACCTACCAATGGTGTTTCACTTCACTTGATGCAACAACACTCTGTCAGCACAGCACTACCTTCTCTGTGGCTGCTTCCTACAGGGGGAATTCAACGTCTGCATGCTTTGTTACACACCAATAATACAGCGGGAAAGTACACGAAGGCCAATTTGTTACTTCATAGATAGATTGGTTATTAAGCATACCTTCAGCGGTGCAAGCACCCTGCATTATATACTTCAGAGTCTCTTGTGGACTCTGTCAATATATCTTGCCTTTTTGCCATGTATTCTTTCCCACTGTAAACAAAATGTGAGCTGATCTCCATTACAGGATGCGATTACCGGGGGATAGGAAGCGGTTTTAAATGTTGCAGGGAGGACTTTTTGTGTTGACCCTTTGAAGTTTACAGGAACCAAAATGAATATTATGATGACTTTATATGAGCATAATGTGATGCATACATCACTTTTTTAGTGATATATTTTTAAGCTTTTTCACCCTAAAACTTCAATGGGTCAACTCCTACACTGTGTCAGTGATAACTGAGTATCTACTACTGTGTATTTGTGTAAAACTGTATAGTTTTGGTCAAACACTTGTCTGAAGCACCTGAACATTGCACAGTACACTTCACATGATAAAATGTTGAGTGCTTTATTCAACGGGCTTACGACAGGTGTTACATTTCTGAATATCTAAGAATCTTTTTATTTTTCTGTTTTATATAAAAGAAATACATATCATAACTCGCATTTTCTTGTTTTGTCCTGTCTGTCTTGTCTGTGTCTGTCTCCGTCTGTCCTTTATATGTCTTTATGATTTGGTAACTTTTTTCAATCTGTTTATCCTTCATTTTTTCTCTCTTTTCATTTCGATTTCTTCTTAACATCTTAAACCTCATGTTCGTGTTTCAATTCTATGTAACCCTCATAATAAATCTGTGAAAAAAATGTGTCATAACATGCCAAAACATTTCAACTATGATTTTCTTTTCTTTTCTTTGCATATAATATCAAAACAATAACACATTAATATAATCGATTGATGGTTAAAATTATATTCGTAAAGCAACTGGCTACGAGAAATCTCGCAGTCTCAATAACATATCGGGAATGGCTGGGTCATCACTGCGGCTCGCTCCTATCACTAGCCCACCCTTTGAAACCTATGAGGCCCCAGGACCACTGCGCCGCTGTCGTTCCCCCATCCCCTCCATTTTGTAGAAGAAACGATGTTCACAATTGGATGATAAGAGATGTAGCGGATTAGCTGTGGACTAATCACACTGAAGCCTCCGTTTGGATCGTACACTGAGCAAAAACAATAGCAATAACATAAAGGGAACTTGAATGTAGAAAGAATGACCTCGTGTCTTTTGAATCTAATTGTTTATGATGCATGCATCAGGTTAGCTGATGGGGTCAAGTAAACATTCTAGCTTTAAAGATACAAAGTTAATTTAAATTATTAGAAGTCTAAACGTTCAATATTTGGATTGGTTAGTAAATAAAATAATGTGGGAGGTTAAAAAAAGTATAATGAAAACATGTGCACAGTTACATTTTAAAACTTAGAGTTAAGTGTGTAGATGGACATCCATTTTTAAATGTTCTGGACCAAACAAAACGGAGCTCACAACACTGTCCAGAGAAATGACCATGAAACCAGATACTTCAGTTCATTTAGCCAAAGACAAAAATACATTTATAGATTATATTGATGTTGAATAGGTTTCTACTTTCTGTCGTTTGTGAATATTGATGTATGTACAGTGTAGACATCATTTTGTTAATCCTCTCTGAAGAAAAACAGACTCGGCCTCTTTAAGTCTCAAGTGTTGACACTTTATTTTGTATCATACCATTGTGACATCATCGGACACTTTATGTTGATAGTTTACACGGCAAAGCTAAGCGATGTCACATGTGAAATAGAAGAAAAAAAAATAAAACAAAAACCTTAGCTTGAATAAAAGATACTGAATAAATTAAAAGTATTGTACCATAAGAGCTATCTCAAATTGTGCAGCCTAACACGACTTTTAAAAACTGAAGTTTGTTTTATTACAGCGCTGTTAGGGCCGCGTGTATGAAATTGTTATCTTACAGTGTACAGGTGTAAAGGTCGATTCAGTCACTTTCTCTTTGACAGTTACAAGCATGTTGTCTAATACATTAATATATACTTATCCATATGCAATTATAACAATCATAATGGGCAGGATGAGGTTAGTTGGAGAGAACTGGAGAGCGCTTCATGGAGGGGCCATTGCAGTGTCCAAGACAAGAATCGTGATCGATAAAGGTAGCTAAGCTAGCATACGCTCGTTACTTAGCTACTACCGGCCTTAGCCAATAGATCACACCAACGGATGTGGGTCTGACAAAATGTTACATAATGCCTAGGAACTTGAGCATTCAAAGTGTTTTCAGTCAGTTGATGAACAGTAAGCTGAAGTCTTTTTTTTTTTTTTACAATATCCAAACATATTTAAGTGCAATAGCTTTCAGACAAGCTAGCTCGCTTGTAGCAATGCTGGCTGTTAGCAACACCGAATGACCTCATGTCATATAATGTCGGAGTGTCACTCTGGCACATCGACTTTGTCAACCCAGCTGATTCCACAGTATCAAAAGTAGCGTGTATATAGCATTTGAAACTGTGGGAAATTGTTAACACTGTTCAACTCGAAAGTGGAGCTGTCTGGCTAGCGACATGCTAACTGTGCTTTGTTTCCCAAACAGTCTTTGGAAAAGGAGCACAATTCAGCTTTCACGTTCTCAGTTAATTTTTATTTACCAATCGTTAACGACTTAGTAGAACTTTTAAAAAATGCTTCTCTGGACAGTTACGTAAATTAAAAATATACTTGTAGGCCTGCAATTTTTCAAATAAATCTAAACAAAATATATCTAGAATGTTACTTAAAAATAATGATAAACTAAGTACAAACAAATCCTGTAAAGTCAGATATGAATGACTACATAATTGATTACACTGTTAAAACAAATGCACTTTACTAACAGTCAGTGTAAATTTACTAACCTTTAAAGCTTGCATGTTGGCGTACAACACAGACTATATTACAACAAATAAATTGATTGAACATGTGAGACCACCCAGTCAAACAAACAATGATGAACTTTTCTAAACATTTATTTTGCTTATTCTTCACTTTTGATGTTTGTTTACATATATTTTCTTCATTTTTTTTTTTTTTTTTAATTTTCTTTGGTTTAAATGTTAGTCAAAAACAGTTTTAAAAAAATATCCAATTGACTGAATGCAATCTGTTGGTTAATCTTATACTATGTGACAGTGGTTACAATATACAGTTTCCCTCAATAATTCTATATAAGCTATCTCTTGGTAGACAATTTGTTGCTCAGATTGTCGTCCTCACATAAAAAAAATATGATGTTATTGGTTGAGCAAAAGTGATTTTAAATGAATAACACATTCACATATGCAATAAACATGCAATATTATTTTAATGCTGGAAAACATGCTGTGCACATACATATGTAAATATGCAGATCTATTTTTAATCTTAAAATGCACAGACTCTGTAGGCAGTTTAATTATTATGTCTAATTTAGCCTTGCTGTTCCAGAAGAGTAGAGAAGTATTATGATGACATGAGCCATTTGTGTTGTTTCATTTCAAGTCAGTGTGGCCTGACTGGTCCTTCAGATTTTTTTGACGTTGTTGCTGCCATTTTTAATTGTTTCAGTTTTGTAACAGTCTTACATTTTCTTCACTTGTACTGGTAATGTGTATTTCATTGTAAGGAATGACTTTTCTGTACCACTGATTGTCTGAGATAACATTTATCAAAGAAAAAACAAATGTTCTATTTAAATGTACTTGAGTTCATTAGCAAAAAGAACTGTAGTAAGTCTGAAATCACCAGGACAAACAGTAAGTGCTTTAGAACCAACACTTTTTGCAGGTGTAAGGGGAGAGTATTTGCATACTTGTTAAAAAATGTCAGGTCCTGATATTGTTACTGTCAGTATCCATGGTCCTGACTGCCATTTTGTCTAAAAAAAATCAATGTGCTTCCAGATCCCTAAACGTTGAGACCTTAGATATGCAGTATAATGATTGAAGATGAAAGTTATGACATCACTTCAACAATTATTTTAATCCGATGTTGACCAGGGTTTGTAAAAGTCTCGTTTAGAATAGATCCTACCTTTTAGTCACTGCAAGATGTAATGCTTGCCTGGCTTCATCTGATACGGGTTTTTGACAGCCATCGCACATATTTTCAGACTGAAGTTACTAATAGTCGTGCTTATACTCCAAATTGTTACATTTCACCATTATGATGATGTCAAAAAAAGAAAAAAAAATACAATAATTTAATGTTGTCTGAAAATATTTGAAACAGCATGCAGAGCTTTGTTTCTCAAGTGAATCCAAGCATTTTGACAGCAGCTCCTTAATGTATAATGTCAACTTGAACTTAGGGAAGGTAGGTTAACTCTGGGATAGTATGTTTTTAAATTGATTTAACTGGTAGAATAATTTATGACAACGTGTACAATGACACACTCAGATTGGCCTTGTTTCAATCCTCAGAGCTAATCTTACTCCACATCAGCGCACAAAACCTCATTAAACTTTTAAAGCGCACACGCATACCATATAATCCTAAAAATGACTCCACAATGTGGATGTTTGCAGATACTTTGCATTATACTGGTATGCCACTTTTTTGGAATGTACATTTTTTGTTACAGTTGAGGAGAATGTCCATCCATCCTATATAGCTACAATGGGATGTTTTTATTTAATGCTATAATTGACTGACGGGTGAGAGGAATAACATAATCTCACACGTCACCACTTAGATTTCAACATTTATGATTATAGACGTAGTGTGTTTATATTTGCTTTTTTACTGGTAAGAAAAAAATGATCTGAAGAATGTCATAACTGTGGTTCTGCTGAGTTGAAAGAATCACGTAACATAGTTGTGGCCAATGCAAAAATCACCTAGGACACTCCGATGTAAACATTGTTTAAGTAAACAGAACAGGCAGATGTTGTAAGTGCCTCTATGAGGCCCCTGTAGGCTCTGATGTCAATTTAGGAGTTCATGCAAACTAGCTAGATTTAACTAGCTAAACCTTCGAAGCAATGCTTAATAAGTCAGTGATTATTATTGAATATGTACATATCTGTATCTACACATGTGAATACATTAAAGTCATATGAAATTGATATATCTATGTATACTTTGTGAGTGTGGGGCAGAAGGTCTCATAGCAAATGATTCTAACAGAGTTGAATGGTTTAATATGTTTGTCATCAGAAAGGTGTATGGTTTCATACTGCAAATTAATCAATGCAGCGCCAAGTATATTTGTTATTTTTCTGTACCATTCGCACATTGCCTGGTTATTTATAAGGCATACAATTATTAATTCAGTTGTAATGACAAAGAAAAATTCGGAGTGCATTCTTGGTTCTGCGTTTTTTGCTTTGGTCCTACGTGGGGTAAATGCACTGTATTCTACTGAAAATAAATTATATATAGATGCACATTACATGTAAATATTTCAATGGTTGTTGCTAATGTATCCTGAACGGCACATGTGGTACGGTACATGTACAGCTTTGAGGGGAAAAAAAGACTTGCAGAGACTGTAACAGTATTATATTTAGATTTGGTGGGGATGGCAGCACTAAATACTGTTGTTCTGTAAGAACAGCCTTTTAATATGTGAGAGGAAGGGGAGGCGAGGGTGTTGCTTGATCAAATTTGAATTGCGCATTGAGAAGACTGACACCAGTTTACCCTCTGTGTGTCTTAATATGGTGTATAATATGTTGTTGTGTGATGTTAAGAAGATGTTTACCCTGGCTTGTAATGTCCATGTTATCAGTGCTATATAATTATCATGGACCTGAGCAAAAATAATGTAATGTTGAGCACACTGACGTAAAACAGCTGTCAGTCCTCTTGTCGCAAAATGATCAAATGTTCACCAAGAAGCTGGACCCAGATGTCTTGCCACCATCCACACTAAAATTGGCATTTACAGTTTATACACATTTTTTAAAAAAAAGTGCTGTTAGAATAACTTTACATCAATCGAAATTTATAGAACTGAGCTGGGTGTGATTTAGCGAATAAACAGAACAGTTATGTGAAAGGACAATTTCAAGGACACCATAAGCCTCAGAGTACCTTAAATAACAATTTTAGACACACTTGTTAACATCCTTTTTTTTTATCATCAATCACTAAGCTGTTGTGATTTACAATTCCAGCGGCCAAAATAATGTTGCAACAACACAAAGGCTGCTTTGGCACTGTTTCAGGATGTTGCTGCTGCCAGAACAAGACAGACAGAAAGACAGACAAAGTCTGGTGTACGTCCAAACAAACAGCACCGTGTTAGTATCAAATAACAGATCGCATCTTCTAGACTTGTGTAGATGTGCAGGATTTTGTGAACACCTAACACAGAAGAGGGCATATACTGTACATGAATTTATAAATCTGGCACTAAGACTCCATTAAGTTATTTATGTGTGGACATAAATACTATTTTAATCCGATTACAAAGTCTGTGCTTGATGGGTTAGATTAATAGGTGCCGATTCTTCCTCATAGTTTAGGATGTATGATGGCTTCTTTCTATCATTTAACTAAATTCCTAACGTTTAACATACAACTGGTCTTTAGAAAATATGAACTGTGTCTTGATAACAGCTTTTCTCTGGAGAAAACTGCAACTATAAAGCGGAAAATGGCAGAGGAAGAGGGGAAAGAAGAGCTGACGGGAAGAGCTAATGCGGCTGCAATAAAGGATAATGTCTGTACTGGGTTGATGTTTGCTGGTGGGACCACAACAGAAGTGTTTAACCTCCCAGTAAATAATACATGATGCCGGCACATGTGACACAAGAACTGTTTGTCATAACTGTAGGCAAAGAATTAAAAACATTCAACCTATTGTTTTTGACAAACATGTCCTTGAATTCACGCCTGTGTTTTCATGACGCATTGTTCAAGTTGGGGGTTAAGCCTCCTGAGATGGTACGAGTCAAATGTATTAATTACACAAGTACAAGAACTCCTCTTGTAAATGTGAAAGCTGCCATGAATAGCACTGAGTATGCTTGTATGTGTCCATCTGTCAAAAATGTGTTCTTTTCATGAAGCGTACGTATCATTCCAAAGAAACTGTTTGCACACACACACACACACACACTGACACATACACATTACACATTAGTGAATAACCGGTCATCATCTCCCTATCACCAAATATTGTTCTTTTTGAAATGCTCTGTACATAATTCACTCCTGCAGAGATGGTGGCCACGCTTGTTGAGATTTGGCAGAGTGGAGAGCGTGGTGCTGGTCAGTTGGCTGGCGGTTTTGTTTCATTCAGTCTGTTGTTTGTTTCTCCAATATTGTCAGCCACCAGTTTTATTGTCACCATTTCTTGATTGTGTTGTTCAAGAATAACTTATGTGCCAGCTCTCTGTCTGTATGTTGGAGATAGACTGTTTCTGTAGCTGTACTAGCCTTGTCATTACAGTTTAAATGTGTGCACTTTATTCTGACATGCACAGTTACCCAGAAGTTTACAGGTAATGGTAATCCCTGATTACTTCCCTATTGCATATACTGTTAGTAACACCGTGGATCCGTGTTTTGGAAATGTAATTGGCAAACTCCAAATATGAGAACAAGAGAAATCATCAATTTATGATCATGATTGGTTTGTATTAGTTGAGCGCTACTTTTATAAACCAATCTAGAAACAATTGTAATGTTACAAGTTTCAATTTCACTGAACATGATTTCTTACAAAATACTGTATGTTGATTCTCTGTGAACTTAACAGTAATGGCTTTCTGTTCTTGTCTTCACAGTGTTAAGTTTCTAGCATTC
This sequence comes from Lagodon rhomboides, assembly GCA_039737535.1. Lineage (NCBI taxonomy): Eukaryota > Metazoa > Chordata > Actinopteri > Spariformes > Sparidae > Lagodon > Lagodon rhomboides. The sequence continues at coordinate 13,585,410 of CM077804.1, read as the reverse complement.
GCCTTCTCTCTAATGAGGAGTCTGTAAGCGGTAAACACAAATTTGCAGCGGGAGCCACGTAAGCGACAGGTGTGACACGGATGGACAGTTTAAAGGAGATCTTTGGGGTGACAAGAGAGAGACCAGAGGTTAATCATGAATTAAAAAATCTTATGGTCTGCTCCTCACGTTGTTACCAAAGCAGCCTCTCGGAACTCCAACCACATTTTTCGACAACTGTCTGACCGACATTTTTTTCCTTTTTTCGGCAAACTGACTGAGCATTGCACTGGCACTCTTTGGGAGCGAAAGGGACTCCTGATTACACATTCCAGATGACATATCTTTGACAACATTATACTCGCCATCTTGTACGATGACCAACTCAGTACCATCTACAGTGCTGAACAACTGAGCAACTTCACAAGTTTCCGGGAATAAAAAAAGAAAAAAAAAAGAACACTTGTCTTCACAAAGGACTGAATGAACAATGTAGCATCTCTGCTAACATATTGTAGCATTTGTTGGCTGGGAAATAACATGACTTAATCCATCAACAGTTCGAAGAGAGAGGAATTTATGCATTCAAAGGATCTTTAGATGTCATTTTCCTCTTGGGTTCCTTTCAAGTGAAGAAAAAAATTGAGATTACTGTACATGAGAGACAAAGGATTGGTCTTGCTCATTAAAACACTGCCCCCCAAAAATCTGCACTGAATAAAGTGCATATGAAATCGAGCACAAATGCAAAGTATTTAACAACACCCATAATATAATCCGTCATTCAAGTTTAGCACTTGTATAGCATCTTCGCCACTGAACCTATGTCTTCCATTCACTTCTATCAGACTGAAACACTGCCCTCATAACAAGTACTGAGAAAACAAAAACAGCACTAACTATGATGTTGAACAAATGAAGCACATGTAGCATCAGCTCAAACTGGTTGTGTATAGCACTTACTGTTTCTTTTAGAGCCACCTGAAACATTCACCATAAGAAAATGGTGGAAAAAGACTTCTCTTTATCTCTCATGTACTGCCATGGGCTTGCCCAGAAATCCATGTGGGATACCAAAGGTCCTGTAGCATGTACTTGCTAAATGACCTGTAATGTACAGTAGATTAAGAGAACTTTTAGGATGAGGTTTGTACTCAACCTCACACTGGCTGTTGCATCTGTTTGGTACAAAGTCATTCATCTAAAAGAACTCTGTTCTTTAACTGCCACTAGCATCCCATCACTATATGCACATTTAAATATTAAATATTAAGTATTTTCCCCATGTCTGACTGACACAGAGTTCGGTCATGAGGAGCAAAAGACTGCCAAAAGGAGACAAAACTTAAGTCCTAGAGACAATTGTCTTTCTTCAATATCGAAAGATATTGGCCTAATTACAATGTAAAGAACATTCCTACCACTAGAACACTTTTTACATCACATGAACCTATCCATTTTGAAAGGGACCAATCAGATAAACGTTCCCCGTAACACAAAGGCCGACACTGCCAATTAGGCACAAGAATTTCCAGATGACTACTGCCCCATCTCTCTCTTGTCCCTCTTGCTGCCAACGACTGCTTCACAGGCAAGTCGACGTCGAGATAAGGATGGCCCACCAACACAGCCTTTGGCAAAGGGGAAAATGAGAAGAATGGACCAAGAGTGGAGCAAATGTGGAAGTGTACAAAGAGAACAAATCTATATTTTGATAAACAAATCAACTATCCATGGCTTAGGAGGAAGTTTCTGTGCGGGAAAGGTCCAGAATGGAAGAAAGAAAAAAAATATATCAGATGCAAATGTTAAAAGAAAATTTGGCATCATGAAATGGAGTCAAAGTCCTGGGGAAAAGATGGGAAGTGAATATTTTGTCATGGCGAGTGGGTGAAGTCATTTTTCCCACAAGCAGAGAGAAAATGTTCCTCTGAAAGACAATGAGCAATGACAGACTCTTGCCTATAAAGATGCGGGGATGACAAAGGATGGACGCTGAGATAAACAAATGAGAAAAAAAAAAGATAATGCATTTTTGTAACTTTGTTTACCAGCATGACTACTTTGCATGACTGTCTTTTCTGCAAGCCCTTAGTTGAAGACAAGGGTGCTAGAGATACAAAAAAAAGTATATATAAAATGAATTAAAAAAATGTTATATGCAATTAATGTTTTAAAAAAGATTATAATGAAAGAGAAGAGCTATATTTTGTTTTGAAAAGTAAAAAAAATGTGAATATTGAAACATGTATGTTTGCAAAGTACACCCTGAACTATGTTTTGTTTGATGAAATCTCTCTGCTACTACTGCCCTACATTCCTCATTCCAGTGTTTTCCGACCGCTGCCATAGTTCTACTTTGTTATGCATCGAGCAGCATATTTTCCAGCCATCCAATCAACAGCGATCGTCAAAAACTTTGCCAAGCTATAGCATTTGCGCAAAGGATGTTTGTTGTCAAAAGTCTATGTTTTCCTCCTTGAATCATTTGCACAACTACCGTAGCAGCAGCAGCGACAGCAGCAGCAGTTCTAAAACAACGGCTCTCCATACCACAACTTTGACTGCTTGATCAGTACTCATAGTTTGCTTTTTTTCTTTGGCAATAATACAAGAGTTGTCACATGATTGTAGCAGGGCAAACGGAGAACCTCGAGAGTATCTTCAACGCCTCAGTGTTAAAGAGATTCGTGAAGGCCTTGGATATCCCTTGGCAGGATTTTGCTGGGATAGGCAGTTCTGTTCCACTAGTCCTAAGTAGAAAAATTGGGAGTACAAGTCCAGGTTATCCAATAAAGACCAATAACAGACTATGAAATATACTATATTGGCGAACAATCAAGAGAGATTTCAGGTTTGCATGGAACCAACTGCCATTCCAAAGTTTGTGTGTGGTTTAAAGGACTCAGGTGTGTCGATGGTGTGTGTGGATGTAGGTGTTTTGCTATTTTCTTTCTAACATAATAAATTCTAGTATATAGACAACGATAATGTGAACACCTCACAGTGATGTGTAAAAAACGCATGCATTATGACTTGATAATCTCTCGAGGGGGAGCAGAGTCTTGACATATCCCCTTAGCCTCCTGTCATTGTTTGTCATGAATCCAGTCTTGATAACTATGAACACTGTGCCGTGTCGTAGAGCAGAAACGTCTTCCTCCGAGAGGCAACTGAAAACTACTCACACTCGCAGTGTCAGCATGAGTGTGTAGAGGTAGCTCGTCTTCGTTTTTTTAGATGGTCAGGTCTTTGCATCCGTCATTACCCATGGAGTTACCGTCATCCAGCTGGCTAGTTGGCAGCTCATTACAGCGCACAACGCAGTCATATGAGCACCAATCAAAGAGACCCAGAGCTTCCAAAATGATGTCAGTGAAGTACTTTTAAGTGTTGCGGGAAACGGGGGAACAGAGATACCAGTGTCCACCAAGGGAGATAGATGTTACAAAAAAACAAGAAAAAAACAAAGCATCTCATTGTTGAGTGCTGTCCAAGGACCTCGACCTTAGTTCGGTATTCAAATTGAGTTTCCGGCCCTGCTGGTTCAGGGCTCAGCTCAGGCAGCTGAATGGTCCTCTGTCCATTCCTAGTACATTGCAGTTGGAGGTCCACCAGAATAAGAGGCTCAATTGTGTGATGGAGACAACATAGGCTATTCAAGGTTTTACAGGTTCATGAACTTCTGTCTTTTTGCAGAAATGGTCCATGGGAATTTGTTTTGGTTCCGCATCTTTTTAAAACTCCCAATTTAAGTTCCCGTTATGGAAGGCATTAAGCAACTATAGCTTCGATGGTCACAAAAATGTTTATGAATATTTCAGAGGTTAACTTTGAGCAATGGTGTGCACACTTGCAAAAACTTTGTGCTTCACCCAGCTGTTTGTGTTTTCATGGCCAAGTACTGTCACTTTTCGTTTCTTTTCTTATTTTTCAATGTTGAGTTCACCATTTCTTCATTCTCTACATTGTGACTGCTCTGCCAAAACCAGGCTGAAAAAAAGATGTCTTTCCTTTTCTATTGCATAATACTGCCATTTGATTTAGTCGTGTTGAACAGAATGACTAACAATGTTGAGAGTGCTAAGTCTGTTTTATTTTTCTCAAGTTTGCAATCTGTTACGACATGTTAAAGATTTCCTGTTTAACACTCACATAACCAAAATGACAAAGATGCTTTACATGGTAAGTAGGTGCCACTGTTAAAGCAACGGCTACTTTGTGTTGTAACAATATAATGACATGTCCTCTCCAGGTGTTTGGAAGGTGTTATGTGGTCCTTGGATGACACATCCACTATATGATATTCTACTTAATTTCTTTATGTGCCTGTTTATGTTGAATATGTTTTTTTAATTGAGGACATTGTATGCAATCCGCACCACGAATGCCACTGATCGACACTTACTGTATGCTCCCTGAGACGCAGATGTTCTGTCATCAGTTCAGATGATTGCAAACACATGTGTAGTGGCTTTATGGCTCTCCATAGAGTGACTTAGCAATCACACTAATCTACAAATATTTTATTTTACAAAGCGATAAGACCAGAGTTGTTTTAGAGGAAGCACTATCATACTGAATAGATTTTTCTAATAGATATACTATCTTATTTTAATCAGAAATTATGTGACTAACACCGCAGAAGTCATATACATGCGTTTAATATTACAGACTAACACCATGCATATTCATGTAAGCATTCCAAAGATAAAAGATGTATGTTCATTTTACATGCCATCAAATTGTATAAAACAGACTTAGGTACTAGTCCATTGTACTACGGTCTTAGTAGGAGAGTGAATGAGGGGAGGAGGTGGTCACTGGAGTATCTGGTTGTGACTTATGCCGGATTTTATTTTTTTGAAATGTTGGAACACAAAGAACAAAAACTCATCAAGAACTGTATAAAGTATATTTCAATGGAATGTTCATGATCTATCTTTTTATATTTTGAAGAAAAAATAGAAACATATCAATAAAGTGTGATAATTGAACATATTTCTACTATTGAGACTTAAAATGTATGAATGTCAATGCGACCTAATGTGAACCAATCTCCATAGCAGCTTGAATGAACAACTGGTTAACAGTCATGAGATGCTTTTTCAGAGACATTAAAATTGCTTAAAATCATTGAAATGAACTTAAAATAAATGAAAAAAGTGACATCAACAGTGTGTCAGTTTGTTTAAGATTTCTATCGGATGAGACGTGTGCTCCTGTACGTCCTGACTTAGATGATAACATTCTGCACTGACAGTGTTCAGCGGCCTGTCAGGAACAGGAAACCACAATACAGTGATTGATATAATCCGACTTGAAGCGAGGACACAATGAAAATCTAAAGTCCTGCGTGAAACTGAAAGATGACACATTAAATTTGTGACTGGAAGTTTAAGAATATGGTGTATTTTGATGCCAGCATTTCCAAGAAGGTCGAACTGTCGAGTTTCTGTTTTAGCCAGTGACTGCCAGTGAGCTGCATTAAGCATTTAGAGCTTCTAAAATAAAGACTTGTCACATAATGATAATCTATAATTTTGAGGTCAACTGTAACTGTGACACGATATATGAGAATGATGAGGTACTGTAAGTGCTGTTTTCCTTACATTACATGTTGGTGTCGGGTGACTGTAACTTCACCTCCGAGGAGCCATGAAAATGGACACCATGTTCAAATCATAGATCAGTGATATTTCTTAACTGATACAGAAGACGAACAGAATGAAAATGAAATGTTTCACAGTAATTTTGACGTAACCAAATTAAAATGACAAAAGCTGCTACATACTGTACATAGAAGAGCACTTTTATTAAAAAAAAAAAAAGAAGGTGGAAACTGGAATTTGTCTGCTCACAAACTAACAAATTATCCAAATTGGACAAAGTTTGATTAGAGGTTAAAAAATGGGTATTTTCAAAAATTGCATATATCATAGGCCTTTGCAAATCTGCAGGGGTACTGAGAGGATGTTAAAAAGGAAACAAAAGTAATCTTAACTATGAAAATAAACTTCAGGACAGAACAGGAGCATATTAGGATGTTGAACAAAAATGATGGATGGTTTTTAGTTCAGTTTCATTTCATATTCAGACTATACACTTTAGTTTATTTTTGCCTTCTAACAGTGAAAAACACTGATCTAAATCACTTAGTTTAAGCTGCTAAAACATGGAAGAATGCTACGTCTCATGTGTCTTTTTAAAAATTATTTTTAGTTTGTTGAGTGTTATCGTCAGCACTGCCTTTTGAAAAATGCTTATATCCCCGATGAAGGCACAGAGCCATAAGATGATGTAAGGACCACATAGTAATGTGGTCTGATGAGTCATCTATATTCTACTTATGGATACCCGGTGTCTGTTTCACACTGCTTTATGTGGTGATGCATCTGTGATGGTACAGTATGTGCAGCCTCCTCATGGGAGTCAAAAAGATGTCATGATTGCGCTACATTGCAGCATGAAGGTAAAGATTTAAAAGCCATTTTACAGAACCAGAAGCACCTGCTCCTCTGCCACACTGCGCTTTATCCAAGAAGATGATGCTCAACAATGAAAATATGAGTACTTTCTCAGCGTCATTTTGTGGTTGATATTACATAATCAAAAAACAGAATAATTTATTACTGGATACAATTCTTGTATTGTTAATTCATTATATCCACATCCTGTAAACATCCTTGAGCTTATTGCTTCACACAAAAGGTCAAGAGTAACATAATTTGCTGACATGATATGTGATCAAATGGGAATGTAATGTTGCAATCCAGTGAGCGGTTTGTTTTTCTGTGACAGAAGGCAGCTGTGAGGAAATGTCGGCAGAGGCCTCTTTCAGATTTTTCTCCTTTGTGCCAAAACATCCCCTCCCTCTGGTGGTAATACACAGTAGTGTCTGTGTTGGTACACTTCTGACTTATAACAGTAAACTTGATTGATTTTCTTTCTTTTCGTCTTTTGTTTTTCTTGTTTAAATCACGAACTCAAAATTAACCAAAAAATTGGCAAGAACAAGTTTTCATAAGAAAATAACCTTTTCATGCAAAAAGCTAAATTCCGGTGCACTTGTTATTGTTATTAATATTTCTATTAATATTGTTTAAGAAAAGTGACACAACACATTGACTTCATTTCAGATATAAGACATTACTGAAAAAAGGAAAACATTTTAATTCCTTTGTTACAAGGGTTCCTTTTTTCCTTTTATATCACAAGTCATGTCCAATTCACAGTATTACGGTAGAACATTTCTGATAAATTGTACGATTTCCGGAACATAATCCCACAAAATTAGAGGTATTTTTTTAGTACTATCCAATTGTTGTATGTAAGATTGTTCCTCCCTTTACAGTACATGGTCACACACAGTTTGTTTACTTAAGTTTACAACTAATTTTGAGATCTACAGTACCTGAAATGAAGTCCTCCAGGGTTCGGATGGTGACTGTTTATCCAACTGAAGATTGGTATATGCACTCCTGTTGGGATTAAGCAATGGATTCAGAGACTGTTGATTGTTGAAACTTGTTGATTGTATGGTGCAGACATACAAGGGTCTAATCTTCTCTGAACTCGAGGCCTAATTCTCCTTAAAATGAGGGGCAACATGTGACAAAGCTAAATAAAACTTGCATTCGCTAAGTAATGATTTGCTGCTTTACAAATAATAAAAAGTTGAGTCCCTTTACCCAATAATACATTCCTGTAATTACTCCTAGTGATCTAATTTCTGTTTTGTGACAAAACTACCCATGAGGCAATTGAGTGGTGTAGTTTGTAGTCCTAAAACCCAGAAATCAGCTTACATTTTTACACATCCTCTCTTCTCAAAGTCAATGAGATTTTTGAATTGGTTTTCGATTAAAGGCCTGAAATAAGGTCTGTGGTTACTACAGGCTTAGTATATTTACATGTTCTGTCTACAAAGTAAGATACAGCTTTAAATGTCCCACAATTTAATTATAAAGCGCTTACATGTCTTAAAAACAGTGGTTGCTAACAAGTGGCTAAATTAAATCAGGGACATTGAATGTCATCACACTGAACACGGAGACTGATCAACTCACCTGTAACAAAACTATTCTAACCTGAACCCTGAACCTTTCAACTTGAAGATTTGTCAATTTACATGAAACGGGTGTAGTAATTATGTGGTAAGACACTTAGGGGTGGTGATGCTTAAGTCATTCAACTGCAATGTAGTCTGTTTATAGCCTAACATTAGAGTTTTACTTCTAGCAATTTAATTAACGCTTCAAAAATGACAAAAGTGGAGTTTATCCATGAAGATTATCTTGCTGAACAAAACATGTGAGTATCAAAAAACTTTGCGTTTGCCACAGAGATTATTTTCAGCAATATTCCAAAATACATATTAAAACACCTCATAGGGTTTTTGTCGGGGCGATGCTAACTTCCGGGTAAGCCTGCAAAAATATACCGATCAGACATAACATTATGACCACCTGCCTAATATTGTGAAGGTTCCCCTTGTGCAGCCAAAACAGCTCTGATCTGTCAAGACATGGACTTCAGACCTCTGAAGGTGTCCTGTGGTGTCTGGCACCAGGGTGTTTTATAGTGGATCCTCTGGGTCCTGGATGTTGGGGGGTGGGGCCTCCATGGATCAGACCTGCTCCAGCACGTCTTACAGATGCTCCATCAGATTGGGATCTGGGGAATTTGGAGGCCTGGTCAACACCTTGGGCCCTTTACTGTGTTCCTCGAGCTGTTCCTGAGCAGTGTTTACGGTGTGTCAGGGCACATTGTCCTGCTGGGGGGCCACTGCCATCAGGTAGTGTTGTTGTGATGAGGAGGTGTACTCAGTCCACAACAGTGTTTGGATGGGTGGTGCTTGTCAAGGGGCATTCACATGAATGCCAGCACCCAAAGGTTTCCCTGCAGAACATCGCATTGTGATGAGATGATCAATGTTATTCACGTCACCTGTCAGTGGTTTTAATGTTGTGGCTGATCGGTGTATATGTCATCGAGACTACTCTATTTGCATTCTGTGTGTCACTATTTACTACACAGATGGCAAAACAGCTAGCTTAAACCAATGCTAACATTTGAGCTAGGCTATAATTACCTAACAATTACATGATGCGGGTGGTAGCTAGCTAACACCACACTTTCAGTTTCCTTTAAACAAGTAAAGTTAACACAGAAATTGATGACCCTGATTTATTAAAACATGTGTACTTACATAGAGTGAGGGAAGGCATATTAGCCTGTGAAAAATGTAAATGCTCATGTCTATATGACCCTCTGTTGTGCTCTCCCTCAAAGTCACACTGAAAAAATATACTTGCCATGGGTTGAAATTTACTCAGCTGTCACTGCAGGCAAACTTAGTTTCTAACAGCTAGCTTGCGAAGCTATCTGGTAAAAGGCGAGCCCGACGAAGAAACGCAGGTTTTCTACATACCGCATGCAGGTTAGTGTCGGTGCTCTATTGGATAAAACAGCTGTCAATCAAATCACACTGGGCATCAGTGAGGTACTGGAGTGCATTCTGATGGGTTACTTTTACCCATTTGCTTGTTTGAGGTGAGACACAATATGGAGGATGAAAATAATAATGACTTATGTATCAGTGAGATATTGTTTGATGACATGAAGAAATCTGTATTTTTTTTTTTTTTTTTTCAATTTAAGGGACCAGGTAGGTTGAACAATCGCAACATTTTAAGTTATTTGTGGGGTTTTTTGTGGGGAAAGAAAATATTGAAAGACTTTTATAATTAGTTTGTATGTTTGCAGATTAAATTGTGTGATTAAGGACGAAGTGGCCACTGAAGAGTGATGGTAGATAATTTTATTTAATTTTATTACTAAACAAATGCAGGACTGTAACCCCCGTCTGGATAATGCCAAAAAGAAAATGTCACTTCCAACTTGCCTTACATGTGAATACATCATTTTCAGCATTATTTAGTCTTATAAGCTGTGAACATGAGATAAGATAATCATAAGATAATCAATTCTTGTGTTACAGCAGCACAAAGACAGACATAGCCTATACAGATAAATAGAGAAACTTCAAAAATAGGTATAAGTATATAAAATAAAAATTAAATTAAATAGCAACTATACAAGAGCTATTAAACATAACAGGCAAAAGCAATACACAAACACCACTCACAACTGTTGTTGTACTTGAACTAACATTGCAGTAGCACTTTGTCAAGGAAAGTGACAGTGGTGAGATTAGTATCAGCTTGTCAGGAAGGTATATAAATATATATGCGCACACACACATGTAAGAGTAATATGATACGGTCAGATCCCTGGTGTCCCACCGTTTTTTTGTTTTTAAATGACACACATTTAAATAGATCAATAGAAAAAATGTAAACACTTCTGAGTTAATGAACAGTGGGACCTCTGTCAGTCAGAGTACCTTGCTTGTTAGAGAGACCAACACCATGCAGTGCCAGGCAGAGGTGACATTTGATAGTGAGGTTGAAGGTTGCCTTGCCCCATAGCTAAAATGGAGGGAAAGGACAGGGAGGGGTTGCAGAGCTCAAGCAGAGATTAAATTTCAGCGGGACAGCATTCCCAAAAAATTTCAAGACAGACAACGTGAGGCAGAGAGGGACGGGACACGATCGTGGACGTTCCCTGGGTAAACTACTGGAAGCACTGTTTGTGTACGACCTGGTCAGTGGGGTTTAGCTGGACTGTCGTTGGACTGAACTTAGAGCAGACAAGCCAAACAAAGACTTTGTGTATGAGACACACGGACATGATGACAGAAAGAAATATGGACAACCTGATGAGCCACGGGAGAGAACAATGTGAATTTTCATCCTGCCATTAGTCTCTGTCAGCAGCTGTTTTACAGTGAGTGAGTAAATGTTTTCCTTTTCTAACTGGGTACTAGCATTTCTTGTCATTCACCTTTCACTTCAACATTTCAAAGAGGTTTCAGCAACTTTTTGGACGAATGTGTGTGTTTACAGTTCAGTATCTCCCTTTCAGCCATTTGCTTAATGCCTATCAACTGAAAACCAAATCCACTGATGGAACTATCACTCTGCTTTCAGACACGGTTTGCTTTTAAGTCCTACAAATTCTCAGGAAAGTGGTTTGTTGCGTTCCCTGGCTTGGCATGGACAGCAGTGACCCACATGAAGACGAAAGAGGAGGCGGAAGGAAAGAGAGCGATGGAGAGAACGATAAACGGCTGAAGAACCAGCTTAACAGTGAGGAGAAAGGAGAGAAGGAGATCAAAGGGAGTGAAACAGAGAAGAAGAAAGAGAGCCGGCGTTCTGGGTCTCTGTGGAGGAATGGATGGGCGCTGAGTGAAAGACTGGCCATTAATGTCTCAGGGATGCGTTATGAAACTCAGCTTCGCACCTTAGCCCAATTCCCTGACTCCTTGCTTGGTGACCCCAGGCGGAGGTCGCGGTACTTTGACCCGCTTCGAAACGAGCTCTTCCTGGACCGCAATCGGGCCTGCTTTGACGCCATTCTGTATTTTTACCAGTCAGGAGGGAGGCTTCGGAGGCCGGCAAACATACCCCTGGACATCTTCATGGATGAGCTGCTCTTCTATGAGCTGGGAGAGGAGATCATGAACCGCTTCAAGGAGGACGAAGGTTTTCCGAAAGAGGAGGAGAGCTCGCTGCCGTCCAACGAAATCCAGAAAAGACTGTGGATGCTGTTTGAGCATCCTGAGTCCTCATCGGGCGCACGTATCATAGCAATCATCAGTGTTATGGTCATTGTGGTGTCCATCCTCATCTTCTGCCTGGAGACGCTTCCCGAATTCAGGAATGAGAAAGAGTCACGAGAGGTAGGAAATATGATGAAAGCAACTTCCGGAGAAAGATAGTTGATTGTTGAGTCTTATCCCCAGGTCATCAAATGTTGACGCTTTGGGTTGGCGTCCAACCCGAGCTGCCATCATAAGGACAACATGGGATAAGACTCAACAATGAACTGTCTTTCTCCAGGAAGTTACATTTTGTTACCTTAGAGTACACTCTATGTTTGGGAGAAAAGAATAAAGGGGTGTCAAGGATTAGGATTGATTACATGTTGCAGGTTTAGAAGCACTGGATCAAATCAAGTAAAGATTTGTGTAAGATAGGTAAATGGCTGACATGAGAGTGTCTATTGTCTGTAATCATTTAACAGAGGCTTGCTCTTGAAAAGTAATCCTGCCACTCTCACTTTTTATGTTCAGTAACATGCCAATCAAAGCACCTGGGTACAAGGTCTTGAATGGGATGTGTGTGACTGCCTGGCTCAAACAAGAAACATGATATCACAGGAAGCAGGTGTTTGGGTAAACACACACTTGGTGACTACTACAGTGTGCTGAGAGGAAAATTACTGACATAGGGACAACTATTTGCCAATATACCTGGAAGCAGACCAGAGAGAGAGGGAGAGAGACTCTGGGAAGCTCATGGTGCGATTATTTTAGTCGGGCTATTAAATTTGATACACTCGGAGTCAGGAAGTGCTAAAGGGTACAGGGAGTAATGGGAGTAAAGCTTGAAATACAAATAAAAGGAGAGAAAGGAAAGACAGGGGACGGAGATGGTTAGGTGTGTTAAAAAAAGGTCACACAAGTGACCGAACACATCGGCAAAGGTGAGCCAAAGCCTTCCGGTGGCTTAGAACCGGAGACTAAAAGGTCTCACAGGATGACAAGCGTACGTTGGGTCATGTTAACACATTCCTCCAGGACTGCTGCGCTAGGCCAAGCTGCTTTTGCACGAGGGAGCTGCCAGGAAACTACTGTAACTTACTCCAGTCCAAGTCAGAGCAAAACTGCAGTGTCCATGGGTGCAGAGGGAGATGGGATAGCGACAAAGGTGGAGAAGGACGAGAGGCGGTGTAGCAAGACGCTCTCATGTTTCTCTTCGGAGATCTCATGGGGTTATATTTAGTATTAGGAGAGCCCTTGGAGCGGATCAACACATAGATGTCCACCTATAGTAATAAACACTGTCGCTGACCTGCTACTGAAAGTCATAAGAAATACTCACGGTTTATTTAAACTACCCTGAAACTTTATATGTTACACACAGCCCATTACAGCATACTAAACTGATCTGTTTATATCCGTATCATCCGTTTTCACACTTTTAACTTGATGTTAAGTGTAAGATGCTTTAAACAGCCACTATCCGATGCTTGAATGTAATGCTAACTGACACGGAAAATGGAAAGACAGGTGGGCTGAAAAAAGAGCTAGGTGCAGCAATGATTGAAATGTAATGCCGCAGATGTCGAACGCTTTTATGATGTTGTCAAAAGTGAGAGCCAGTGAGGCGGTGGACTACATACTAAAGTTCACTGTAGTTTATTAGCGTAGCATGAGAACAGTTTATCTGTAACAGTTTGTAAATTACATAAAAGAACATACAGTAATAGCCCCACACATACAAGAATAGTTTAATTGCTCTCTTGCTGAGTGTTAAGAGGATAGACACCACTCTCATGACTGTATGGTTAATGTGTAGCTGAAGCCACTAGCTTGTTAGCTTAGCTTAGCATTAAAGACTGCTAAGAGGTGGGAACAGCTAGCCTGGCTCTGCCTTAAGTTTTACTAATGAACACGTTATATTGATTCTTTTTTTTTTTTTTTTTTAATTGTAGAAAAAAAAAATGAAAAAGACGTGTAAAAATGTCAGTTTGCTCTTTTATGATGAAAGTGCCAAATTGTTTCTCGCCAAGAAATTTAGTTTTCTGGGTTTTTTACCTTACAGCTTATATTTTTGTACAGATTAAAAAATTGATAACAGGGCATTATTTTGTAGCCCTTTTACGAAATTTTCAGCTTGATACAAATCTAAATATTAGGTGTAAAACATCCCCCAGACTACAATCCAAACCAAACAACTGAACATTTGTCCAATGAAAAGAGGTGGTTGCCATTTGGTTCAAACTTATTTATTTGTTTCTACCGTTAAAACATTTTCTTTAGTCAGTTGAAAAAAAAGGAATTGAATTGACAACAAGGATACCTGTCAGCAGACTACACAGCTATTACACTTTTTAAAAATGATTAGTTTAGACTTGCAGCTCATGAAGGTGATGGCGTCACAACAGAGTTCTGTCATGTACAGTTCTCTAGTGTTCTTGCATTATAGCAATGTGAAACAAACCAAAGCTAACGAAATCAAATGTACACATGTAACAATAATGCTGACATGGTTTGTTCAGACTTTCGGACAGTTGTGAGAAGTGCCTTACAGGTTTTGGATTCTGTTGTTTAGTTTTTTGTAGAGTCAAGCTAACGGTATTTCCCAGATTCCAATCTTTGTGCTAAGTTAAGCTAACTGCTTCTGTCTTGGCTTAATTCTGTACAAAAAGTGAAAGTATCAACCTTCTCACCAAGAAAGGGAGTTAGTATATATCCCAAAATGTTGTACTACCTCCTTAAGTGGTGTTAGACTATCTATAGTTTAGAGAACAATTTTAAAAAGTACAGTTATAATTGTGTTTTTTCACTCCCCAGATAGCGAAATTGTTGTGGTTCCGATCTGGCCCACACCAGACACATTCCTTCGGACGACATACCATTATGATGGTACTTTGGCAGTCCACTCCTGTTGGCTAGATCTGAGCCACAAGCAGGCCATGTCAGCCGAGAGCAAACCAAATAAACCAGAACGGATCCAAGTCTGGGCCAGTTCCAGCCCACCAGAATAGAAATGACCTGTGACCTAGATATGGGCCAGTTCAGGAGTGGACCGCCATCAGTGCCATCATTCCACGCGGTATGTCAGCTGGATGAAAGTGTCTGGGACAATTTTGCTATCTGTGTAAGGTGATATTTGCTTGCTACACTTTATAAGTATGTATTATATCTTTCCTGTCTGTCTTGTCTCCTTTCCTTCAGGAATATTTCTACAAGTACCACGCCCTTGCAAAAAATATATCTCAGAACATGCCTGCTCCTTCCAGTGTTTTCAGTGACCCATTCTTCCTGGTGGAGACCATATGTATATGCTGGTTCTCCTTTGAGCTCTTCATGCGCTTCACTTGCTCACCCAGCAAGACATCCTTCTTCAAGGATGTCATGAACATCATCGATTTCAGTGCCATCCTACCCTATTTTGTCACTCTGGGAACAGAGCTGGCCAAAGACAATGATGCCTCTCCAGCCACATCGCTGGCCATCATCAGAGTCATCAGGTTAGTGAGGGTGTTCAGGATCTTCAAGTTGTCTCGTCACTCAAAGGGCCTCCAGATCCTTGGTCAGACACTCAGGGCCAGCATGCGTGAGCTGGGCCTGCTAATTTTCTTCCTATTTATTGGTGTCATCCTCTTCTCCAGCGCTATCTACTTTGCTGAGGCTGACCACACCAACACGGCCTTCATCAGCATACCACATGCCTTCTGGTGGGCAGTTGTCACCATGACCACAGTGGGCTATGGTGACATGTACCCCGAGACAGTGTGGGGTAAAATGGTGGGCTCAATGTGCGCTATTGCTGGTGTGCTTACCATCTCATTGCCAGTGCCCGTCATAGTGTCCAACTTTAGCTACTTCTACCATCGGGAGACAGAATGCGAGGATCAAACCGAGTACACTCATGTCAAGACGGATCTGTGGGATGACAAGGAGCCAGAAGAGGAAGAAATAGAAGAAGGCGATAGGGATCCAGAGGGAGATTATTATGCCATTGAAGGCATCTGCAACCCTTTGAATGGGACTCTACTGGGTGGACTGTGTACAGGGCAGAGCCCAGAGTTCAGAGGAGGAAATATGTATCTGAGGGAACCACTGGTTACCCAAGTGTAGGGAGGGTAAGTGTTGTTTTGTTCCACTTGACAAGGACAAAACAAGGAAAATGAAGAAGTGATAGAATGAAGCCCATTAAATATGGCTTCATAGGTCAGGTACTGAAGAAAGAAACTCACCAAGAGAAACTGGGAATTCATGAAGTAAAACTACAAATACAGCACTAATATGGCTACTAAATACTTTCTATTGCCTTTCCTTGTTAATTTACAGGTATTTTTTGCAGCACTAGCCAGTCAAATATCACTGAAGAGAAACTTTTGTACAATAAAGCTTTGTTAAACAAGAAAAAGCCAGTGAGTTTTATATTCTCAGGGTCATGATATAAATATATTATAAGCTGTTATTTATTAATGCTTTCAGCTTTTGTTAGAGATGAAAACGACTTTCTGAATGTTTGTTCTGTGCCTTGAAACTATGATGTCTTAGTACTGTCACTTTGTGGCTTAAAGCACCAGCGTGTGGGATTTAGTGGCATCTGGCAATGTGGTTGCATTCGCCGTAAGTGAAATGTGAAAGGCCCACTTTAGGGTCGGTGTAAGGTTGAAACATGGATCATTCTAAGAAACAGAAAACACTACAATTCTTAGGCCCAATCCCAATACAACCCTTGCCCCTACCACTTAGGCCTACCCCTCCTGTTTACGCATTTACGCCTAGGTGTCCCGGTTCTTGTTTGGACAGAGGGGTAGGGTGATGGAGATTTTTCAGAGGCACACCCAAGAACCATCTGTCTTTTCAATGTATTACGGTCCTTTTCTTTGTAGCGAGCATAAAACAGTCACTACTAGTTTGCTAGTCGCTAACAGTAGCTAACTAGCTAACTAGCTTACTATACATTTTTATCACTGATTTGTGGATCGTCCTGCATTTTGACTTATTTGAATGTTGCATTCCCCCCTTTTGATGACAGATGACGCCTGAAGTATGACTTAGTTGCTGCACTTGGGAGCAATCCCAATGGACCCCTTGATGATGTCACCATAGCTCACTAGCTAGCTAGCTAAAGTTAACATCGTCCCACATTTTGATGCATTTCAATGTTGCATTCTCCCTTTTTCCTTGCATGTGAAATGTAACTAAAGCTAGCAGTGAAGTTGCTGCACTTGGTACTGCTCCTCCGGGAGCGTGTCTATGTTCCCCGGGTCCTATGTTCCCCTCTTTGTATGAGACTGGGGAACATAGGACCCTTTTTTAAAAAAAGGGTCCTATGTTCCCCGGTCTGTTACTTTTTCCACCATTACTGAAAAATTCCATGGCAAATAGGCCTATGTAGGCCTACGGGCTAACCCTAACCCTAACCCTACCCTAACCCTAACCTAGGACCCTTTTTCAGAAAAAGGGTCCTATGCTCCCCGGTATGTATTGCTACCTGCTTGGGGAACATAAGACCTTTTTTCTAAAAAAGTGTCCTATGTTCCCCGCTTGGGGAACATAGGACCCGGGGAACATAGGGATGACCCTGCTCCGGGAATATCAGTGCACACTGGCAGAGTAGGAGCACGGATTGTTAATGCTAGCCTAAAAAGCCCAGCCAGCGGTTGGGTAATGAAGCAGTGTTTTTTTATTTTTTTTATTTGATGGCTTGATTTTTTGTGAAGTTGTAAACAATTTGCAAGCATCCATGTTTTTTTTTATCTCCATCAGATAAATGGCATTGTGATATTAACAGTTGCATCCGTTTACATAAATGCCATCCACCACAGCTGGTGACTATGACTATATCTTAAAGGGAAATTTCAGCCACTACCCTTTGTAAATCTGTTCTGAGTGACAAGGTGGCAGTTAAAAACACGGGTTATGGGTACAAATTGGAAATTTGATGAAGATTACATGTAGTTTCAGTTGATTATAAACTAATGAAAACATAATTATGAGTATTATATAACATATGCCTAAAGATCCCTCTTAATTCTACACACTGGACCTTTGATGTTTGAAGTAGAAGCAGATAGACTTTTTGCAATGTAGCTGTCGTGTCTGATCAAAACTCAACCATATACCAGCAGTCACTGCAGACGGAGTGAGATCGCTCACAAACCCCACCCCACATTCTCAACATTCTCCTGTAAGTAATGTACAAAGATCACATTTGTGTAGTTAGTGGGCTAATGTGACCTGAAGCGCCTGACATGACCTTTATCAAGCTGTAATACAACACTGTAGCATTACTTGATGACACAGTGTTACCCTAACCCATTGTGATTGCAATGGCAAAAGTTCTGTATTTACCTGCTTAATCATGCACTTAGTGTTTTTAATAAAGATTATATTTTATTAATTTTTTTAAAAGGAGCAGTTTTATTTATGGTCGCCTGTGGTATTACGTTGTTATTTAGTAAAATGATTTAAACTCACACTCACACTGCCTGTTAAATATAGCAGTGTTATTTTAGGATCTGAAAATATAATCTATCATATAATATACCTGATCCTTCACTGCTTGGCTGCTGTGTCTCTAAAAACAACATTAAGCCGTGGAAGCTTGCCACATCGGATCTTTGTTTTCACTTTTGTATGGCCGTGACCGACCTTTTCCACAGCTACTAAGCTGTTATAAGCAGTTGCTTCCAACACCGTTGCTCTCTATTTAACTGGAACACATAAGACTTTCCACAGCATCACAGTGATGACCTACGGAAGGCATGTGTACCAGTGTTACATCGCAAGTGTAAACTGCCTCAATAATGTGTTTTAGTTTGTTTAAACGCTGTTAGTTTAACAGTCAGACAAAGACAAATAAACCTAAAACATTAACCACAATCAGTAGAACAGTTTCTGTAACGCAGTGAAGCAGAGGTGAGACAAAACACACAAGAAACATCAGTGTCATTTTCAACATTACAACATGGCAACCAAACTGCCTGTTTTCTTGTATAAGGTGGCCTATGCATAAAACGTTGTGTTTGTCAATGTTTGAATTGGTAGTGATGGAATGTACTCCCCAGTGTTTCCAAGTGGTATTATTGTTGCCACCATTGTTGCAAAGGCAACTGGATCATTTCAGTTTCAGAGCATTTCAGAGTCGCAAATAACAACAACACGGGACCAAACACAAGTTTATTCAATCATTTAGTCTATAATGAAATGTATTGCCAGTTAACCTTCCTTTCCCAGGTAACCGCATGCCCAGTGGCAGACCTAATTGTATAAGGAGATTTATAGGGTAAACGCAAATGGTGTAATAATTACTCTATATCACTTACACTGTGCAACCAACAACTCCATAATGATATGTTGAAGCAGAAAGAGTGTCTATTGCCAGTTTGAATACATTTAACATCAACTACTTAATGGGTGGCTTTCACTTTCACTGTCAAACTTTGACACAATGTCTTTTTTGGGTGCCTTTTTTTTTTACAACACTGGTAATTGCAACATTTTCACACTGCAGAAAATCTGCAAAAATAAAGCACTTTTTTATGCTCGTGTGTACACAAGCTTCATGAAGAGGAATTTCACCTAACTGACTTTATGAAAAAAAATACACCTCTATGCAACTCTCCTTTTGTCAGTGCTATGGAAAAACTAAACAAGTCAAATTTACTTATACAAATACAAATCCCTCTGTCTTTCAGTAAAGAAAAAACTCTTTATATTTTGATTAATTATATCCCTTCAACTAACTGCATATGTCTATAATAACTCTATGGGTTGTTCAGAACTGAAGAATTCAAAGAATGCAAGATACATTGTCGTAAAATGCCACTGGTTAAAAACATACACAGTATAGTGTTGATTGTATTTACTGTGTAACGGCTGAGAAGCTCTATTTTTCCCATCCCTAAGACACAACACTCAGATGATCACCAGAGCCCACAAACAAACTGGTTGAGGGAGCTTGGCCTACTTTTCGTCATGACTCATTTGTCCACTAGAGAGCGCTCCTGCTCTCACAATGATCAGCCCACTCCCTCTCTCCCTCACAGTGAAAGCTTTTGGTGTTACTCAGAACACATTCCTAACATTTTGTATATTTTACCTTCCTGTAATTGTTTTGTGAAATTGCATGACAATGTGAAAAGACAAACAAGAGTGAAGTTTATAACAAGTTTATTTTCATTCTCTCCAGCCTGACAAACACAACTGAGTTGTATAAACAGAACCATACTGGACTCAGAAAACTCCAAAGGATGTTGCAACATGGGCCATTTCTTACTGAGAACCTAAGATGCTCTTAAATTACTAACAATAAAATCTCAGAAGCTGTAGTCAAAAAATATTACATCTTTAAATAACCATTGGAAACACACAATAAATAAATAAGTTACATTCATATTTCCCTCATAGAAACATGTTGAGAAGCAAAATAACAAATCATCAAGTCTGCAGGTTCTACCTGGCCAATAATAAACTCATTTTTAAAAGCGACACATAGTTAAATACCTGTTAAATTAATATTTGTTACTTGTTCACTGAGAACTGAGGACTGACCACATTATTAAGACCCATTCCAAGAGGATCATCAGAGTCCACGTCGAAATATCTCCGATTGTTTGGTTGTTCAGACACACTCTCCCCTGCCAAGGTATTCCTGAGCGGTAGGAATCGAGTGAAGGGGACTGAGTGTCGGTCCGGGGAGTGTTTTGATGCCAGAGACACAGGAGATCCGTGGCGCGAGGAGAGGAAACGGGTGTATCCATCTGCCAGGAGCAGCTCTCTGAAGGTGCAGTCAGCCTCGGTGTAGTGACTCTAAAAGGGGACAAGAGATGCACAGTGAATTGTCAGTCAAGGACAGGAAGGAGGACAGACGTTTCACATTAAAGTTTTATTTGCTTACTGTACCTGCCCCGTCAGATGGCCTTCGCTGTCCATACAGAGAAACAGAGATGATGACTGTCCTTTGATGGCAACATGGCCGGATTTCACTGATTTCAGCTCCAGCACACCTGGAAACACAGAAACAGAAATAGTTGTGTCTTTTTGATAAGTTTTTGCACTGTCTAGGCCTCAATACATCCTGTGTGTTGTGTGGATGTATAAAGGAAAACTTTTCTATCCGCAAAATACTCACTGTTAAGGGTCTGAGCATCACTTCCTGACACTCTCCCATCAGGGGTCATCTGTAGATACATCCCTCGTCTGTGATTATCTGCAACAAGAAGAACGAGAGCAGAAAGAAATCAGTGCACTGAAGAATTTAGGCAGTTTAAGAAGAGCATTGTCTCATATTTGTGTTAATCGTATAACTAAATGGTGAAAATGAAGAGTATTATAAATACCTGTGTAGAGGTGCACCTCTCTGACTTGACTATTAAAGGATAAAAGTGGGTTGGAGTCGGCGAGATAGAACGACAGGGAGAAAGGAAGTGAGATGATTAAGAGAAAAGAAGACAGGTAGGAGAGAGAGGTGTGTGGAAACAAAAACATCTGGAATAACAGATTAAAGGAGCCTACAAATAAATACAAAATAAATAACTTAATAATATAATAAAATAAATAGGCTCCGCACAAGTAAGTTCTTTTCATCAGATTCTGAACAAGAGCAAGTTTTGTGCCCTTTTTAAAGGAGTTTTTGGAGAAGGAGGTCCTTCTTCATGAGAGTACCGTGTGAGTCACACATTTGTACATAATTAAACGGTGATTTAATGCTGAGGGGAAGACCTGTGTTCAAACACTATGTATGGACTTCTTCCGTCTCGTTTACTGTAAGAGATTCTCAACCCACGAGGTCAGGTGGGAAAAATTCCTTAGAACAAACAAGCGCAGGGAAAACGGGTGCACACTGCAAACTCCCCAGAAGACTGTTTGAGGCTAGAAAGGTGGCAGGGTCCGCCACATATAAACAAAGTAAAACATTATTAAAATGTGTTTGTTTACTTACTATTCAGGCATGAAAACAACAAAGTTTGTTTATTTGGTTTGTAGAGGCACAAACAAATCATTCAACTAGGACCTGTCTCTTGTGATTAAAAATGTCAAAACTACATAGTGCACCTTTAATGCGGATAATCATGTAAATATACTCAACAAAAGTGCCAACATCAGTCCCATGGCTGAGTTCTAACATTTCACAATCAATTACCTTTTTAGTTTTATTTGAAATGTTGCAGTTCAACGAGACACCCAATAGTTATTTGTGATTTGTCGTTGTCGTGTGGAACAATGAGCATCTTTCAGTAACTCGGGGTGACTTTCAATTCTGGCTTTCACTTCAAAAGTATACACATTTCACAACCACAAAACAGAAGATGCAACACGAACATGTCTCTCTGCGTCATCTGCCAAATAAATGATCTCGGATGTGTTGCACGGTGTTTATGTTACTTTGATATGTGTGCGTGTTCGTGAAACGGTGGGTGAAACTGATTTACAGGCAGGAGACAAGTGTTTACGTGACTGCAGCTGTGCAGTCACCAGAGAAGCTGCACGTCATGCTTGTAAAGTAACAAGTTAAGAAACACGGAGCATCAAAGAAAAAACATTGTGCATTACCACTGTTTCATTTCATCAGGATTCTACGTCAGGGCCCAGTTCATCCAGACTGATTCGGCTTCTTACTTTATTACTCGTAAATCAAAACTGAAGTCTGCTATTCTTAAATTGAAGAAATTATTAGGCTGTCAGGAGGAGCCCTTAACCAATTTGAGCAAAACACTTTAAAACATCTTCATCAAGCCTCCGAACAGTCAGCAGTCCCACAGCAGAGAAAGTATCGTGGCACCGTTATTAAATATGGATCACCTGAGGTAGTTCGATTCAAAAAAACAAACAAAAAATATCTCTATGCTCATAGCCTATTTGATAAAGAGACTTGCCCACACATGTTTCCTGGTGTTGAACGTGAAACATAAACAGAAATATAAACAGAATGGTGGTCATAAACACTGACAAATACTCCAGGAAAAGAGGTGACTTGTTGTTCTATGTAACACAATGAAGATGTGTTGGTTCATCGTGGAAAACACAGGAAGACAATGCTTAAAACACAAGAAGGCAACGCACGCACTCCAAATATAACAAATGTCTGTATTATAGCAGCTAAATCCTTGTAAAATGGCAGACATTAAAAAAGGAAATGTGTTCAGGTCTGCATCAGGGCTCCAAAAAACAAATAAGCGTGTGGCCGTACCTGTATTATGTACAGCCAATGCCAACCCAGATAATAATAACACATAACATAATAACACAGGAAAAAAAAAAAGAGCTGTAAAAAAAAACAGAAAAGGTGTAATGGGCTCCCCATTACACATTTTCTTATATTTGAGAAAGTCTACAAATATTTGTTCCGGTTCATTATGTAATTAATACTGAGGTGTCTGCTTCATGTTCTCCTCTCAGTAAAACTGAAGAGACTCTGAACAATTATGTTTAAAATTCAGCTTATAAAACAAATTAATTCCACGTAATGAAATAAAAAAAATAAATAAAAAAGGGTTGCAGTTTTCAAGATGGAACTCAGCCAGGAGATGGAGCTAGAGTCACTGATTTAGTGGTTTTGCGACTGTGAAGGGATTCTATTTTTTTTTCCATCCATCCTTTGTGCACTCACATGTAGAATCTGTTACCATGAACTATATAGATCAGCAGGTAAAGGGGTGGCTGCCACTGTCGTCTACTCTTATGCAACCCTTAAGATTACAGTGGACAGACATGTTTTTGTTTTCCTTTTTATTATGTATTCAGTATATCTATATCAGAAATGCAAATCCAGTGTGTATCCAGTGGTTTTACTTCTTTCCCCTGAATGAAAACGTGTGGGCCTTCCTTTATGCTTTACTTCTTCCTCCCCCTCTCTCTCGCAACTGTCCCACATCCCGTCACACCACATTGTTTAAGCATTTTTCTCTGACAGCTGTGTATCAGAAGAAGTAGTGCACATTGTTTGCATGTGTCTGCTGTACATTTTATTTCATCTGTTTGAATTTGTTTTGTCCGGTTTTAAAAATATAAAAGTTGAGAAAGAAAATGAGAGAAACATCCATGTCATGGGATTGATTTGTTAAACTCTACTTACGCTGACTCTGTCTGTGTGTTTGTATAGCATATGGGCATACACGGATTGAAAAATGTGAACAGTGTTCTTCCAAAAGATTTTATCTAATTTCTTACAACAGCGCAGATCAACTCAAAGACAATTAATTAGCTGTGCAAACTTCTGTATGTGTTTTAGGTGATAGCATGAAACCCCAGGTCAGACCCAGAGCAACAACAGACCATGTTGCATTTTAACTATGTTCTGGCTAGACCTGGAGAAATCTTCGTTATAAGTACACATTTATACATATCCACTGAACAGATATTATGAAAATAAAACAAAGCTACAATTCACACAAAACTTAATATTTAATTATTAATTAATAAGTAGATATTTTACATTCTTCTGCTGTGGACAAATGTATATTTAATATAATAATATTAATAATATTAGTATAATTTAATATAATATTACACATTTTAAAGTGAGATTGGGCTGAATACACATGACCTCTCCTATGAAGACATATTTTATATAATTACAACTCTGTTAATTACTGTTAAATTTTATTGCCATCACATATACTAACATAACAAGGAACTTTTCTTGTTATAAATATGCTATCTATTAATGTTTGCAATGTATTTCTATGATATTTCCATCATGACTTATTGCTACATAACGTTTCGTGTTATAACGTGAACCTTTAACACGAAACCATCTTGTTAAGATGTGAAACATTTTATATACCGTTTCACAGTATAACAGTGGCGTGGCAGCGATACGTTTACAAGTCTGGGACACAAACACCTGTTCTATTTATAGCCTGTCCTGTGTCTAAAAAGCATTGTGGGGTTTCCTCTTCCTGCTCTGGCTCAGCTCCAGCCCTGTGGCGATCACTTCACCCTGACTGAGCACAAACATGCGGTTGGAAGGATATAGCTGAGTCAGTGTCTTTGCTGTGATGCATAGATAATAAATGACTTTATAAAGGAGGCCAACATAATGAGATAAATTAAACTGTAGTCTAATCAGGACTATACACTGTACTGAGCAGGTAAAGGCATGAATATACCCGTCCCTTAACCCCCTTACTCCACCTTTATTGGTGCTGTGTAGGTCTTATTCATGCCCCTGACAGCAGAGTTTAACCTTAATCTGAAACTGACAGTCTAAAGATGAACTCAGCATGTTCAGTTCAGTGGTTCACAGCATGAAAAATGACTTCCAGCTCCATTAATAACCGCTTACCTGTGATCTTCTGGGGGCGGTCAGTGTGAGGCGGGAAATAACTCCTTCAGCAGCCTTGTACAGGTATGTTTTTTTTTAATTACAGCTTTTACAATCATTATCATTATTGTTATCATATTATATTCAATTATCATCACTACTCTCCAGTAATATGAATTTAAATCATAACACAATTTGTTTTTTTTTTATCTTCTTCAAAATGTACACATACAAGTAGCATATCGTAAATGTCCATAATTTTAAAACATATTTCCTTTTTGTCAACCTAAAATGAAATTACAGTCAGTCTTAAAACTAAGTATGAAATGAACGTACAGTTTTTAATACACACACATACATACTGTACATACATACAATAGCAGTTATCATAAAAAATGATAAAAATAAAATACACACATTTTACAAAGTCCTGACCCAAGCGTTCACATCATTAGATGATTGATATCATGACGTTCACTCTAAAATGGTTGATTTTGGCATGCATATTAACACAAATGCTTAACTCTTTTTTTCCCAGTTTGAACAGGATTTTGTCATAAAGCACTTTGCTAATTGTCTCATTGTCTGTCCTATTCACATTTGTGCATCTCATGTCTGTTATGGCTTAAGAACATACATGTCATTTCCCCCCAATGTGTACACTTACACTCTCCCTTCGAAGCTCCCCTCTCCCCAAACTCTACTGTGTTGTGGTGTTACTAGGCAGAGTATGTTCTATCATCAGTCTCCAAATCAAGGAAAGATCACCTGCGGTCGATGATACCTTCTCTTGATCTGAACAGGAATGCAGTTTTCTGATTCAAAAAAACTATAAATTTGTTGTGTCAATATTGCCGTCTCACACTCAGAAAAACAGAAGATGTATTCACGATAGGCGATGGTCACTTTCTACAGGCCACTTTCTACAGAATCAAACAGCGTCATGCCACAACTATGGACCGAGATGGAGTGAGAGAGAGAGAGAGAGAGAGAGAGAGAGAGAGAGAGAGAGAGAGAGAGAGAGAGAGAGAGAAACAGATGGATGAACACGCACTCACTCATTATTTTATCATCTTTTCAGAAATCATTCACTCAGTGTCTTTGATTCTCCGAGACAATCCGGCTCGAACGATGTTGGTCGTCTTCTAGTGTCCGTTTTATGATTTTCATCCTCAAGTTTTTTTTTTTATTTTCTCTTCAAAAATGTGTTGTTGTTTTTTTTTTTTTTTTCCTCGGGTAAGGATGGAGGTGGGGTTCTATGGAATGGAATAAAACACACACGTGAATAACTGTGATAGCTCCCGCTGAGACGAGATGTTTGATTTGGTGTTCACACGGGCTATTTTTAGCCGCAGATACAATCGTCAGAGAGAGGTTGCTTTTCTCACCTGGTGTGCTTATCTTTTAGCAGGAATATGTTCTCACGGATCCCGACTCTCCTCTTGGACCAGAGTTTACTGACAGAGAAAAGAATGTGTTTAGTAAATATTCATAGACAAACACATTTTTTTTAAAAAGCCCTGTTTAGAAGGTTTGGATAGTTGAACAGATTACCATTAACATAAAAAGGCTTCTGTAGCTCTGACTACGGTGAGGAATAGGCTGGTGTTGGTATTTGCCATTCATTTATATGCATAGTGAGCACGCACATTTGTATGCATTAAACCACATGTTCACAGAAAGCAATGAGACCATATTCACACGGCGGCCATTTTCATCTGCCGCCGTGCTCAGGGTGGGCAGCTCATCTGCTGGGATAACGTCACACTGCTGTTTTAGGCTGCAAGTAGTAAAAACTTAAAGAATCTGACATATTGTTGTCATTTCAACATTTCCCGATAGATCAGCAACTGAAAAGATAATGGCTAATGAAAATCTGGGGGGAACTTTGGGCCATATTTCAAGGTTAAATAACATATTTGATAGTCTCTTAGCTTACGTTAGCATTCGACCACTTCCTAGCTCTCATTGCTAGTCCAAAATGTGCACTGGTGTGCGAAAATATTTCAGAAATATATGCACATATATGTACAAATCAAATCTACCTATCAGCATCTCTTCACCTGCTCATTAGTGGGCTGCTAAGTCTAAAACTGTTTCCCTGTTTACAGTTTATGTGCTAAGCTAAGCTAATCAGCTGCTGCTGCTGACTTAATGTGAATCATATAGACAAGAGAGTGTTAAAAATCTCCTAACTAGAGATGTGTGGACTCACACATACTCGCCCAGTAATTTCCCAGATAGGTTGTTCTAGTTGCTGGTTGTTTGTATCTGTTTAACTGTAAGCACCGCTGAGATGCTTCACCTAAATACCACCAGTCTGTTGTAAAGTGGACATGGAAAAATCGGATATCAAAACAAGCCGCTGGTGTGAGAGTTTACTGGACTTCCTGTATTTCCCCAAAATGTAAAAAAAACAAAACAACTGCTTTTCTGGAACAGTTAAATGTCCCAAAATCAAAACAAAACACAGCTGAAGGTCTTAAAATAGCTCACGAGCCAAACAACCTTGGCTGTGCAGTATGTTGTTCCTGTTTTGGGTCTGATTAGCCACAGTTTGTGAATACAGTATGGTTAAAATCTGTAACAATTCACCTAAAACAGTCATTGCTCCGGACGACGATAACACAACCACAAAATGTTTCCAGATGTGGAAATTCTTATCTACATGTGACAAAAAGCAAATCCTGTATGCACAATTGTAATTCACATGTACATTTCTCATGTGGAAATGTTCTTTCATATGTAAATAAAAGGCCAATCACTTGTGAAAACGTCTAGTTCATATGTGAGAATAGCCTATCGCATGTCAAAAATGTGCAAAAATGTGGAATTTACATGTTGAAAAGCAAATGTTATGTGATTTTATGTGCCATGTGTGGGGAAAAAAGCCAATCATATATGAAAGTATGTAAATCACATGTGAAAACGTTCATTTGTTACGCGGGAACGGGTCTTTCATCTTTAAAAAGCCAATCACTGTGACATTATTTTCTTCTCACATGTTACATTTTTAGTTAAAAGAGAAAACATTCGGTTCACGTGTGAAATCGCGATTTTGAAAAGGCAGGTTCTACAGGTGACATTTTTGTAAGGACAGGTATACAGTATATGACAGGTATTGACTGAAACCAACATGGGAGTCTGGAGGGAAGGAAGTGAAAAACATACTCCACAAAAATGATTATCTGCAGTACAAATTGCATTTGTAATTTCAAGGTTTTCTCTGCCATTGTGAGGTGCAGCGCCCTACCTAACACAAATGTAAAATGAAGGTGCATCAAAACCAACAGAATGACAGATCTAATGATTATAGTTAGTGTGGATTTCTTATCATTAGCTCAAGCTTTTCCAATGTTTTAAACACAGATATCCTAATAATAACGGTTTAAAAATTGATGCATTTCAGATTTTCTTATTGGAGGAACCCTAAACCCTCACTTCAAATATGTGCACCTCAGCCTTCTATAGCAGGAAAACGTTGCTATCTATCGGTAATAATCTCATATCGTTGGTGACCACATGCTAGAATTACCACTGATTTGCTCAGTGGACACTAGTGAATGAACTGCATGGCTACTAAATTGTTTCTAATTCCCATTCATGTTTTTTTTTTGGCCTCATTAACAGTAATCTTCATGCTTCATCTCAGCTCTTAAACTCAGTCATCCTTCATCACCATATTCCAGTTTTGTTCTATCGTTATTCTTATGCTGACTTTTATCACCACAGTTCTCACTTGCGTGAAGTGTAAATAAACAAATGACTTCAGGCTGACGTAACACAGATTTGCACGCTGCACCGTCTTCCGCTGCTTCCTGCGTCACAAAATGTTTACCTTACCTGTCAGTGTGACTAGTTTAACATTTCATAATGCACGTTATTGTTTTTTCCCCCTCGGATGTTTTAAACAGGAAGTGACCGCTGTGTGATGATGCCTGATCCCGGCTTTGCTGTGAGCCGCATCTCCTCACCTTCGCTCTGGACTTTCCTCAGGGTGACGGAGGGGGTCGAGATGGCCGAGGCACGGAAGTTGGCAGGTAACGTTTCCGAGGAGTCGGCGGTCATGCCGCGGAGGTCCTTCTCCCTGAACATCTTCCTCCACGACGGTGACCGCGTGAATGTTTTCGTGCCGTCCTGCAGAGACGATCAAGCAACAGCGGTGATTAAAAATAACACGGCGGAGGCTATCTATTTCGGGGTCTTATTCATTATGCGTTAGTGGCGTTTAACAAAGTAGTATCTGACGAGGCAGGAGTTGTTGTGACAGTATTACACAGTTGCACAGTTTTTAGTCCTGGATGCTGTAACTAAGCAATTAGCAGTTGTGTAAACACAGCTGAACCACTTTGGCATGCCGACAATTTGCCAGCAGTGGTACTAGCCCTGATGCCATATTAAGGCTCTCTTTATAAGGAATGGAGATATTTCAGTCGGCTGTTTGACCACTGAGAGGAAATTATCCTGTCACATACTCAACAAAGGGGCAAAAAGTTTGGATCAAAGGCCCTTTTGTTAAGTAAAATAGTCTCAGTCAGGGTGGCTACAATCAACACACACTCCCGCCTCCTGGCAGGGGTGATTATCGTGATTGATTTTCTCCTGACATCTGCTTTTGTCCTACCTCATCTGGCCTCCTCTCTGTTCCCATGGAGATGAGAGCGTTGTACTCCTTCTCCAGGAGCTGCCGCGCCTGCAAAAGACAGACAAACACAAGATTTAAGATCATAATTAAGATAATTTAAGAGTTAAAGATTAGGATTATCTCGGCAGAAGGTGAGAGATAAGCCTTCTACAAGTTGCTGTGGAGTACCTGCGTGTTCTGATTGGGTATCTGGAGGAGGAGGGCCAGGTCGCAGTAGTCGAAGGTGTCGTCTAGCGCCAGGAGGGCCCCGTGCACGCCGCTTTCTAATAGGTTGTCAGCGAACTCTTTCAGGCCGATGGACTGCACCCAACACATCACCCGCTCGTTGGACCACACCATTACATCTGCGGAGACGGACACAGGCAGGGAGTTATTATCGGTTCAACACAGGTCAAAAATGATGTGTGAAAGAGAGGATTTGGCTGTCAACCGCGGGCCTCACCTTGGTTCTGGTGTTGACTCTCATCCCTCTTCCTCTCCAGCTCCTTCCTGTCGTAGTTCAAGCGCTTCAAGCACATGATACCATAGTGCAGACTCACCCTGTCAGAGAGAAACACACATTTCCCTGATTTTCCTCAAACCCAAGAAGAGGCCGCAAAAAAAAAAAGAAGTAGATGGATAAATGTCTGACATACCTGTGGAAACTGTCCACCATCTTCAGCTGGCCCCTCAGCTCTTTCTTGGTGAGGTGATCGAGCATGCGGGCGTCCACCAGCGACTCCATGAAATAGGAGCGGTACTGGGGCAGACCCAGACTGGGCAGCCACTCGTTTCCCACCCACTCGTGGTTCATGTCTCCATAGGCCAGGATCTGGAGGACGGTGCAGGTGATGGAGATGAATAGAGAGGAAGAAAACAAACAAGGTGAATAAAAAACACGATGTAAAAACAGTCTTCAATTTGGTGACATCTAGAACAAGGACCTGAATTTGAAATATCGCTGTTCATATGTACTTTGAGGCCTCATTATGTGGCAGACAGCAAAACCGATGCTGTTACAAATCTTTCTTCGTGTTTCAGGCAGATATGTCGATGGGCGAGCTAATGTTTATAAGATTCATTCACGTTATGTTTCGTCACATTCACCAACTTCCTTCCTCGCTCTCTGACCTGTCATCTGACGTTTCCCCTGGTGTTACAGCGACGAGCGACCGAATGAAACACGCGGCCGCTAACTTGGGCAGACTTACGGATCTCTCTGGGTTCGAACATTGCTGGAAACACTTGAGATGATGTAAATACGCGGCGGAGTGCAGAAATGTCGCACATTATATCTTTAAGGTACAAAAACAGGATGAGCCTCAGAGTTTAACCTATAACTCTCAGAAATAAACAAAGTCCTCTCTGTCTGCAGCTGCCTCTTCTTCTTGAGAACTCTTGATACACTGCAGAGCTGTATACACACTCCTGGCCTACCAGTAATCATGCAAAACACTCCTCACAGGAAATGTGAAACTTAAGCTAAAATCACAAAGAGGTGGTGCCCTTTGAGGGATAATGATAACGATGATCTCTGTATATTAGAGTCAAACAGAAACTCTGAGTTATGATCGATTTGGTATCACTTTCTTACAAGGTACCATTTACAAAGGGCTGGCAAGCTGTTGATATGACTTTTAATACCTTAATGTCTTAACATTGACCACTTGCTGCATGTACACTTCCTCTGAGGGACTTGCCGAGGCATTAGCTGAAATGATTTATCAATCATTAATAAAGCCATTAATTACAGCTGAGCCGTAGTTAAACTGTGTTTTTAGATGGATGCTTATTCATTATGACATTAGTATTGAAGCAGGGAATAAAAAAAAGGCTCGACTCGCACTTAGTTACACTCTTACTGTGTTTACATGTACGTTGTTTGCCGTCCACTAGCTCTGATGGCTTGGTTTGAGGCTGTTGACCAATGAGAGGCTGTGTTTCTGACTTAATGACCAACTGCAGGCTGTGATTCTGACTGTGTGGCAGGGCTTGAGTTAGATCCATCCCAGCCACGCAATTGTTACCTGATAGTTGTATGGTAATAAAATCCCTGAGACCCCTACAAGAATGCCTTATTTGAAAGTGGTACTATTATTGAAGTGATTCTAAAGTTTATTTTCCGCTTTATACTGAAACATGATGGGACATAATGTTGCCTCAACTAAAAAATGTGGGTGATTTTACAGTTTGACCTGCACCTGCTACCGTTGTCTCTTCCTACTTTACAATTTACATGAGGAACAAATGATAATCAAATTATCAGTTCGTGCTGCAAATATCGATTATGTGCAGGTCACATTTGAAGAACAGTTAACAGAAATAGTGTTCACAATGCAAAATATGTGAATAATATTCTTTTTTATTTTGTCCGTTTTTTGAGTGATATTGTGTAGCAGTGTTTGTGTTGTGCATTAACGTCACATTATCCAGCGCTACCGGATGATCACTCACCTGGTCCCAGCTGAACTCCTTCTGCTCCTTGTGTTTCGGACGTGGGAGAAATGAAAGAGAGAGAACGGGGGACAGAGAGTTGCACAGAGAGAGGGAGAGATCACCGGTGGGGGAGGGGGTCGGGGAGCGTGTTTGTGTGCGTGTGTGTGTTTGTTACGGTGAATCAGCGTCAGGACAGAATGAAGAAGAAGAAGAAGAAGAAGAGGAGGAGTGGGGGGGGGGGAGGCAGAGGGAGTAAAAGTTTTGTTAGTGAGTGAGAATTAGTTGGAAAAAACACTACATCAAAACAGATTTTGAGGGAATAGTAAGGGGGAGGTGTAGCCAAACATGCCTAATCAGAGACAAAGAAAAAGAAAATTAATAGATATGACACGACTAAATGCAGGAAACGCTGTAACAGTGTCAGAACAAATTAAATCAATCTGCTAAAATACTGAACTCGATATGAAATGTAATATTCTTACTGGCTTGGTGGCAGCAGTGAGAGACTCCATCTCAGCGTGTGTCATCCAGATATTACTGGTCGACTGTAATGACAGTAAACAAATATCTTCAGCTGTGTGAACACGTGATGTTAACAGCTGTGTATTCATCGTGTTTTTCACCGGGCCTTACGGAGCGAGTGCTTGCGGGCGCGGACGGACTGGTGAGGGAGACCATTTCCTGGATGGCCAGGCGGAGTTTGAGCCGGTGCAGGGGGTTGCTGATGCCGATCTCCCTCTGGATCTCCGTGTCCGACAGGTTGGCCATGATGGCGCCGCTCTTCACGTTGGCGCGGCAGGCTGCGACGTACCACGCTGGCATCCCTACCCACAGCTGGATTAACGGAAATAAGACGTCAGTGGCAACACTTGTAATGTCTTATTAACGCTGAACTGAATTAGTCCTCCCATTTAGCATTAAGTACCTCAAGCCATGTAACAACAGTCGGGCCATCCCATGAGGCGAAAGGCAGACCCTGACGACAGGCTTCCTCTAACAAGTCGTGCCTGGCAAGCAGAGTGGAAAACAGAGAGTTTGACAGAGATTAACTTCATCATAGCTCAACTTACCACTGTCTACTTTTATAAATAGAAAATCCCGTTGAACTTGAGATGTTAAACACCATGACGCCTGTGCCTAGCAGCAAACCGAGAGCATATACTTTTTAAATCAAAGCCCCTTGGCCTGACTAGTGTCATGCTCCACCTGACTGTGCCAGTTGGTAACACACTGTCGCCTCTCTGAATAACACAAGAAGCGTGTTGAAAGGTGACTGAGCTCACTTCTTTTTGCTACGGCGGTCTTTCTCCACTGTTCCGGTCCCAAGTTTAGTCAGGCCTAATGGATCGGCTGAACCCAGGTCATCGGAGGGTGTGGAGGCTGGAGAGGTCAAAGGTTAAAAATAATATTTAGTTTAACACATAACAAATGGATTGAGCACTAGCAGTTTCCCGTGTTTTCACTGACCCAGCGAGGCAGACTCGCGCCCAGGTGCGCCGATCCTCCCTTTTTCCTTTTTCCCAAAAAGACGACCGATGGACGACTTGATGCTCTTCTTTTTGCTGGCTTTGTGGAGGGAATCCTGGCTAGCTGTAGTGACGCCATCAGCGGAGAGGCTACAAGGACAAATAGAAGGAAAAAGAGGGAAGGAACAGTGAGCGCATCTGAAGGCTAGTTTGTTAGCCGAATAAACGGGTAAAACCCTCCGGAGAGTACCTGCGAAATTCACGGTGATCGTCAAGGCCTGCGCCCGGGTGAGTGTGTGTCATCCGGTCCAATCGTAGGGCTCGAGGAACGGGAGGAGGGGTGGAGTCGATCAGGGCGAGCGCTCTGCATTCTTCGCCATCTTTGCTATTCTGGAGGGTGGAAAAATTTGGGACAATTTATAAAGGCTCTTCCCTAAATTACACATCACATCACATAATCTACTTGTACCATACGTTTTGTCAATGTGACCTGCATATTCTGTGATTTTGTTGTCTGTTCCGGACACGTGACATCTATTTCAGGTCTGTTCATCCTGGGAGAGAAACTTCTCTTCTGAAGCCCTTCTTGAGGTTTCTTCCATTTTTTTCCCTGCTTAAAGGCCTTTTTGTGAGCAAGGACGCCTCAAGAGCGACTAGCTGGCTATGCATTTCTTATTTTCATCTTATTCTCATTATCGACATACTGTAAGTAAATAGTACCTAATGTTAAATATCAGATAAAAGCATATCATGCACATGTGAAGGGGAAAAAAGAAAAAGGCAGTGGGATGGCCAAGAATTATATCAGGGGAGCCATGGACCCCCCTGCCCTCCCCGCTTGTGGACGCCACTGTTTGTTTTTCCTCACTCGACTTCAGGGTCTAACACTGGACAGGACCTGACTATTCTTGGCTTATATCACAGCTTCCACACAGTACCTGTCTGTCTGTCTCCCTGGCGGGGGAATGTGGCAGACGGGGGGTGGAATGTCCAGAACTGGGTGGCGAGGGAGACGCCAACGTGGAGGAGGTGATGGAAGGAGTCATGTATCCCCTCCCGACGCTGTCCCGTCCTCCCAGCGAGGAGGGTGGAAGAGGTGAGGCGTCGAGGGCCACGCTGCTGACCCGGCTCTCGATCTCCTCTGCCCTCATCTCTGTGCTCTCCTTTTCCTCCTGAATCAGCCTGAGAGGAGAGCAGAGAAGATTTTTAAATCTCTGAATCATTCTATCAGGAAGTCAACATCATTATTCAGCTGCATGATCTCAAATTAGTCTGATACGTAATAATAATAATTGACATAAAACTCACTTAATCTCCTTGTTGATGGCCTCCAGTTGCTCCTGCAGCATGATGGCCAAAGTCTGTACATCTGTCTGCCCGCTGGGCGAGAGCAGCTCCGATCCGAACAGAGTCTCCCTGTCGTCCTCGTCATCAGAGCAGCCACCTTCCACGCCACCCTCAAAACCTGGACCCAGCATAGTGCCGCTGTCCCACTCTCCATACTGGGGGGAGGGGAAAAAGGAAATTATCATCCGAATAGCACATTTTATCTACATCACCAGCATCTCATTGTAAGATCCGCACCTTGTTACCATCGTCCCTAGGACCCCACCGGCCGCGGTGCGCCCGCCTGACCACCACCCCACCAGAGGAGCTGCTGTAGCCGGATGGGAGCGAGCCTCCACCCTGGGGGTACCGCAGCTCCGAGGCGCTGCCTGGAAGAGATCTTCGAAAAAGGGTGGAGGGAAGTGAGCTGACGCTGCCCGCCCTATGGTGAGATCGAGAATTCATTTGTTATGCCACAGTGAAAAAACAAAGCATGTTGTGAGAGTTTCATCCATAAGAATTAACATTGTAAATATTTGCATATTTGTGAGCCGGAACAACACCCTCTAGGAGAAGTATAAATAATTACTTTCAATAAAGAGATTAGTGGAAGTACAGTAAGACTAAACAGGAGAGTAAACAGGAACTTGTGCTCAGAACGGGCAGTGTGTTGTACATATGGTATCCCTTGGGAGTCTTTGTTTGTATTTGTTTTAATGTAGGACATACTGTATAAGTACATCCCCTTAAAGGTTCATTGTGTCTTACCTGGAATAAGAAGAAGAGCCGGGCCTGCCTCTCAGCTGATCCAGCTCCAGTTGGATTCGCTCCAGTTCAGCGAGGAGCTGCTCCTAAAGGACGGAGGAGAGAAGACTATTATTTGCTTTTTTTCCACATCTCATTTGCAGGGAAAGATGGATTTGTGAGAAATGGGAAAAATTTACATTTCAAGAATTAAAGGTGCAAAATCAAAGGTGGTCCCGCCTTTAATTCCGTCACTTTGTGAGATCACACTACGTCACCATGTCACACATTTGCATAATTTATGACTAGTGTCTAGTTGGCACGTAAGAATTCATTCAGCACAGCTGCTCTGTTGTCGTTAGCGACGCTGGCTCAGGCATGTATGAGCTGCCCAATCAGAGCAGACATGCTCCCCCTATTTGTTTGTAGTATGAATGCGACAGGTAGACAATCCTTGAATACTGCACCTTTAAAGTCAACTTTTTCAGCCAAAAGGTGTAGATGAGATTGATTAAAAGTATGTCTTCTTAAGAGCAAATGCAAGAAAACCTCTCACACACAGAACATTAGAATGATGTGAGAACATGGCTGAATACCTTATTAGCTAGAAGATCGTCTTGGATTTTCTTCATATTGGAGAGTTCCTCTGAAAGAGCATTCTAGCGGAGCAGAAGAATTAAGTCAATTTTTTTTTTACTATAATCACAAAATATTCTGCACCACCAATCCGTCTTCTCGTTACCTTCTCCTCCAGCGCTGCCATCCTCTCTTTGAGGTGGAGCTGCAGTCTCTCGTTGGACTCGGACAGAAGCTTGTCCACTGTGTCTGAGAGGCGTTTGTTGTGTTCGTCATTCATCTTCTCCCTCTGCCTCGCCTGAAACAAAGCCACGAGAGAGGTGCTCAGGATAGAACTGAAGTGGATGACAA
Organism: Lagodon rhomboides; assembly: GCA_039737535.1. NCBI lineage: Eukaryota > Metazoa > Chordata > Actinopteri > Spariformes > Sparidae > Lagodon > Lagodon rhomboides. The sequence goes on along the minus strand of CM077804.1, from coordinate 13,548,985 downwards.
ACTTTAATTTCTCAGCCACTTAGAGAAAAATAAATGGTGTTACCCTCTGTAGCTCTTGGTTCTTCTCCTCGAGCTGAGCTTCCATTTGCCGTAGTCGCTCCTCAAAGTTTCCATGGCGCTCCTCTGCCTAAAAAAGAGGAAATGAGAATATTTCCAGATGTTCTGACAACACTGTTTATGATGCATGAATGGACTGAATATGAGAGTGCTGGTCTGGTCAGTCAGCTACAGTATGTTGATGGCCCCTGACTCAATGTACCTTGTTGAGAGCAGCAACCCTTTGGGCAAGCTGGGCCTCGATCTCAGGCAGCGTCTCTGCCCTCTGTAGAGTCTGCTGGAGCTTCTGCTTGGCTTCATCCAGACGCTCCTGTAGCTGCCTGTTCTTCTCTTCACTCTGGACACACGGACAGAAACAAACATAGAAGATTAGATACTACCATATAACTACCGCATCAAACATGGAAAGTGCTGACGATTTAATCCCGACTGTAGTTGGGTGCTGGATTATTTGAGACACTCCTTACCTGTCTGTGCAGTGATTCCTTGCTGGCCAGCTCGTTCTCCAGCTTGTCTTTGATATCATGGAGAGAAGTCGCCTCCCTCTGGGCGCTGAGGTACCTGCATTCAACACCAAGTCACCATCGAATTATTAGAGCTGGAGTTGTTGGCCAACAGAACATGATGTATGTGACTATATGCAGGAGCAGAGTTTTGTCTTGGGAGAGAGACATTTCCTCCTCACTGGAACAGTTTCACTTTGATTCTCTAGAATACTACAAATTTGTTATGTCTTATTGTACGTCTTTTTTTCTTCTTTTTAAGCATTGGGTCATTCCATACCAACTCATCTAGGCTGCCGTAGTTCATGTATTGAGACAAAATGAAAACTAGTGGAGATATTCATTTTTGAAAAGGAAAGATCCTTCATTTTGTTGATTACTGTAAACATTCTGCAACAGCTATTTACATAAATACAAGTTACCAAGTATCCTTAGGGTTTATTGGATCTTCAGGACAAATTTCAATGATTATGGATCCCGTTCTGCCCTGCTCTGTCTCTGATTGGCTTAGGTTGCGGTCACGCATATGTAGATGCAGGTGAATGAAAACCTCCTGCTGGTGTTGAATGAGGGCAGTGCAGGATGTGAGGCACAGAAAACTCACTTGGCTGGCTTGTAGTCCATTTGAGGGGTCAAGCACACACACGTCTTTGTTATTGGTTGTGGCTGCGACTCCGCATGTCAGAGTTCACCAAATTTGAACTCCACTGGATGCCAAATGGTTTTTTTTTGGCCCTTCACTCGTATAGAATGGAAGTGAACGGGAGGCAAATATTGACTTTGCGTATTGGTGACCGTGACCTAAACCATACCAACTCAACCAACAAAGGCAACCAATCAGAGGCAGATTAGAGCAGGTCTTCCCCAGAAAAACAGTGGGATCCATAATAATAATAATAATCTGCCCAACCCTCTGAGTCAATTAAGTCTCTTTGTGAACACACAGTAACTACTGGACAAGCCTGCTGGTGATTAGGTTTAAAACTACAGTAATCTACAAGTGTGTGTGTGATGTAATAACATGGCCGTAGACGGACCCCTCTCCTCTCGGCAGAGATTGTTGGGGCTGTATGGAGCTTGTGAGGAAGCCTGCAGACACTACTTGGGGATGAAAAAGTTCCCTCACTCCTCTTCATTTTCAGGAAAATAAAAAAAGTCAGATGAATCTCCCAAAAAACTGAGAAGACGCTCGAATAAAACATAAATCAAAGAAAATGTAGTTGAGTTCAGTGCGCTTTGTGGTAAAGATAGCAATAAACATTACTTATTGATTTTAAAGGGTTATTGGTGATACGTTGGAAATAGTTTGATATTTATTTTTGCATCCATTAATAAAAGCTAAAATGTGTACTGAAAATTAAAGATGTGTCATACAATAAGTAAGATGTCTAGTTGTATTCACCCTTCCATACAAACTGTGAGCCGAATAGTCTGCTTTTTGCTTTTCTCACAGAGCTGCATTCTTAATAGGAACTTAATGCAAATGTTCTTATGTAAAACAACCGTCCTCTGTATCAAGAGGTGTCAGGACACCTTTGCAACACATTGCCAGCCAACAGGTGCAACATATGGTCCTGCTATGTTCATTACAGCTGATGAGTGGAGAAAAAAAAAAGGCGTGAGTCCTCCCCACTGAAACTATGAATAAATTCCTCAAACACAGCAAAGGTTACCTGCGTTCTAGTGTTGTGATCCTCTCCTCCATGTCCTCCCTTTGGCAAAGTGCCTAGAGGAGGTAAAAATGTATCATGAAACAGGATGATATGCAGTCCAGACTTTTATGATAAACATGATAACTAATGTCCGGGCAAAAGATACCTAACAGAAAAGGGAACATGTAAGGATGGCCTCCATGTGTGATATATTTTAATACTATAGGTGTTTATTTAAATCTTATCCTACATTTATTTTAAACTTCTGTATCTGAAACAACAGCAATAATCAAACAATCTATCTCACAACAGTTTATTTTATCTGAATTTCTGTCTCATTACTACACAAAATAATGCATATTACTGTTTCTCCAACATATGCCCATTGTGGTCAAATATACACTTGGAACCCCAGGAATCGGGCGAGCTCAGGGTCTTGGCCAGGAAGAGACAGATTGGCCCTACAGACCTCTTTCACTTCCCTTTGGAGCTTCTGATTGGCCTCCTCCGACTTCGTCACCTCCCTCCTGGCGGCCGCAAGCTGTTCCTCTATTTCCCCAACCTGACGTGACACCACGGAGGGACACAAGATGACACAGATTGAACCTACGTGAGTCAGTGTTAACGTCCACGGCACCGAGCGTAAACAGACATGACGGTGAATCATTACGCATGTCCGTCTGGTCATTGTAAGACTTGTAAAAAGCATCGCTGACATAAGTGTAACATGATGTGAGTCTGGCGCATCAAACACACAGTGAAGTCCTTTTATACTCTGACCAAACAGTCAAGATTTTAAGAGCCAAACATTTTGTCAGTTATTTATCTTCACTGAAATACTTTTGAACCATTAAGCAAGGCTTTGTCAGACCCATGTATACAGCACGTCTATGACGTCATACTGTGCACCACACAGTATAACTCTAACTTTTCAAAGCAGCTGCAGTAGTGTGACTGACCACAAGAGGGAAGAGGGAGACCAGTACTGCACATAGATCCCCTCCTCCTTGGGATATACTGTTGGGTGTATTTGAGGAATAGCCTGACTCAATGGAGAACACTACATATATAAATTATATAAACCAAATAGGAACACAAATTCACTAATAAAGCAGAAATGTGCAAATACACTTTAAGAATCCGTATTAACTACATCCAGTCCCCAGTGCTAACCAAACCCTAATCTTAAAGGAAGTGATAATTTGCTTTCTTGAGAGGATCAATACCACCTCATGTCCTTATAGTGCCTATCAAGCTACGCACAATTTGATATCTCTGTGTTGGTGTTTTTCCTGGAACATCATAATTAATGTTGCCCAAGGACCATCACTGAAACAGATTAATCACATTGTTGTAAAGTCATAGCTTAGTTACTAGAAGAAAAAGACTAGAAAATTGTATCCTTCAAACATGTTTCTAATGTTGTAAAAGGATGGTTAAAACCCAAACACAACCCAAGTATTCTTGATGTCTTAATCTAACCAAACAGTGAAAAAAAAACTGTAAAGACAAGTGAGCAGTATAACAAAATGATCCAAACAGGCTTTAATTTTGATTCTTCTGGGAACAACACCAATACGCTGATACCAGATACACCATGAAGCTATAGTCAGCACAGCACAGGATAGCTTAGCCTAGCATGAAGATTGGAACATAGGAAATAGCTAACCTGGCTCTGTACAAAAGCTGAAATGACAAACTACACATTGTCGTTCTTTGGAGTTAGTATATTTCCCAAAATGTTGAACTATTCCGTTACAATCAGCCCCTACTTTACTCCTTATCTTAACCTTTACCTTATAGTTCAGGGGTGCCCAAACCTTTTTCCCTCGAAGGTGCCAAAACTGAAACTTAATGGCGGGCTAAGGGCCAAAAACAAGCACCTACTGTATTGTATTGTGTTGCAGTGATGGAATTCACCTCAGTACATTTATTCAAGTGCTATACTTAAGTTCAATTTATGGTACTTGCACATTTCTTAGGTATTTCCATTTTCCTGCTACTTTACGCTTCCACTCCACTACATTTTGGAGGCAAATTTTGTAATTTATATTCCACTAAACTTATTTGATAACTTGCTAGTCATCAGAGCCAAAGTAGTGCAGTTTAAAGTAATATATTTTTATCTGCAATTAGATTTTTAAAAAAACTTTGATGCTGAATATCAGATCAGATAATCAATAGTTGACCTATAGTATACAGCATACATACATGTGTGTAATTTATCTTTACTTGTTCTATTGACAAATTGACTTTGATCAAGTACTATTCGTATGAGTGACTTTCACTCTTTCCAAAGTGATATTTTAAGATGATATCTATACTTTTTACATTATTGTTGTCTTCTATTGTTACGATGCCAAATGGTACCAGGATCCCAAGTTCCCTTAATTGATTGACTTCCTGCACAATGTGTCTCTCAGCCTGCCGTGCCCAGATTATGAAAAAATAATTACATATCTAAAGACCATTTTTATCTCACAAAAAATAAAAACAGCACAATTATCATATTTTTTTGTCCTCCAGAAACATCTGGCTGGCCAAATTGAACCTTATAGTGAGCAATTTTGGTACTAGTTATTTTAATCTTAAAACTGGTGTTTGTGATTTTCCGCAATTCCTAATCACAGCAAAGATGACGCCATATTTAGAGTAAATTTGTGTTGTTTTGCTGTACCTCACTGTTGTTGGTATAAAGTGAAAAATGCAATCAAGCAAACATGATTGTAAACACAGGATTCATAAAAGTGATGAGGTTAGAGGGAACCACCCTAACATTGAAGAGGTGAAGATGTCCTCGTTTTGCAAAAAGGTCCTCACTCTGAGGTGCCAAATCTCTCATGGTCCTCACCATGATAGTTAAACAGAAACATACACTCACCTGCCGGCACATGAGGGCCAGCCTCTCCCTGAGCTGGGAGAGTTCAGATCTCTGTCGCTCGATCTCTCCTTCTCGCTGTCGTTCCAGCTCACTATCCTCCAGGCCAGAGGAGGGGCCATTTGGTAGTCGCTGGAATCATGACCATAAAAAAAAAAAAAATGAGAGTGGTAAAGAAGAATAATCAGTTAGAATCAGTTGAGGTTGTAGCTGAAGCTAATGACAATCACACTGACACACCATGGTACCCATACATCTACTTTCTACTGACTTTGTGGACGCTAACACATACACAAAAACAACTGGAACCAACATGCATAAAACCCTCCCTTACATCTTTCCCGCCGTCCACCCCTTGTTGACGTCTTTTAATTTGGTCTCTTAAAGAGATTACCTGGAAAGGGGGAGACAAAATGGGCAAACAGACAATATACAAATTAATGTTCTTTCTTCACACTGAGCATCGTTGAGACATTGAAAATCATTCAAATTGAATTTTACCTCTTGAGAAGAAGCTGCAAGTTGATCTTCTAACATGGACACCCTCTCGAGGGCCACACGGAGCCTCTCTCGAACCTGTGGAGTAGACGATATAAGTGATATAAGTGGACTGACCATCATGCTGTTTGCAAATTATAACTCGTACAGTCAATACATCTCCTTGACCTCCCTGATAATCTCGGTAGAGAGAGCAAGAAAAAGTTGAGGGCGACGTTAAACAGTTCAGAAGAGGCCCAAACACTCACATCACTACAGAAGTTCTTGAGAAAAGGCGTATAAAGTATTTCTGTGCACTGCATTGCCATTCAATAGATCCCACACCAGCACTGTGGGTGTTATCATCAACAAGGCTTCTGAAAAACTTCTAGGAATTCTCTGAAGGGCCAACTTAAAGTGAGTGAAGAGAGTGAAGTGAAAAATAGTTGAAGTAACGTACTCCTACTCGCAGTAAAGTGCAAGAGGAAGCATGTAGAGTAGCACATGATCAAATGCATGCTCAGAGCAGGAATGAGATGCAAGGATTCACCCTTTAATTATTGTTTGAGTTAAAATCTATCAAATATGTGTTTGCTGAAACTCCTCAGCTAAAACTACCCCATTCTTGGGTGGTGATTTGAAGGGGGATGAGAAGGGATGCCATACCCAAAGTGACCAAAATACATCCCCCTTGTTCCCTCTATCTCCTTGTAACACAGAGATTTGGTAAGTTGAATAATGTAAGTCTAGTCTGCCTGACTCATTGATCCTTTGTCTGACTGAGATTTGTACAAAGTGAAGCTGTCAATTCGTTCGTCACGTATAAATGATGCAAACCGGGTCCATCTCCCATGTTTTAAGTCGACAAATCGCCTACAACCTGTTCTGCTTCATACATATCACTTCACCATATCCATTTATACTGCATATTGTACAGTCAGTCCAAAACAAGTGCCAGACGGTACTTGTCCATGTCCATACTGCAGCCATTTAGCACTAATTTGCATATTTTTAAGTTAAAAGACATTTCATCAAAAGCCTTTAATTTTAAACCCGCAACAACAAATTTGTATTATTATTTTTGGCTTCTTTGTGGCAGCAGAAACAAGCTATAAAGACAACACTGACATATTGTATCACTTTTTAAGCTAATAAGGCTAACTTGTTAGCAAACAGCCAATTTACACAGAAAACAGATACGGAGAAACATTTGCATAAAGTTATGATCGAATTTCTGGTCACCTGACGAATGAAAGTCCAATAATCACTCTGTATCGGGCTGTTTAGCTGCTAAATGCTCCAATATTTTCACAAGGTTGCCACTAACTTTTTCTCCCATACATTTTTAGCATTTGTTCTCTGAAAACTGAGAAAAAAAGTGACATCTACTAGGTGTTTAAGCATGCTGACAAACTAGCAACAGCTTGTTCCAGTAGGCGGTCAATATTCCTGTGGTAGTGGTGTAAACATCAAAACTCCCAGAATTCTCACGGCTCCCAATCTGACCACTAGATGCACCACCAATTGTGCTAACAAGCTAATGGCAGCTACAGTTAGCAGCAGATATCGGTAACTCAGGTGATATGCTGGGCCCTGTTTGTGGCTATGTGGCAAAATGACATGACTTCTATATTCCTCCGTGCCCTGTTGAAGGCCATTAGGCTGAAACGTTAGCATGTTGGTTGACCCAGCCAGAATAAATTGGTGAAATTGAGAATGATGACGCTTTGTGTGTGCTACCTTTCTATCTTCAAAATTTGACCTTTAGCAGATCGATAAGTACAGGCCCTGATCTACGGCGTGACAGTTTTACCCACCTTCTCGTCCAGGGCCTTGTGGTGCTCGAACAGAGACTTGAGGGCCTTGAGGACTTCCACCTCGCTGGAGACCCCCGCCGGGGACTGGGCTTGTCTTTTCACCACCGTCATCCTCAGACTGCGCTCGTGGCGAGACACCAGACACTCCAGGTGTTCCAGCAACAGCTGCAAGGAGAAAGGTAAGACAGGGAGACACAGAGGATGAGGAGGGGTGGGGGGACGAATGAGAGACAGAGACAGAGGGATAGAAGGCTCAGGGTAGATGCAGGAGAGTGAAGGGTTGTAGGAGTGACAATGAGATGAAATTCGGTGGCGAGGAGAACGCCAGGTAGCATAAAAGGGACAACGAGTGAGTGGGAGAGATAAGGAAGGGAGATAAGGCCATAAAGAGGATACACAAGGAGAAAAAGAAAATGTGCAGGAGAAAGAGGGAGAGAAGGAGAAAACAAAACAAGCAAATGAAACAGTGTCACACCCACACAACCACAATGGGTGAGGAAGATAACACTGGGGCTGTTACAGCGCTAATAAGCAAAATGGCCGCTAAACATCTTACACGTGTGTTGTTTCTCTCCGCCTTGAGCTCGGCAATCTCCTCCTCCCTCTCCAGAAGCTGCTCCCGGCAAACGTTCAGCTCTTTTGTCAACACTGCAAACTCCTGTGGAACACACAAGCTGCGTTCAGGGGCCAACAGAAAACAAACTGTTTAAATGTACGGTTTTAATAGTTTAAGTGGTCTCCGCTCGGCCGGCTTGAGCTACGATGTGAGTTTAAAGGGAAACAATAATAATTCAGGCCGGACGCAGCCAAATCGGGTGACTGTGAAAACAGAATGGGCTGCGATCAGCACACAAACATACGACACTAAAAATATACATAACCCCCTCCAGAAAACACGCTCGAGAAACACCTGAGACCAGGCATGTAGGAGACCGCTCATGATGTAAACCTACATAATAATCATGCAAATCACTGACACAGTTTCCAGCACCACTCTCTCTCTCTCTCTCTCTCTCTCTCTCTCTCTCTCTCTCTCTCTCGCTCATCCTCCTCTGTGAACTCGCACTCATGGATGGATTACATCACACTGTTACACAATGGCTCTGCACTGGAATGCACAAGAGAGACCCCAAAAAACACAGCATCGATATGTCATTTACAACACCGCTGGGAGTGCGTTTGCGACTCCTGCATAACGCCAAAGCGGCGCGCGAACAGGAGAGCGTGTCGTACATTTTTCTTAAACAAAAAAGAAACCACACGGTCTGTGATTCCTTCGTGTCGCCGTCGAAGCCTTCAGCTCAGAGGCAAACGCTGCCTGTGAGAAGGATGTGTAGATGGTAACGGTAAGGATTACCTGCTTCGTGCTTACAAAACAGTTGAAAGTAGACATGAAATGGGTCTGTGTGTGCTCGGAGGAGGGAAGAGAGACAGAGCCAGAGAGAGATGTATGCAGATGGTGACACAGTGGGTCCATTGGCTCTTGGCCTTATGGGATTCTTTCTTGTTTGGATAGGGGTCAGCTTCTCAGTTGGCTTCCGTTGTGGCCTTATAGTTTCTTTTCTATTTTGTCTCACTCTATCCTTACATGCTCCGTCCTCCATTAATTTAAATGAACTTGAACTTATATGCAAATTTAAAAAATGCTTTTGTCTGGTGTGTTTACTGTAAATCGAGGATGACTTACAGGTTCTGGACACAATATCAAAAACACCAGAACATTCAATTATGTAGCCCTTTTCTCAGATATTGAGGGGTTTATAATGTTCAATCGTTTGTTGAAATCACATCGGAGAAAGTGTTCAGAGATGCAACTATGGCTCAATGATATGCAATCGTTTTGACAGCTATTTTGATTGTGAAATGACTCACATTTTAAGTGAGAATGGTAATCATTGCATTTAATTTTCACTGTGCAAGAAGAATCATCACATCTGGAGAATATGACTGTACGCTGGGGCATCTCACAATGCTTCATTTATGATGGTATGTTGTTTGCCTTTATGCAGTAATTGCAGCTTCTGAGTTCTGGATATTACACTTGGCCGTGTTGCGATTTAGATAATATTTTAATTAATTTTGCAGCCCTAGATGCAACCGGGGCAGGATCTACACATACTGTAGGCATTCTCGGCACATGCCCAGGGCCTTATCGTCGCTAAGTGGCCCAGACAGAGGAGAAAAAAACTGCACACTTTAAGAATTGTTTAACGTACTTATTTATATACATATTAAACATTAAAGTAAAATATAAAATATAGAAAATTAAAAGAATCTCTGGTCTAAAACTTTCTTTCAATGTAAATATTGATCTATTCATTTTTAAGCATACACAATATAAGCAATACTTTTCTTATACAACTTATCACTCGCCTATGAGTACCGAAATATAAGTAGAATACCTAACACATACACCTAACTAAATTAATGAGTATAATAATAATAATCATGTGGCATTCAACTTATTTTGTTTATTTACCAAATATAAAAATGTGCGTATGGGGGGCTTCCAAAAAAAGTCTGCCTAGAGTAATTTGTCCGTTTAATCATCCGACCCTGGATGCAACTAAAAATCATTTCCAGTATTGATCAATCTGTCAATTATTGAATGATTAACTGTTGAGTCCACACAATCTCAGAAATGAGTCAATCATATGTAAGTAAGTTGCAATTTCTTAAAACCTAAGGGACATCTTCAAAAGATTTGTTTTGGTGAAGAATTTGTGGCATTTTTGTTTGATAGAAGACTTCAGCAACAGTCTGTTATCCAAAAAGCTTTCAGTTTCTCCGTCCATCATCTTATGATGAGCTGACCAATTGTTTCAGCTCCAGAGGCGATAATTTCATGCTGGTTTGGGTGTTATTTTGTCATTATGTTGGAATATTTCAGGACGATTGGGAGATCAAGACACTGAATTCCTTTGGTTTTTACAATATTGTATTCAGGTCATGTACATTTGAATGACAATTAGCATAACAACACATCGAAATGTGTTGTCTGAGGAATAATGACAGTAGCTCTGGTGACTCCATGTTCAGGTTTGAAACGCTCGAGTCACTTGTCTGTCTCTTTTTACATTCTAACATCAAAATTAGATTAAATAAAATAGGTAAAAATTATTTTCTGATGCCCATTAAGAACATTGAAATGGTGACAATGACACTGATCTTGTTATTGAATGAATACAGGATCAGTCAAGTCAGCTAGCATTTATCACAAACATATGCACAAGGAATCTTGAATGAATTGTATTTTGATGATTTGTGCTCACAATTTTTACTACGCCTGTTTCAAAAGCAATACCAGTAGAATGACAGTAATGTGGCCGATACAGCCTAAAATGCAGGAATTGGCATCGGCAAGTGCATTAAGCTGACAATTTAATGTAATTTGTTTATTACAAACAGGACCCTGATACTTCCCAGCAGTGTCCTGTACACCTGTATGCAACTTCCCCTCCCTATTATATATAATTAGCCTATATCCATAAACAGAAAGTGTCATTCCACATCCATAACTTAACATCCACACACGGTTAGTAGTACGCAGATATAAAAATATAATATATATATCGAAACCTAATTCAGGTATCAGAATTGATACCAGGAAAGATCAAATGGTATCAGAACATCTCTACTTTTTACAGTATTGGAAGCTGGAGGAAACATGAAGGGTCCTCACATGGAGGTGAAAAGAGTAAGAGACAGCAAACGATACACACTGTAAACACAGTATAAACGTTCAGAGCTGCGGGTTAGACCCAGTGAAAATAGAGAAAGTTGTTCTAAATGTGGGATAAAATCTTCACATTCCAGTTATCATTAATGAGCAATTAAATAAACTGGAGAGAATTCCTCTAAAATTAAGTATTCATTTAGCTGAAGCCATAAACAAATATTGGCCTCCAGCGTCATTAATCATCCACTAACAACACGGTCAACAAACATAATAAAAACTGATTACACAATAAGAGGGAAAATTGCGGATGCAACTTGGACTAAACAGCCAGGAGATGATGGGAGCATAAACCCACCGCATTAGTAAGAACAACATTAGTGAGGAAACTCGGGGAAGTATTTAGCATCCACTCTCGAGCTGCGTCTCTCTGCATGAACTGTCACTGCAAAGGCTTACTGTCTCATGAGCTCGCCTCACAATGACACACACTCATACATAACGACACACTGATAGCGCAGAGGATAAACAACGTTACCGCACGAGGAGGAACTTAATGCTCTATCAGCCAAAACACACACTTTCGCTTCCAAACAAGACTGACTCCTCTATGTACGTCGATTATAAACACACACAGACACAGTCGTACCTGTGGCAGGGCGATGGATAGCTGCCTCTGAAGGGACTCTTTTTCATGTCCGAGCTCGCGGAGGCGGAGCTGAGCCGTGCCCAGGCTGTCCTGCGTCTCCCTCAGGTTCTCCAGCAGCCTCTCCCTCTCCGTCAGCATGTTGACCATCAGCGACTCCAGGTTCCCCGTGCTGCCTCCTTCGTCTCCTCCGCCTCTGGGCTCTCTCCCGCTGAAGCCTCCTCCTCCTATCGCACCCCCGGGCCCGCCGACACCTGCCCCGGCAGGTGAGGAGGGGCCCCCGCCAGTCCCGCTTCGCCCATCCTCAGAAATGGTGGGCATCACCTCGCACATCATCATGAGACCGCGGCGTGTGTGTGTGTCAAGTTAATAAAGAAAAAACTAAACAGCAGATTGTGCGTGCAAAATGTCTGTCTTTGTGTTTATATGAGCTCGTACTAAAAGTTGGATGTACAAAATATAAATCTTTACATCTTCAATTTTCCAAAAATATCATTCCTTTGGTCTGCATATCTTCCTCTGTTTATTGCCTTTTATGTTTCCTCTCCGGCACTCACTTGTGTGTGTCTTTGCTCACTTGTTTTCCTTCACAACCTGCATGGTAAGTGATCAGAATGCTTATGTGTTTCGGTGTTATGCAAGAGGAGGAAGTATCTACGGGGAAGCCGTTCTGTGGGCGGCTTGGATTGGCTGAGGGCGAGGAAGGGAAAGGGGTTACGGGGGAAGGAAGGGACAAAGGAGGACCGAAGCTCCTAAATTGTGTCCAAGAGGGCAGAGCTCCTCACAGCACCGGGGGTAAGAGCTGAAAAAGAGAGCAGGCATTGCATTAGATCCTCCTCAGTAAACTCCACTGTGCATAGAACAAATGAGAGAGGTCACCGGAAGAGTGAGCGGCTAGTTTGAGACAACAAGACAAACTCATGTAAGTCCATGGAAACGTGACTGTGATGAGATGACAACGGCAATAAAATGATTCATTCTCTGCTTTTACATCCACTGTGAACCTTTCAGATCTCAGGTTACTGGGAATGAAATCAAAGATGTGTTTGAGTAGAATACACACTGGGTCGTGCAACTTGAGAAATGTCTTGAAACCATAAACGTTCAACCCAGTGATGGTCCAGACAACACAAAACGCTGCGTGACATTCCCCATATTAAATGAATCATTAAGGCAAAGGCATTCTGGGAAATGTGGGCCTAGGTGTATTTGCTTTCCACGCCTGTTGATTGAATAGCAGAGGAGGGACAAAGTCATTGTCGCAAGTCAAAGTAAGTGGGCTGTCAGGTCTTGGCTGCTGGCCTGTGTCAAGTCCAAAGCACCAAGTCCCAAGTCCAAGTCTTTTCGAGTCGAAACACCATTATGCGCCCTCTGCCACGTTTTTAAGCCGGATTCTCTAACAGAGCTATGGTTGGTACGGTTTATCAGCAGAAATAATGGAGGCTTTCAAATCTCCTATAAAAAAAAAAACTTTAGAGTGTGCTTCAGCGTATTATTTCTGTGACTTGGGTTGGGCCGGATGGTCTAGAATACCTTAGTGACTCCATTTTTCACCAGCTATTAGCATTTGGAACAAAACATAGGAGAACCTAAAACAGAACTGAGATCCACACTGCTTAAAAACATACATATTAATACTCAGTCTTAGCAGGATGTCACATCATTCCAAGTCAAGAGTTATTGGTCTTCTTGGCAAGTTGTGATTCTTTTTTTGATTATTGCCAAGTGGAGTCTAAAGTAACAGAGTGCCATAGGAATGAGTCCTAAAACCCAGAAATAAGTTCCCTCGTCTGAATGGGTTTTCAGTTGGATGCCTAAAATGAGGTCCGTGGTTAACACAAGCTTAAGAAAATCTCTTGTTTTGCTCTATACCATAAAATACGTCAGTATCCCACAATTTAAAAGCGTCTTTGTGTCTTTAAAAAGGTGGTTTCTAAGAGGTAGCGTAATGAGACCACAGAGGACATTAAACACCATCATGCCGAACACTGAGACACACTCACTAACTAGTTCGTCTTTACATTCGGACTTTAGTAACATTTACTAACTTTCCAAACTGTAGATCGATCAGTTTATAGTAAAGTTTGTGTAGTACAGTGTAGTCAGAAGCTGTGGTTCATTTACAGCCAAACATTAGCTTTTTACTAGCGATTGCATTTACGCTTCTAAATCATAAAAATGGTGTTCACTTGGGGAGTATATGTTGCTGAACAAAACCTGCGAGTATCATTAACTTGTGTTTGCTACAAAGCTTTGTTTCTGCAATAATCCAAATTGCAATGTAAAAATCCCATGGCTTTTTTCCCCCCAAGGGAACCAAGGCAATGCTAATTGCTAGGCTAGCCTACAAAAATATGTCATCCCTGCTGTTCTCTATACGATTTACTGATGTAAGTCATGTGACCTGAGTCCACATCTCTGTTGAGTAGCCTAAAGCTAAGCCGTCAGCCAGTTAGCTCAGCTTAGCTTAGCACAAGGAGAAGAAACAGGGGTAGAGAGCTAGTCTGGCTCTGTCCAAAGGTGACACATTTGCCTACCAGCACCTCTAAACCTCAATAATTAAGACAATAACGATGTCTTGTTTTGTAATCAATAAACTTAAGTGTAAAACTACCACGAGCAATTACTTCCTGATATCTCAAACAACATATAATGTGTTGTGTGTGTAGAATTTGTGCGATCACGAGGTGCTGGCAGGTGGGTTCTGATAACTTCGGGAATAGCTAGTTTAGCTGTTTCCTGTTGCCAGCTAGAGCTGCTGCCTTTTAGTTTAATTGATATTCTCATCTAACTTATGGCAAGAAAAGTGAATAAGTGTATTTCCCAATCTGTCTGTCCAACCGCTGTTTAAAGGTATCGGTCACTATGAGTTTGATGTGATACTTGATGCTGATCAAAGTATTAAAATGCTAATCTGAATTATTTAAACTAAGATATTTTCAGTTTTCTTCAAAAAGTGATCTCACTACAAAATCATTTAATCAGTCTTCTTGTAAGTGATCTGCATATCTGAAATTACTTTTTTCAACTGGACAAAAGCCTCTGGCTCACGCTGCAAACTGTGGGCCAGAACAGTATGGATTCAGGCAATCAGCATTATTATAGCGCCTCGTGTCCTTCTTTTCTTTCCTCCCATATTCTTCACTGTCTAGTCTGCAATACTCAGGGGGGCTTGCACTGGCCTTTATACTTTTAAGTGGTTTGGACTGATTTAGTGCCCCATGCAGTCTTCTTTACGTCATCGAGACTGGGCAGCGCTGTAAAGAATTTCTTTGTCCGACCGAAAATCATCCATTTTGTGAATCAAACATATTTAGCACGCAACCTCAGCACCAGTAAAAAAAAAAAGCCCTGCCAGTTTTCTCATTATTATTATATAGACGTCCAGGACCAGAGACAGGGACTGCTGGCTGGTAATTGGAGGCCTGATACAGATACTGAATTAGCTCCTCATGCTGGTGAGCTGGCCGGAGTGCTTGGCAACCTCACTGTATGTCCCACTAAAAAACAACTTACTTCCTTTCCCCGCTCCACTGATGGATGATCACTGATGCGTGACTGAACTGGCATTGACTGCGTTTCCTTAAAATACAGTTCAGAGTGTAATCACATCTAAGAAATGTTTCGAAACCTCTCTGACACACTGATCGCTGCATATACTACAGTAGGAAAGCGTGTCATGAGTACACCATATTGCTCGTGTATATCACATGTTAACAAAGGTCTACATTTCACCCAGAAGAGGCAAGAAATGAACAATGCTTTTAACACATTTAGGTGTGAAAAGTTCACATGGAAGACGCCTGACTGAATAACTTGGGGCCGATCCGGTCCGATATCAATATCAAGTGTCGATACTGACATAATTCACTGATTAGATATTGGACTGATGAAACAGTCCGTCATTTGATCCTGATTCCACGGTCTGATGCTTTAATGATTTATTGTTTAATATTGTAATAAATAACCATTTTAAGCCCATAGTCAAAATGTTACAGTATATATATATGTATGTATATATATATATATATATATATATATATATATATATATATATATATATATATATATATATATATATATATATATATATATATATATATACATATATATATATGTAATGGTCAGTTTTTCAGTAATCCCTATAATTTGTCTTCTAGAATTCGACCTAGACGTACAAGGACAGCAAGCGCTGGACCATGAACTCTCTGTAACAATACACGAGACAGTCTGCAGTTGAGTGAGCGTCTAACAGTTGGCTAACTCCACATGTCCTTAATTTGGAGATATCTGAGTATCGTAGCACAGAAAAGCACGACAGCGACTTAATGTGTTATCAAGCCGACATTGTGGGGATTAGAAGTTGCATCTACACTCGAATCGAATTGAATCAAAACTAAAGAAATAAGTGTAGCAGTGCATCTGTAAAGTAGATGATGTTAAAGGTCTGCATTGCACAAAGGTAACTGATGTTCACGAGGTTTTAATTTAAGGCGCCACACTTTTTTTTTTTTTTTTTGCAAAGTGGCAACTCCACACTAAAGTATTTTATGCCAAGGCCTGAGGAAGAAAACATGATTTGGTTGAGGAATAACATGAAGTCACTCTCTTTTGGGGTTTTACATTGCCCACAATCTTAATGGAGCGGCCTTTCAAAAGCATTCAGCTAATATTAACTTTCAAAAGACCTTACAGGTTTGTCAGGATCTATTGTTTTTTGTAGGAGAAAAAAAGCATTTCTGGACGGACACAACACATTTGGTGATGGCACCACTGCCGTGAATGGGTGAACTCTCAATGTGTAACTTGTTTCTGCTTAAAAAATCTCCGTTGATCAAACTATGCCAAGTACCTCCAATGTTTTCCTAAGCCCAGTCGCAAGGATAAAATGTTGGCATTTAACATCTCTGCGAACCCCGGACATGATCAAATATCTACATGTCATACCATATCAAGATTTGTACAATACGTGTCATGTCATGTTCACATTACATGTATATGAGCTCACGTTCACTTTGAGAGGTGAAGGTGATGGTGGTGGGGTTACCCCAAGCCAGAGACCACTGGCCACCACATTTGTAAGCACATAAACCGCTCAATTTTTTAAGCAAGATGTTGTGTAGTTTTTGAAACGAGTGAGCCAAAACATGATCCTTTCCCAACCTTAACCAAGTGCTCTATGTGCCTAAACCTGGGCAAGTTTAAAAATATCTGCATTTTACAGAAACGTACATTGGCAATGTTTTTTTCTGGCGTCTGTGCTGGGTTTACCAAAGACTACAACATCCTCTAATTGCTACTTTGCGATCCAAACTACACAACATTTCCTCCGGAAATCAATTTGAGCTGGTGCAGGACCTTGAAACAGCTGATATACTAAGTGTAGGGTGGCCTGTATAAAAAAAACTTGCTATCGCTCAGCTCGGGATAGTCTTGGAATTACTCATTGTCATTACCAGCAGCTCTTCATTAGCTCAGCAGGGGCAGCAGAAAAACAGGGTAATATGATTACTGCATGGTAAGTAGCACGGCACAGCTCGCCGTGCTCGGACCGTGTCGTATGGTGAGTCTATGACTTTTTTTTTTTAAAGAAAAGAAAAGAAAAAAAAAAACCCCAGAGGATTCATTGCATTCATGGGAGTGCTGGTTCAGTGCAGGCGAAACATAACTGTGCAGCATGCAGTTTTGACTGAAGCGTCAGCTGTGAGGTCACCGGGCTCCAGGACCTGTTTATGAGAGAGAGGGAGCGAGTACTACATGTCTGCTGCATTAAAATGACACTGTGGACGAGTTCGCAGGAGATCTTTTGTTTGAGAGCAGCGTGAAAACAGCGAGCCGGATCCGCCGGGTGAGCTCGTGTCACAGTGTCACCACGCTCCAATCGATGCAGTGTGTGTGTGTGTGTGTGCACATGAGGGTGTTTTCACATTATGATTGCCCACATCATCATCATCATCATCATCATCATCATCATCATCACACACAGCCACACTGAATCCTGCTCGTAGCCGCTTACCCTGGAGTGCACAGACTGGCTTTACAGTATCTGGTTGCTGGATGACCAATTATGACAACCCCCCCCCACCATCTCCTCATCCTCCTCCCCCTAATTAGGCCGTGTATCATGTTACTGTCTCCGAAAAAACGGGCAAAGGAAAATGTCATAGCCTTGTGTCTGCTGTGTGTGTTTGTGAAAGAGAAAGAGGAAGAGAGAGAGAGAGAGAGCAGCAAAAACAGTTCCTCCACCACCAGACACTGGGGCGGGGAGAGGGGGGGTTTGCAGGCTCCGACAATTAAAAAAAGAAAAAAGAGAAAGGGGCGATGTTTTTTTTTTTTTTTTTTTTCATCCAGCTGCGTGTTAAATCAGAGAAAGCACGCGCGGTGGATGCATTCTTGACATTTCAATAAAAAAAAAAAAGCACGGCATATGCATGTAGCGACTCATAATGAACCCCCTCCCCAACACCACCACCACCAGCAGCAGCAGCGGCGGCAGCAGCAGCAGCACCCAACCCAATCCTCCCCCCCCCACCACCTCCTCTCCTCTCCTCTCCTCTCCTCCTCACCTCCTCCTAATACCATGAAACAGTACCCCCCCGGCCAAGAAACGCATCATTGGAATCGATAAGTGATTGTCGGCAGCTGGGCAGAGGGAATGAAAGCGTTACAGGCGGACTGTAACGCGCCTCCATCCACATCCACATGCACATGCACACACACACGCACGCACGCTGTGTGTTGCTCCGATGAGGGGGGTGCTGTGGGGGGATGACGAGGCGGCTCTCCTCTCCGGTGCTGGATGACAGCTCGACTAGTCTGTGCGGCTGGCTTACCTCCATTTCTTGAATGTATGTATGGAGGATAGACCGTCGGATGGTGGCGCGCATGCACGCACGCACGCTCGCTCGCAGGCACGCACCCCCGCGCGCACGCATCTACATTCTTATAGTAAGCTGGTGTGCATTGGAGTGATCCCCAGATTGGCCCCCCTTCATGCGTAAAAACGGCCATTAAAGCATAAAAAAAAGGAGGAAGAGGATGGAGATGGAGATGGAGATGGAGGAGGATGTTGCAGAAATATTTTCCAACAATGGGCCTCCCCCTCCCTTTTGTTTCTAGACATTATAGAATTATAACTCCCATACAGGCCCGGTGACAGCCGCGAGGCGAGCTGGGAGGTTTGACTACAAAGCTCCCAGCGGCGAATGGCTTAGTTACAGCCATGATTAATTACAAGCAACAAATAGTAGGCCAATATACAGTGGCATCTTATGATCTCTCTCTCTCTCTCTCTCTCTCTCTCTCTCTCTCTCTCTCTCTCCCCCCCCCCCCGCTCTCTCTCCCTCACCTCACTGTATGCAAACGGGAGCGAGCGAGCGCGCCCTAAATAAATCGTGCCGTGCGCTGCCAACACACCTGTCAATTCACCGACACCGACACACACCACCGTGCGTTGCATCGTCCGCCTAATATAAGCCCCATTTGCCTCTATTCAAATAGTAATCCCCCTCCCCATCCCTTACACACACACACACACACACACACACACACACACACACACACACACACACACAGCTACAACACCACCACCACCACCACCCCCTCCTCGATCCTTGACAACACATTGTCAGATGTGCACACACATGCATTTATCGCAGAAAAACGGTGCATCCGGATGATTCTTCCTCCCCCGGTCTCGGTGGCAAAACTGGGTTGCGATGGGGCGGTGTGAAGTTGCATCCTTACCACAGTCATCGCGGGGAGCCCGTAGTGTCCATGTCTGCCGTTAAATATCCCTCAGGTCCATCTCCCTCGGATCGTGCCTCGGCGGAGCCCCTCATCCGAAAAAGCCGGAGTAAAAAAGCTCACCAGCTGTGATGTGGTATATTTTCTCCCTTTTTCCACATGTAAACGGCGAGGAGAGAGGGGAGAGAGAGGGAGGGAGTGAGGGGGGGTGGGGGACGCGGAGAGAGACGATACGCCACCTTACCACAGACTCCCCCTCTGTCGGATTGGAAGGTAATGGGTCTTAAAGAAACATTCTCTCAGCATTCTCCGCATCTCTGTGATTTACGCGCGCGCCACGCTCTCACGCGCGCTCGCAGGCCAATCAAACACCTGATTAATTATACAGCGTGTATTTATATCTAAGTCAACTTCACCTCATATGGAACTAGCCCGTGTTTCATTTTTTTTTTTTTTTTTTTAGCTTGAGCCAAAATTCAATCATATGATAAAAAAAACAACAACAAATAAACAGGTTCAATGATGAACAATGCGCGTAAAGCAGCTCTTTATCACAAGGAAGCCACATGAGAGGAGGGAAAACTTCTTCTGGGTGCTTTTATAAATTAAAAAAAAAACATGTTAATGATCAGCCAAACTTTATTTGCAATCATAATATTAAGTTATTCACCTATTCTGTGGATCATATTACCTAAATTCTGCAACCATGTTTGAGATGTGACTACTGTATGATTAAAAGAAAGGTAAAACTCTTTTTTTCTTTAAAAAAAAATGCATCCAGGAATGATTTTACTGTTTTGTATGGAGGCAAACGCGTGCCAGAAATAATCAACAATAGCAGGAATGTGTTTCCTCAACTTATAGCTTTTGAATTCATTTGCAGAATGATGCCATATCTGCTGATGACAGCCACACAGCACGTACCCACCTGCCCACACATACAATCTAACCTCATAAAGACTGTTATTAATATGCATGTTGATATTGATATCACATTTGTAAATAGATAAGCATCTTTCTCTCTCTCTCTCCCTCTCTTTCTGTGTGTGTGTGCAGCCCAGTAAACATAAGGTGGTGCTGTCTTTAAGAGAGAGAGCCTGGGAAGGGGTGATGTAATGTGTTCTCAGACAATGATGTCATCGACTGAGACACGGCAAGGATTTAAAGTGACAAAGGCATTTTTTCAGTGGCTCAGTGTAAATTCTGCATCGGGAAGCTTGTCAGGGAGCAGCACCCGGGCACCCGCGGGACCTTCATTGAGGAAAAGAGAAAAAACACACAGATGTATGAGAGAAGGAAAATATAAGTGCGCTATCCTGTGCATGCCAATGAGGAGCAGGAGTCTCCCTGTTCGTGTCAGCATGTTTATTAATCAGGATAATTGAGATACAAAACACATTTTGTTACCGGGGACAATCACAGGGTTATGTTGCCGTCCACAAGCAGCCATCACATGTCATTTCTGTGTTACGTTAGATGCATATTGTGAGAGGAATGAAAGTGTTAACCTCAGATACTGGGCATGTACTTGACTACGTCTATATGTGCGTACGTAAGGTATTTGGTGTTTACCATCAACTGCAAGAACAACGCTATATTTGCATACATAGTTTTTGTTTTTTACGAGAATCTTCTTAAGACTTTTATCTGCATCCACGTCACACCACATATATTATGATTTTATGCATAATGGAAATGTTCAAGTTTACCAAACATGATTATTATTTTGTCATAGACCATATTCACACTGCAGCCGTTTTCCTCTGACACCACGCTCAGGATGGGAAGCTCAGATGTTGTACTGCTGGGTTCCAGGTGTCAAGTCGTAGGCTACAAACATGAAAGCGTGATCGTTTAACCTAATTTAAACTACAATATCGATTTATAGTGAAAATCCAGAAAGTAATCGGTCTTTATTTCAAGGTAAAACAACAGATTTGACAACCGATTAGCTGCCATTAGACAACAGCTAGCGTTACCAGTCAACCACGTTCTAGCTAACGTCACAGTTTGATACTATTTTGATGTGATACGATTAGGAAAGGTGTAAACTAATTCAGAAATATCAGCACACATCTTGGAGACGTTTGTCCAAACCCTGGGAGTGAAATATTCAGGATGTAATCAAAAAGTAACGTTTGCTAGGAAGTTGTTGAATGCTAACATCAGCTAACAAGTTATCAAATATGTTTTTTTACTTTGAAATATGGCCAAATGTGCCTCCAGATTTTCACTATCCATCATCTATAAATTTGTAACCTGGAACACAGCAGAAAATGACTGCCGTGTGAACGTCTATATGTTCCCATTTCACCATTTCTAATCCGAAGTTAGGTCCAAACATCCTTTAGTCATTTCAAGTCCTTCTTTTTCCTTCACCATAAATCACTTAGCTGTGTTCTTGTCCTTCTCAAGTTTGTCCATTTAAGCTTCTTAAGCCGCCACTGTTCTTGCCTCTACAAACTTGTCCTTATAACTGTAACCCGCGCCTTCCCAAAAGAGGCACTCCGCATCAAACTTCCTCCCTCAAACACAGAGCGGGACGGAGCGATGGAGTGGTTGTTGCCTCGTTCTTGGCCTGTCTCTTTGCTCTCCTCGCTCAAACATTTCCTTAGCTCTTTAGATCTCTCTTGGTCCACCTTCCTGTCTTCTGATTCCTTCTCCTCACTGTGTTCCTCTCTTGTTTTTGCAATTTCATCCAGGGCCTGATCGCAATCCTGAGCAGGAGCTCCATGAATGGTTTCTCCAACCTTCTCAGTCTGGCCTTCTTGCCTTGTGGTGTCTTCACATTCTTTTTGAGGGCTCTCTTCATGAACACAAGCTTCTTTTGATGGACTGGCTGAGGTATTTGACGTTGCTTTGTCCTGGGTTTCCGATGTTGAATCTTGCAGTTTGTCATCAACACAGTTTTCACTGACGTCTGATGGCAAAAGTAGGACAGTATCCTTGCTCTCTTGGTTGGAAGATCTCTCAACATTATTGGCCGCTTCAGATTCAGTGATCAACAGTTCTTCCTCTGACTTGGAGGAACCTTGGGTGTTTGAACTCCCATCGTTCTTTGTGATGTCTGTGTCTGAGATACTAATGTCACATGCGATCTTATAGAACAGCGAATGGTTCTCTTTCATTTTTTCCAAGCTTTCGCTGACTGTTGATGACAATTCATTGGACTCGGTCACGTCATCACTGCATGCCGGTTGGTTCTCGATGTCTGAAATCTCCTCACCGCACGAGTCTATGCCAGGGATCTGCAGAGGTATGAACCCTTGCCACTGGTTGGTGGAGAGGAACCACTTTGCTCTCAGATCGGAGGATGAAAAATCACTCTCTTCTTCAAGTTTTTGCTCCACTCCATCCTTGCAAGTTGTGAATCCCTTGCCTCCATCTCTCTGGTAGACCGTCATAGAGGATACATGATAGGGTGAAGCTGGACGTCTGACCTTGGTTTTGGCAACCCCTGTTCTTCCACTGTGATCCTTGTGTTGTGTTTTGTTCCCAAACCTGACTTGACTTTTAGATTTTTTCACATCTCTCTCATCTTCATCCTGAGATGTTCCACTTGAAAGCTGAAGCTCTGCAGGACCTCTGATGTTATCCCCAGGGCTTCCATATCCACGGTAAGAATCATGATCTGAAAACAGGAACAGAGCAGAATTGAGCTGTAAGCAGCAGATACTTATTTTATGAGAGCAGATATTTGTTCTCTGGCTAATGGCTAGTGAAAGCTAGCTTTTCAGGGGAAAACTGTGTTGAAACTTCCCATACCATTTATAGTAAAAAGATTCTAAAGCAGGGTATGTTGAAGTGGTAGCTCTAGTTGCTTCCATGGTGTGTTCTCAGTCAGACCAATTGGTATCCTCCACATCTCCAAATTTGGTCACTTCTAGCCCCAGTAAACTAAGATGTTTATGGCCAAATTGCAAGATATGACGCTTCAAAATGGTAGACCAAAAACAAATGGGCGACATCATGGCGGGTTTTACACTTGGTCTATGCTAGTAAAAGCCTCAGGCAGGACATAAATAAAGACTATTCATGCTTATTCATTTTGAAAGAGCAACAGCCAATGGGGAAAACTCTAACACTCGACCGAGCAGTCGTGTGACTTGATCACTCACCAAGTCAGAGACAGACTGAGAGAGCTTGCCCTGCTTTGCTCCCGTCCAGCCAAAAAAGTCTCAATATGTGATCGTGATTGAAACAGATTAAACTGTAGCTTAATGTTAACAACTTGACCTTAATTATGATCTTCAGTTTCTTGGTTTTGTGCTGGAAATACTCACCTGATCTCATCCTTTGTTTCGTGGCTGTGTCAGGGGTCACCTGATGAGCTTCCTGCCCCTCCCCTCTGGTTGGCAGTTGAGTGTGTGTTGAAGCTCTCTCTCTGACTGCGCTAATGGATGGATGGATGGATGGGTAGGTAGGTAGGTGATAGATAGACAGACAGACAGACAGACAGACAGACAGACAGATAGATAGATAGATAGATAGATAGATAGATAGATAGATAGATAGATAGATAGATAGATAGATAGATAGATAGATAGATAGATAGAAACAACCAATTAATGGAAACCTTCATGTAAGTACAGCATATAGGCATACATTTAAATATCAAAATAGCATAAGAAATCCCACCTTCTAATGACTCTCTCCCGTATTCGTTCCACACGTCGCAGTTTGGCCTCTCGCTGCTCGGGGGTCAAAACCAGGCCAGAGTCTGTGTCAGGGTTCGGGAGGGCAGAGGGCTGTTCCTCCGCCTGTTCAAGCGGTTTCACATTAGGATTCACTCAACACCACAATGACCTTACAGTACCTTAAGAGGATAACTATATCAATGCAGTTCAATGTTTTCAATCCAGTGATAACAGCTGGGAAAAGATGTCAAGGAAATGAGGTTGTCATGATAACAGAATATGATTTTTGCCTGATGATATGTTTTTAGAAGTCTGACGCAGCACTATTATCCAAAATCCCAAGCGCAGTAAGTCGAAGTCGAATTAGAATGGACATTTTTTTGGGACGAAGTGTTTGTAAGTATATCTATAACTTTTTACACACAGGTGGAGTTGATGGGACCCCAAACAATGAGAAAGTAAAGCCAATGTCCAAATGAAATGAGATGATATCAACTATAATGGACGAGAACATTTAGGGTATGGTAACAAATCTCTGAAGTTTTTGATTTCTTTCTTACCCTTACGTCCGAGCTCGCACTTCCATTTCCTACACCTGCTTGGTCTCCAACTTGATTCCTTGAGCTCTCTGTAGACTCGGCTCTGCTCCCTTCTGACCTTGACTCCCTTCTGGAGGACCTCAACACTCCCTGAAGCCTCTGCTGTCTGCTTGTCCTTTTAACGGACTGATCCTGGTGCATCTCTGCAGAGGACCGGTTTTGATCAGGACTCTCAAGCAACAGACGCCTGGGTGGCTTGTTCAACATCTTTGTACTCTGCTCAGCCAATATTTGCTGTGTTTCAGGCTGGATCTGCTCGGGCAGAGGGTTGTCGAGCTCGGGTGGGGGATCCTCGACAGAAACCCGCCTTGCCACGAGAGAGGACGGCAGCACGGCTGTAACAACTCGTGTCACCCTTAGGGGAAAGGGGGCCTGAGGAAAGACAAACTGGTAAATGTATGCACATAACATAATGTAGTGATTCAGTCTGTTATACTGATGAATGACCTGACAGACCTCCTCTCTCATGTCTGAACCTTGACTCTGGGTTTGGGCACCCGGAGCAGAAATGGGGGGTTTCTTCCTGTTAGTCAACCTCTCCTGATTCCTCCTCATCCGCTCAATCTGCTCTTCTTCACTCATCTTCATTTTCTAGAGAAGATATAGGCTGTTCAGAATATGAGTCATGCATGAACTCTGCACCTCAGCAATGCTCATCTAAAAGAAGGTAGAGCAAGAGCCGGAATCCATGATTTGCATATGAAAAAACGCGGTTAAATAAAGAAATGGATGCGTGTGTCTGCATCCGTTTGTACGCTGTGTTCGTGCATGAGTGGCTACTTGCATCTGTATGTTCGTATATACAATGTATATATATATATATTTATATATGTGTGTGTGTGAGCATGTGAGAAAAGGGGGGTTGGGTGGCAGAAGGGAGAAGGCTGAGCTTCTACACTGAGACACGAGCCTCTGCCTCCCCCTGTCACCCCAAACGGGCACTGCAACATGCCCTAATTGCAAGGAAGATGAGAGAATCAAAGAATTGGAATTTGGCTGTGATTGCAATGAGGGAAAAATCAGCTTCGACTGCTTCTATATCAGGAGCGTTTTGGATCACTTTGCACACATCCCAAATATAGGTAACCAGGAAACAGGGATATTATGAAGAATCAGACCTTGGTTGATTGGTTTGTCGTGTCTGGGGGGATCCACTTTGAAGCAGGCTGAGCTTCTAAAGATGAAATGAAAATAGAGGAGAAGGATAGAGGGAGGTGGGAGGAGAGGGTGACAGGAAGAAAGAGATTTAGGAAATATGAGGGTGGAGGACAAAACAAAAAGCCACTCGGTACTGAAAAACAAACCTATTACAGCTGTTTAATATTAGATGTGTGACAAAATATTAATCTACAGGCCGTTGTATTAATAATACTTTTTCCATGGATTGCTTACCGAATGTGTCTTTCTGTGCCTTCACATTAAGGAGGTCAGGCTGGCTGTTTCCTCTCCTCTGCACAGGATCAACAGCATGGCTGTAGATTCCCTGAAACGTCAGCAGAGAATTTTTTTTTACAAACAAACAAACAAACAAGCAATCAAAACCAACAAACGTGATGATGTTTGTCCATATTTCATACCTCATATGGTGACTCTGCCCAGCCGTGGCTGTGGTCCCTGCTGTGGTGACTTTCCTGTAGCTCCTGGGGTAACGGAGGACGAACTGGTGGCTCCTGCTCGATATCCTGCCGGGATACAGGAAGTATTTTTTTTAAATTGAAAAACACAAGATTGATACTGCGTGTGTCAACATATTTTAGAGATGTAGCATTGATCCTTGACATGATAGACAACACACCTGGTCATACCAACAGTCAAAGACCAAAGAGGAGAGTAGATGATATAAAGCCATACCATCACCCACATAAACTAGCAGTTATTAAGTGTATGTTGTAGAATTTAAAGGATAAGTTCAACCAAAATTGAAAATTCAGTCATCATCTTCTCAGCCCCATGCCGATGGAAAGTCAAGTGGAGTTTCGTAGTTCCCTAAACATTTCATAAGCATCATCATTTTAAAACGTTATAAAAAAAACAACTGAAATTAAACATAAAATGACTCCGTACAGCTCAATCCTGCATTATCCAAGTCTCCAGTGGCCCTGAGATCCCAAATTAACTTAAAAAGACATTATTTACTCCTACTTTTTTATGCTTAATTCTTTACTTAAGATGCTAGCTAAAAATGTTAGCTAGCAGCCCATCTGAAGTTGGTGCACAAGTGCGTCAAGCGTGTAAATACCATCTTTTTATCTTTTATGTTTTAAAAAAATGTTTTTCATTGTAGTCTCCATATACTTCAGTTGTTTAGGAGAATGCTGCCATGCTGTTTCGCTTTGGAGCTACAAAAATGTTTGTGGACTATAAACCTGACTTACCATCAACATTAGTAGATCCTGATTGAATTTTTATTTTAGGGGGAACTTATCCTTTAAAACTCTGCAGGCCTTTAAGAGAACACCTTCAGGACTCAAAGATCTGGTCAGTAGATGCCAGGTGGAGGATTTAACCTTTCCTTGAGCGGACAACAATCCCACTGTTTGTTCACAAGCAGAGGGCAAACGCCGGGGGGTTAGAGACAAAGGGACGATGGACAGGAGTCGTACCATTGGCAGTCCGCTCTGCAGCCTCTCTGTGGGAGAGCCAGGGGATCCAGGATGTGGAGATGTTGACTGGAACACTGAGGGGGAGACGGAAAAGGTCACAGTGTTGACACTGATAGTCTTTTGTCAGGTTTGATGTGCACAATCAAGATGAAGCAGGCAACTTAACCCATTGGCAGCCTCAAATGGAAACATGACACTGGCCAGACCTTTACATTTATCATTTCAAGTGAAGGCACATTTGTTTTTGGGGGAAATACATTACCGGATATAGTAACTGTGATAATATTCCCCAAATCCTTTGAGACACGCATTATATAACTGACTTAGAGATTAAAGCAATATGTCATTGTAACCTGTTACTTTTGTGGTGCGGTACCCCAACACTGCTGGAAATAAACCACAATTTGACACAAAACCTTGTTTTTGTTACCTATTATCTATAGATTTTTTGTTTTGTTTCACAGTATCAACTTCTATCCAAGCCACGGGCATTACAGTAAGACGGAGCTGATACTTACTGTGGTGCCTCTGTAGTCCCAACAGGAAGCGGAAGTGATCCCTGTTGATCTTTAGTCCGGCCATGATGTCCTCCATCATCCACAGCTCTCTCTGAGCCTGAGACTGCTCCTGATAAAAACACATCTCTTCAGACACAAGACTGAACGATTTGTAGAGAGACTCTTGTAGAAAGGTCAAACAGTTGGACCTTTTAACCTTTTAACCTTTAACCTTTTAAATGTTTATTTCTAATTAGGGGTGAGACAGATGCTAAATATATAAGTCAAAAGGTATCCGGTGTGTGGCGTACAAATACCTGTGGCACTCCAAAGTTACAGATGTGCTGAAGGTGTGAACGGATAACCGACAGTTCACTCTCCATTCTCTCATACTGACACCACACCCTCTCCATTTCCTGAAAGAAATGTTTTAACATGTTAAACCCCTTATCTCTGCTGTTTGTTGGTTAATGACATAGAAATAAACAACTCATGCTGTGCCATTGTTTGTGTCTTTCTGGTTCACTGCCCTCTGGATTATTACACACCAGTGATACATCACACATTCTGGCCCTGATTGTGACCAGATCCTCCTGGAGCAAAGCCTTCTGGGTCAGTGCTTCTTCTTGGGCCCTGGGGCCCTGACTTTTCCACTCCTCCAGCTGCAGCCTGGAAACCTCTAATGCACAATGGACACTGTCCTGCAAAACAGGGAAAAAAAGTCATTGTTATTTTTATTCAGAGCCACAACATAGACAGTACTAGAAATGAGTCATTTTAGAAGGCCCAAACCTTTTGAGCTGAGCTCTCGAAGTGTTTGTTTTGTACAGCAAACCATCAGCTTACCTATATATCCAGTGTATCAGCCTTCATAAAATATATATAATTATTATGACTTGTCTGAATAGCTTATAGAGTGATAACTGACCTTATCCATTTGTAGCTGAGCCAACTCTAAAGACAGAGACTGCAGCAGCTTGTCACACCCACACAACCTCGTCAACACAACCTGAAGAGGGAAAATCAAAATGTAAACTCTCACCTACTCAGCGAGAGACGTATAATAAAATGACAAATACCTGCAGTCAAAGGTCCCATACTGTTTTGGGTATCCACTAAAAATGTTTACATGCTTTAAGCTGCACCTCTATTCACCCTGTGTCTGTTTCAGCGCCTGTCTCTTTAAGGCCTCCCTCCCATATTGCCCAGTCTGCTCTGATTGGTCAGCTCTCACAGGCCTGAGCAGGCACAGCCAATGTGCTTCCCCATCAGTTCTGCTGGCGCTTTTTCAACCCAGCATGGCTGAGGGCGGTGACTGTGTAGTTGTGACATCACAACCTTACTGAAGTCCTGTTAGCTCGTTTAAATACACAGTTTCTGAATACGGGCTGTGCACCTTTGTCCGTGGATTGAGCATTTTATTACTTTCACAATATTAATATATAGCACCAAAACCGGCTATAAAATAAAAGACTTTCTGCAGTATGGGACCTTTAAACGTTGTATGGTAACATATAAATACTCACATCTGCATCACTCTCAAGAGGTCTGATTGGTGGGGCGTCTCTTGGGTCAGGCTTTGGGGCCTGAAATGCATCAAGGTTATAATTTTATCAATATGAGTACGTTTTTAAAAACAGTGTTTTTGATATTGCTTCTCCCTGTTCATCGGATTTTATCAATATGTTTTTATGAAATCTCACTACGGTTAATACATATTTGGGTATATTTTGTGTAGGTTAATGACTGAATGCTTCAATCTTAATACTTATAAAGAATATTAAGACTGAGCTACAGCACAAGCTTCACAAGAGACAAACAGAGGCCGCGGCCGTGTACTATGAGTTTGGTCATGAATTTGATAAAAAAAATTCATCAGTACTGTATGTATCATCACATACATGTATAACTTGGCAAACAGCTGCTTCATGTAACGCTCACTTTAAGAAGCATAATCATGGCAGAACTCGTCAGAATTAGACAAAAAGATCACAATTAGACAAAATACACAGCTATAACAACAACTAAACACAATACAAACAATGAGCACAACATCATTTATTAGTCACACAATAAGCATTAGTGACAACATACTACAGCGACATGGACATAGAACAAACACATAACAGTGTGGGACAATATCACACACACAGACACTCAAAGTCATCAGTCCACTCTCTGCATGATTAGAGACAACACCACCGCACAGACAAACATTTTGAGGAGACACACATGTACAAAAAAACACAACACAGTTTTCAAGTTGTACCGCACAACAAGACACAACGGGAACACAGAGCGCAGCAGGGCTGGCTGTACCATCGCTGGCGGTAGCACACAAACAGATAAATTGCTGCGGTGATGGTGATGATGGTGGTGGTGGTGGTGGTGTGGGGGGTGTGGAGCATGTGCTGCTCTCGATGAGGGGGGCAAAGGGGGCAGTAAGTCTGCCTGTGCCCCTGTGGAGAAGCTCTGAAGGATAGAGACAGCATGTATATGAAAAGAACAGACAACACATGGCATTATACAAAATCCACCTGATCAGTGAATTCAATATTCTGCTTTAATAATTCTTACTCAGGGACAATCAGATGTTGTTACTCTACTCAGTTAGTGTGATGTGCTGCACGCTAGTCTGTATGTTTCGCTTTAGATGTAGTTTTCATGCTATAATTACCTTTCCTAAAGGTCTTCTCCCACTTGAGATATGATGGACAGAACCATACGTAGGTGTAGGCTGTAAACAAAGAAAAACAGAAGGTTTGTTAAAGAGCTAAGTGAAGTATGTAATTAATAGCACTTCCGTAAAGTTGGAGACTCAAGAGACACATTACAAAAACAACAATGATCAAAATTAAAGCAGCAGAAGCCGAGGTATTTTGACTTATAGTCTCTTGTATGGAACAAGTGCCCAGAACACTGGATACTACATTTCCCATAAAGCAGCTTTAAAGTGTCTCTTACTTGATTTCTCCCTTTAAAGCTTAGGTAAATACAACGAATGTAGCTGAAACCCTCAGTTTAAGTCTCTCAATCCCAACAATGAAAACAAAAGATGTAGTTTGATGATGTTGTTCAGAAGCGGAGGATCATGATGATCACATTTAATCAGGTTTAAAGACGAAGTGATGTTTTGATGTTTTTAATTTTTAGTTTTTGTTTGTTTTAGTCACGTTCCCCAACTTCCTTCCTCAATCCTTGGCTGTTTACCTGGAAGGTATAGTGACAAGTCGAGTCATTTTTAGACATTATAATGTTAAAATGTTACATATTATGTCTATAAGTAGATGGAAAAGTAGTATTTGTAAGTATTTGTTCTAATAATTTTAATTTAGATTTAAAAAATGCAAAGGTGTTTTATGAATAAACATTAATATTATTAAGAAGTGCGATGTTGTGGCCCTGGGTCATAATTTAGTATTGTTGTGATTTTTGTGCTGTTCCTCCCTGCCTGAGGGTGGTGCTACCACCATTGGTGTGTCTCCAGGTGCTGGCTGCCGATTGGTGGATGGTTGATGATGAAGCTGCTATAAATGGCCGCCGCTGGAGCCATTCGCCCTCTTCTCTCGACCCTACTCCCAACTGCACCAGGCTTTGTTGTGTTGTAACGTGTTGAACTTGTACTTGTTATTTGTAAATTCAGCTGAGACGTTAGTTTAGCAGTCCAGGTAGTGGTAGGGCTGAGTAGCTCTTTTGGTTTATATCTTTTTCTCCTGTTTATTTTATAGGGAGTCAGGTTAGAAACCTGTATCTTTGTTTTCTTTGTTTTGGTTAGGAAAGTTAGTTTGGGTCAGATTGTTTTTGTTTGTTGTTTTGGGCCATGCTCACCCCGAAGCTCAATGCTACCATTCTCCTTTAACCTGAATAAATGATCTTTTGTTGGACTGCAGCTCTTGGGCCATAGTCATCCTTGGGAGTGGGGGAAAGAGGGGAGCATTCTTTCATGTTATGTTCGGTTCCCCTAGGCCGGACGTAACAGCGATGAATATTCAGTAAGCAAACACAATAAAAGTAAATACTTTTTTGACTGAAGTGTGTTTTTTTTAAATTTTCTCGCACTTAAACTATTAAGATATTAGCTCTTTTACTACATAATAAACTCATGCGACTGATGTATGTTTAATGATCAACACAAATCAACCAGGCCCTGACCTTGCTCAAGTTCTGCCACCTCTCTGCGACTGGAGTGGTGGGGGTGGATTTGAACTCCAGCTTAGGAGAGGCAGGTGCGTAGAACAGCGTCTGCGGCACCATGAACGAGTCATCATGGGGTCGTATGTCAACCCTTCCCACCGGCGTGTGAGGTCGTGATCCCAGCTGACCTCTTGGGGTCAAGGAACTTGTTCCCATCATGTCTGTTTGAGCGGGTGGTGTGTTTTGACCAGGAAAATAATCTTCCTCCTGGTTCGGACCGCAGACTCTTCTTCTGCTGTAATCAGGAGGGCTGGGTGTTCTGTTTGAAGAGGAAAACAGAACAGAGCGCTAAAGCTGGGACCTTTCTCACATCATTTTTCTCTTTAAGTAAACCACTGGGATTTAAATACAGTATGTGCCTTGACAACCTGCTGTTTCTCTGACGCATACTCCGCCTCCCCCTGTGCTCTGACTGCGACGTCCCCATCCTCCCGCCGGTGAGCTGACTCGGTTCACTCAGAGTCCTGCTGATGTGCCTGTGCTTTTGGGAGGGATCCTCTCCGTCAGACGGTGGTCTAGGGAAGTCCACCGATTCAGTGCTGCCACCTATCTGTGTGAAATCCTGATAACTGGAGCAGCGCCTGAAATGATCAGAGATGCAGCAAGAAGAGGGTCATCGAGTGCAGTCATGTAAGATGTTTGATATTCAGTGTGTAGGACCTCGTGGTGAACAGTGCTGTACCTGTTCAGAGAGCTGTCGGACTCCATCGCGGCGGACTGACTGAGAGCTCGGACCCAACCCAGCATATCCTCCTGAGTGTCGGCACTGAAGAAATAGGAGCGCATTCCCTGGTGCACCACCTGGTTTTACACAGATTATTCACAATGTTATTATCCCCCTCATAAAGGAGCAACTTTGATTTGTTTGCAAATGTGCTGCGGCTAGAACAGGAAGAATCATGTTTTTTGTTGATGTAAACAACAATAAAGTTGAGTTGAAGTTAATACATTGTATAAACCAGTGTTCAGATGCTTTTATTAAGTGAAGGTACTTTTACTACACTGTAAAAAATACTTTAGTTCTAGTAGAAAATGTTAATAAGTAAAACTATATAAGTATATCCTGGGAAATGTAATTGAAGAGTCAAAGTAAAAGTACCATGTGTTGTACTAATATATATTATAGGATTAGATCATAATCATTCATTCATTAATATAAAAGCAGAAATGTACTTCAAATGTAAACTATTTTGTATTAGACTGTAATAAGAAAATACTTGAATTATGAATTAATCTGCTGATTATTTTCTTGATTAATGGATCAATTGAAATTCAGAAAATACTGATGAATAGCAACACATTTACCCAGGAGCCAAAGTGACACTGCTTGTTCTATCCAACCAATAGCCTACTGAAAAACTCAAACATATTAAAACAATGTTTTTAAAATAATCAAAAGACGAAACAAATGCTCACATTTGTGATGCAGAAACCATGAAATGTTTTTACATTGAAACTACTAAAACTGATCACATGCACATTCTCGAGTGTCTCGTCTCAGTGCCGCTCTGCTCTGCCAACCAAGGTAGGTAAGAGGAAGTTCCACAGTTTTAACTTGGTCTACTTGGAGCCTGTGGTGTGTGCAGAAGACTTAAAATAATCCTAAATGAAAGCTTACTTACCTTTAAAATCAAATGTTAAAAAAGCTCTCATCAAGCCTAATGCGTAAACATATAGATCATTTAACTAGGCTTGTTATGATTATTATTTTTCTCCTTAAACTGAATAAGTAACCAAATAACAATACCTTGAAGGTGAACTTCCTGTTCTTGCATTCTCGCGGTGTGCAGAAGAGGATCTTGTAGCTCGGCAGTGGGATGCTGCCCAGCACTGATTCTTCTCTACTGTCTGTTCGGAGGACGAGAAAAGAAGTGAACAAAAGAACAGACGCATTTGTTGTACAATCGCTGCACATGAAAGGCAAAGTGCTGGGTACCTTTATAGTAAAACAGACAGTAGTTGGAGAGGACAAACCACCTCCTCTTCCACAGCTTCA
The DNA here is from genome assembly GCA_039737535.1 of Lagodon rhomboides. Taxonomy (NCBI): domain Eukaryota; kingdom Metazoa; phylum Chordata; class Actinopteri; order Spariformes; family Sparidae; genus Lagodon; species Lagodon rhomboides. Next base: position 13,515,007 of record CM077804.1, on the reverse strand, counting down.
AACCAGAGCTGTCCTGCAGGAGGAAGATTAATTAGGGGATTCTCTTTGCTTGAGTCAGTCACGCACGCTTTTCCATGCAACGATGACGTTTAAAATGTTAAGAAGGACATGTTTGGAAAATTACTTTTTTGTTGAGCCATCCTCTGATGACCACAGGGCAGTTGGGGTCTCTCTTTACAGCCTGACATCTCTTCCCAAATGCTTGCACCCTTCCGTCCCCTTCCTGTCACCAGAAGAGAGAACAGTATATTAGTATTTGTTATTAACCCGTTTTTATTTCTGGAAAATGTATGTAAAAATTTCCTAAAAAGCCCATCCTAGTCAAGCCACAAGAATTGGGCTTTATCCCTAAAGACTCAGAAGTAAGTGGTAAGTGGTTCTGGCATTAAAGGTACTTGTTTATAAGAAAAGTTGATTTTTGAATCTCATTCACAACTCGTCAAATAATGAGGCTCTGGGTTTCCCAAATCGTCTAAAAATTAAATTTAAAATCAAAAGTTTTCAACGAGTTGGGAATGAGACTCAAAAATCAACTTTTCTTATACAAAGCAGCTTTAATCTAAATCTTTATTTATATTACCTATTTCGCCTGAATGTTTTAATGAAAAAATAAGCAATGGGTCCACATCATATAGTCTCACATGGTCCACGTTCAAATGAGAGAACAAAATGACTTATGACATGTTTTTCTATGGAAATATCCAGGGGCATGGCAAAACATGTGACCGCATGATACCCCTGATTGAGAGGAACAGGGCCAAAACATCATTATAGTTATTTATTTTCTTATTTACATTAACTGTTGTGGGCTCTAGGGCAGGCGTGGATGTCAATCAAATCAAGGCTTTTCGTTACAGTACAGTTACAGTTTTTGGCATTTAATCATGGAATACTGAGTTTTGGACTCAGTAAGTTACTGAAATGAATATAGAGGAGATTTGGGAATAATAATAAAAGACTACATTGTTAGAGTCAGATGCACGACTGAAACACCAAGATATTTATTGGTGAGTTGGCAAAACTTTGTTGTTAATGCTTGTTTGTTAATGTGGTTTTATCTTGAATGGTTTGCATGAATAAAATCACGGTATTCGAAGCTTTCCCACAATGTTCGGCATGACCATACACTTAAATTAAGGCGTTTGCCCGTCTGCTTAGCTGTGTTTGTAAAGTTTGGCGAGCTAGCTGCGCTGAGTTTTAACAGTTAAAAAGGTCACAGTAAGCTGTCGACGTGCGCACATAATGGCAAGATAGAAGATGCAAACCTTTAGGACAGGGATGTAGGAAATGGTGGCCACGCTGGACGCTTGGCTTACTCTGTCCTGGTCGTCCATTCTGCAGGAGAAGCAGAAATATATATATAACAGTCAGATACAGAAAATGTTTTTAGAAAAGTCAGAGCTGGATCATCTAACTTTACATAACTTTAACCAGGGTATTTCATATATACACGTGTGTGTATAACAAGGAATTAGTGCTGCATTCAAAGTCATAATTACTTAATGGTACACACACACAAAAAAGTACACGAAATATCTGAATAGTAATCACATAAGACAAAGATCCACACACAGCTGAACGACACATTTGAATGAACCGGCAGCGAGGCTAAGACATGAGGCCTTACCAGTACAGTCTGACCCAGAGTCTCCCTCTGTAGAAGCAGTCAATCACTCCCATGAACAGCCCCCTGTAACCTCCGAGCACACATATGCCACATTCCCATATAGTTGAGATTTTTTCCTGCTCAACTGTTCATCCTCTCGGAGACTTGGTGTTGCGCTCTCCCACTTTCAAGCGAAAAAACTCTCCCACAATTCTATTCTGAGCCATAACAGGCCGGTGTGCATCCCCACCATGAAACTGACAGGTGACAGCTGCGTCGCCGTGGTGGCAGGGAGGGGCCCGGGACAGTGTGAAAACCAATCTGGCAGCAGGGACGGGCTGGTATGAGAGACTGAGAGGGATTTGGAATGTGTCCCAAGCTGCTGAACCGCAGCGTGGATGACGGAGGACAGAAAGCGGAGATAAAGGAGTGTGGAGCGGGGAAATAAAGTGGCATGTTGGAGGAACATGTGTAGGGAGGGGTGGAGTTTACTGTGTCACAGGTTTGGGCTGTCATGCCGTCTCTTCCGGCATGTGACGGTTATCGGCATATTTGGTTCAAGTACATCAGGTCACATGGTAGCATGTTCAGTGCACCTGCTGCTACTGTACAACCCAGTACCTGTTTGTTTTATACTATTCTTTATCTTTCACACTTTATACTTAGATTCAAGGCAAACATTTTAGTTGTATAGTATATTGCTTTTTTTTTTTATTGCTTTGCCTGGTCTTGATAAAGAAGTATGAGAAATTGGATCTTATTTCTCATCTTAAATGACTTATTTCTATGTCTTAATAACTACTTACTACCTATAGTACTACATATACTACAATTTTCCTTATGAACAACAACAAACATTTGAAGGATTCTTTTGCTAAATCAGTCATCTCCGTTTTGTTGTTATTCAACAGTTACACTAAAGCCTACTGTAATTGTTACACACTGGAAATATATCAATCTAATGTTCAGTTATTATGAGAAGATGTCTCTTTTTTGTTAACTTTTCCAATATGTATTTTTATTTTTCAGTCAGAGGATGATCAATCACTCTGGTGATGGCTTATTTATTTTAAAATTGGCTTTTATTTGTTTTCACAAATAAACTATTTATTCCTTAAAGGAGACATTTTATACTTTTTTTTTTGCTTCCCTTTAGTGTTTTTTTTTTTTTTTTAAATATATTCTTGTATATGTGAAAGGTTTTTAAGGTTAAAATGTCGAAAACGTCAAAAGTCCACACCAACAGAAGCTCCTCTCTCCCACAGATAACTCTGCTCCTGAAACGCCTCGTCAGTAGTCTCGCCTTTAATTCCGTGACTTTGTGACATCACACTACGTCACCATGTCACAAATTCGCATTATTTATGCCTGGCGGCCCATTTGGCATGTGAATATTGATTAAGGACAGCTGCTATGTTGTTGTTAGCAGTGCTGGCTCAGGCATGTGTGAGCTGACCAATCAGAACGAACTGTGTATACAACAAATCTATAGGTCTATACCCCTATATACTTATGCTGAACTTTATACACATATTTTTATGAGGTGTATTTGCTATTCATGTATACTGTATGTATGTATGTATGTATGTATGTATGTATGTATGTATGTATGTATGTATGTATGCATGTATGTCCTGTTTAATGATGTAATCACTTCATCTATAAACTTACCTGATGACTGAAAACAATGCTTATTCAGACGTTAAAGCTGATTCTCTGATATTTTAAGTTACACCTGCTGTAGCTGGCTCATCTAAACCAAACACATTTTGTTGACCTTTGTGAAACAGCAGAAAGGTAGAACTTGAAGATTTCGTGGGAAACTTGTCACACTGTGAATCCACAAGGACTCGTGGGTGACCCAAAGGGTTCGACATGGTTTTAGCTGCCGCAATCTCACTCAGCATCAACCACAATGCTCTCCAAGTGAGACACGGAGTAAACAGAAACAAACAATCAAGTCTTTGTGAGAGATGAGAGCAGAGACCAACAACTTCTTAGCCGCCGGGGGTTACGTGGGTGTCGTGAAATATTTGGAAAATCTCCTCCTTTATCAGCTGGGGTCACTTGCTAGGGGAGGAGAAGACTTAAAATGCTAAAGAGGGATGGAGGGGAGGACAAACGGTGGGTCTGTGCACCACACAGAGTGCGCTTTGTGGTGCCCGAGGACTCTGGAGCATCATGTGAAGTTGGACGCAGAGCATGTTGAATACATTGGCCCGCAAAAAATATTCCTCTTCTCCTTCAACCAAAACATTTGCATGTCTCCTACATTCTCATGTCTTTGAATACAACAAAATCATTACCATACGTTTGACCTTGATAAGTAAAGTGATGACGTAGGTCACTGACACAACTGTAAATGTGACTGGCTGAGAAGATTTCCTCATGAGGATACTGGATGATCGTACACAGCATATTTCCTAAAGTTATAGGCAATAAAATTGGGCAATGGGAGGCATACAAGTTGCTCAGCGGAGGCATCACAGCTTGGGAAAGCTGAGAAAAAGTTCCCCCAGGGGGCCTGTGATAGTTCAGCCACAGATAAAACATCACATCTGCTGTAACCTTCAGCAACAGAGGTCTTTTTGTTCACTTTATAACAAGCTGGAAAATTGCTGTTAACTTATCAAACGAAAGGAAACACAGGATTAATGAAGCAAATATCTTTCTGCTGCACTTTTTCTTTTTTTTTTTTTTTTTAAATACAGCTCAGAATTGCATGAGACATAAATCATAATAAATGCCATATTGCTGTACCTGACTAATTGCGCCCGCCTGCTGGCTGCTTCAAGCTCCATCACTTGGCACCTTTCCTCACAGCATCTCCTCAGGCTTGGCTGCCCTCTTCCTGGCTACCGCCGGCTCCTGTTGCCCAAACAGTCACAACACTCTCCCGCCACACTCCTTTTTCTCCCCTCGTAATGTGTGAATCTCTCACTTCTTCTCCCCGCTCTGACTTGCAGCGGCGGCGGTGTTTGTCCGGTGATCTACCTACGCTGGCTGCTAACACTCAGGCTGCCTTTCTGTCCTCTAACAGTGCACTCTCTGTGAGCCCCTTCTTTCTCTCTCCCCCTTCTTCTCCTTCTCCTTCTTCTTCTTCCTCAGTGTCCCTCCCTCTCACCCTGCCCTTGACAGCCTCTCTGTCTTTCGCTGAGTGTGGGTTTGTAACCGGGGAATTTACATAAAACAGCTGTTATCTCATTCTTCGACTCTGCCCTTTGCATTATTTGAATTTCAATTCTCAGATATTTGGATCTAGCTTAAAGACAATTCAAGATTTGGATGCCGGTCTTGAATTATCACCCTATATACAGGCCTAAACATTCAGAGTATGAAGGGTGCACTCTGACATCTGTGTGCGAAGGCTTAAAGGTTTGTTGTACTCACAAACTGATAAAACATAATTTGTGGAAAACAGAGAATAATCAAACGAGGATTGGGTTAAAAAAGTGTCTATTAGAAATTTTAAGCTAAACTTAAGAACCTTTGACAAACCTACAGTTTATAGTATATTACAAACAAATCTATAGTTAAGATACAAATCTTAAATTTACTTGATTTCATGCAATGACACACTCACATCAAAAAAGTCTTGCGACAGGTTACCTCAGAATTAACAAGAAGACTATAAAATTTAAGTTGTAAGGGTTATGGTTACTTTTATCGACTTAGAATAATTAGTTAACAGTTGGTATCCTCAATTAAAAAAAAAAGTAAGATCACTTTGTCAGATTTTACAGTATATGTATGCTATTTCTAACTTTATTTTACTATTTCTATTCTTTTAATCTTCTTTGTAATATTCTTAGAATGCAGATGAACATTAATTACGGCATACTGTCCCCGTATAAATGCATCTTCCTTCTATTATCAAGTGGCTTTATTTTCCATCCTATTTTCCATAAATTTTCAATCCCTGTCTTTTTTATGTAAAACACCATGTGCATGTAATTTCTTTTTTGTAAAGCATGAGGTGCATTCCTTGTTTGAAAAGTGCTATACAAATAAAGTTTATTCAAATTACTAAAGGCGCTGTCGGTGAGAATTGGCCACCTGTCGAATTGATATTTAAGAGAATCCTCTAACTGCTGCTAACTGCTGCTGCCATTAGCTAGTTAGCTAACTTAGCTGTGCAGCTACTGGTATCTACTGGGAGCTGGGAGAGGAGCATCAGACCGGGGCAGAGCTAGCTGGTTAGCATTTGTCGAGATATCAACTGAAGCTAGCAACACAGTAAGCAGAAATCTGAACATTGGAACTGTTAATTACATTCTGTTGATAACTTTAGTTTTTTTTGTTTTTGTTTTCACCTAAAATTCTTACATATTGCACCTTTATGTGTTGAGATCCTTTATCTAGGATAAGCAAAAGTTGATACTTGCAAGTAGAAGTCCTGCATTGACTTACATTGAACCTAAAGGTAAATCAAAACTACATATTTTCCCTCTTACCTGTGGCGCTTTTTATCCATCTAGATTGTTTCGGTGTGAGTTGCCAAGTTCTGATGATATCAGCGATAGAGATGTGTGACCACTCTCAAATATAATGGAACTAGATGGCACTCAGCTTGTGGAGCTAAAAGTGCCAAAAAGGAAGACATTTGAAAAACTCAACAGCAATGTCTCTTTTCCAGAATCTGTGAATTATCTTGAGTAACTGGGCCGTGATCTTTGGAAAGAGACATTGCTGTTAAGCTTTTAAAATGTATTATTTTGGCACTCTTAGCACCACAGGCCAAGCGACACCTAGTTCCATTGTAATCGAGAGAGTGAGACATCTCCATGGCTCATATCTTCAAAACATGGCAACTTACACTAAAACAATCTGGATGGATAAATAGAACTACAGGTAAAGGGAAAAATCAAAGTAAAGGGAAAAAAAATGAATTTTTGATTTTGTGGTGAAGCATCCCTTTAAAAAACACACATAATCCCCCAGTCTTATAATTAATCAGTCTAGACTCTCACAATTAGGTGAAAACAACCTCCCAGATGGTGGACTGTTATTTAGGTTGCACTGAGTCAGCGTCTGCTGGAGCTCTTCTTCAAATATTCTCAAGATAGAAACTGAAGCGCCTCTACAACACTTGACTCACACGCAGCACACGAGAGAGAGACGGTGCTTCACTTATCCAGCTGTAAGAAAGCAGGTGTATGGCGCTTTAAGGTGAGAAGAGCGAGAGCACTTCTAGTCATGAACGATATCAAAAAGCCAGACAGAAAGGAGAGCATTCAAAGGAAACAGTGAAAGCTGATACTCAGCAGCGGGCCACGACGGATGCCTCAGGAGGGCTGGCATTATTGCTGTACAAGAGAAAGATATCAAAGGCATTTTAAGAGCTATGATAAGAACAAGGAGATAGGAGAAAAGTCAAGTCTAAAATTACTCGCACAGGAGAGCAGCCTAAAGGCCTGGCTGCTCGGTGGCACTATATTTAAATTTAATGAATAAAGTTGTGAAAAATAATGCTGCGCCTGGAAGTGTACAAGATCCTGCTCACTCAAGCACGGCACAAAAAGCTCAAACCATTGCCCAACACTCAAATAGTAATCATGCCATTTTATTATTAGTGTCTCACATGGCCAGGCCATTTGGCTTCGACCAGGAAGGTCATGACCTCAGATGCCCGGGATGTTCGGTTCTCGCGGGGGACGAATCAGTCTGCCCCCAGATATTTACGACCCCTCCCTTTTAGCATGCTACACAATCAGCCCTGTTGACAGACAGCTGCGTGGCTACTTACCCTCTCCTGTTACATACAAGACAACCTGTGGGGGCCCTCGTTCAGGAAGCAGGAGCAGTGGTTTCAAGGCTCATGGGAAATGTTGTTTTTGTTTGTTTTAAATACAATTAGCTGATATATGGATATCTAATATATAGAGCCCCAGTGTTAAAGATAAATATAATATAATTAATTCTTAAATTGTTAAAACTCACCCCGATTTCATGAAGGATTATTCAAATGTGCAGTATTTAACTTCTGCCATTAGGGTTGTTCATTGTTAAACAGCCACCATTACTTACGCAACTCAGGCTTAAAAGTTGATTAATGAGGCTACATGATAAAATTCATTACCATAATATTATACAGTAATTATTTTGCAGTGATAAAGATGAACATCATAGTGATGTATTGTGTTTCTTCAATAATCTGACACAATTTGACTATGAAAATACTGTATTTGGTAGTAAAAATACATTGATACTGTAATAAGCATTTGTAGTTATTGTAAATAAACAAATTGACAGTAAATTCACAGTAACATTACAGTGATAAACTGTGTTTTCACATTCACCAAACCATATTGTTTATTGGCATATGAGCCTGTTAGCATTTCAGTCTGTGTACCTTGTTGGACCCAAGGACGTTATATTACATCAACCACAGCCTTGGAGAGCCCCATTCATTCCTATATAAGTTGGTCAGTGGTGTTTTGAAGCCAAAAAAGCTCGACTTCCTGGCTATGAAAATACCCAGATCTTCCATGTTTTGCGGCCCATCGAGCGTGCGCACCAGAGACTTCCGCCGACCGAACTGGCTAATGTTAATGGGGATGAAAATAATTCAATCGTGCGGTTCTAATGGACTTTCCGAATTATATGGGACCTAAATGCTCTAGTTATGACAGTCAAAGGAGTCTTTGGGAGCAGGTGGGTTGTGATGCTCAGAAAAATTTCACAAGTTAGCTTATGGGGAAAAGTCTTTTTGGGCTGCAGTGCATCACATGACGATGTTATTACACAGTTTGGCCAAAACTGGCTTCAAAGATGGGTGCTTTTTTCTGGGGGCTTGGTTGGACCACTTGTAGGTTTGTTAGCCTGTTGTTAGCATTCCAGCCTGTTTGGATGTTAGCCTGTTAGCTTGTTGTTAGCGCATGTGTACCTTGTTGTAAAACAACAATATTTTATTGTTAAATTACTGCATGGTGCTGTAACCTAATTACAGTATTTTCTTGTAATGTACCATTGAACTTTTTTGATGGTTGCTTCAGAGCACATCAGCTCACTGTAATATTCCAAAAATTACCCATTATGCATTGCAAAAGCATGACTACAGTAGTTTATTGTGAGAATTTAGTGTGGAGGCTGGCTTTTTGTTAACTGTGTACCAAAGTTTCATTCACGTTAAGTTTAGTCACATTTCCGACTTCCTTCCTCACTCTCTGATGCATCATGTGATGTTTCCCTGGAAATCAGAGCGACAGATGACCAAATGAAACACGCCATTGCCTGAAATAAACTGGTGAATTTCTCTGGGTTTGACCATTCCTGGAAACATTTAGAAGAACTTAACAAAATATATAACACAGGTCTAGTCATTTTTAGACATTTTTATGGAGGAATGTTGCATATTATATCTTTAAATGGTTCAAAGTTATTCAGTGATATTATTTTGATGTAGATATGACTAGTTAGATTAGTCAAAAGCTCCATCGAAGATAAACCGTTTTAATGTGATGTTAGACCTAAAGAAAAGTAGTAGTATTCAAAATTGATATTCAAGAAGTGTATCTTCACTGGAGATTGAAGATACCTTTGATCCTGTAATAATCATAATTATGATATTGTCTTCCAAATGCGACACATGTTACATTCATTTTCAGCACTTCTTGTGTACAAACAGCAAGTATCCAGCAGGTGATGCTGTTTAATAACTGTGTTGGTCTGCATCAAATATATAGCTTTACAGAAAAGTTTCTCAGTTTTACAGAAACTACTTATATCAATATGTTGGCCTGATATATATTAATTGTGGCTAAAATGAACAGAAAAGCTCAATGATGTTACAGGAAAACTATCTTATTGTAGAAAATGTGAACAGAAGCCAGTACCAACATGTCTGGCTTGTAATGCATCACTTTTGACAGAAGATGATGCTGTTGTCTTGATGGAGACCATCATGGGGAAGCCTCATGACCTCTAAGTGTAACACACATCAAACACCATCACACAACTCTCAGCCACTTTAATTCCAACCATCCAACCGGCAGGTGGCTGAGGTGTTTGGTGATTAATGAACATGAAGCTGTGAAAGCTTAATGGTTGTGTGTTGTTAAGTTGTTTGGCATTACAGGAACACATCATATTCAAAAGAAACGTCTGACAAGATTAAGTGTTTTAACATCTTTGTTTTTGGTTAATCTTTGTTTCCTCACATCTTATCCAGACTGCACCTGGCCTTCCTCTGAATCGGACGCAGGAACTGCCAGAACAGTCCTCGCCTGTTCACAATCCTTTTATGGTCAAGTTCCTAGGGGGAATGTGCCAAGTGTGGTATGGATGAGGGGGAGGTTCGGGCGTTTCATAAGAAAAGGTCTAAATTGATTAGTTTGAAATAATGTTATCTTTTGGGAAGAAATGTACTGATGTTTTAAACTGGTAATTTATAGATGTTTTCTATCAGATGATAGATGGAGTGCTGAAATAAGCTGATGGTTGGTTAATTGATTGGCTCCTGCAGTAGAAGAAGTTTCTGCTTATAGAAGCAGGAGGTTGGAGTTACTTGAAGTCAGTGAATACAGGCTGCAGGGGCCCCAAATTAAAGGGGACATAGCTCGGTAAAGAGTTTTTCCCAATTTTAACCTTAACTTTTCCTCTTGTTTTTCTGTTTATTGTGTCTTTAGTGATGATTTTTCGATTCATCGGTTTGGGCCAAGCTGATCACCACTGTAAATATGCTTCACACTCCCACTGCTGAAAAGGTAAATTAAAAGTAACTGCTGAACAGTTAAAGAGCCTCATTGTTGCCTCCAACCCTTGACTAACCTTACAAAGACCATCAACCAAAAATTGGTGTTCGCAGGTGAAAGAACAGTACAGAAAGACATATTTACAGAAGTTGAAGTGGTCCGTGTAGCAACGTCAAACCAAAAATACTATTCCAAGTTAAGGTCTGATGCACTGATGTGTTAGCACAATTTCAATGTTCTGGTGAAGGGTGAGAAAATTGTAATGACTCTGCTGGGTACTGAAATCTATAACTGTGTACCACATTGTATACAGAGAGCTCATCACTGTTTGTTATGTTGTTAAAATATAGTAAAATAACATGCAATATTTCACAGAAATGCAGTGGAATTTCACTATAAAGTAGCCTCCAATAGAAATGATAAAATACCATGCAAGCATCTTTATAAATGTACAATACTTGAGTAAACTAACTGGTCTTCTACCAATACCAATACCACTACCAATTAAATTACACATCACTGAACCTTGTTATTGCTATTAAATTTATAGACCGCTATTTTAATAGAAATACTATCACCACACCTTAACATAGACTCTTGTTTGTTTGCAACACTCATGTTTATTGTCTACATTTTCTAATTTATTTGTTGGGGTTAATGTGTAAAAGACCAATATTTTCATGACAATAAAGAAAATGCAGGCAAGTTAATTCTATCATAACATTTATATCTGACGTTCCACATCAAGGTCCTCCGAATTGGTTTGTTTTAATCAAACAGGTGCACAGAGGCACAACAGGTGTTGGGACCCTTTTTTACTTATGGTCGGTTGGTTTGCATTTTTCTGATTATTCTACATACTTATACTTATAAAGCGGTGACAGACATCTATCGTCCACTTGCATTTCCAAGTCGTATTATTGTCGGCGCCGTTGTTGCAAAAACAGCTGGCTCGCTTTCTGTTTTTACTTAGTGCACTGACTGCCAACAGCACGGGAGGACAAGCCCAAGTTTATTCATTCATCAGGTCCCTAATGGAGACATGAGAGCAGATGGAAATGGTGCCAGGCTGCGACGGTGCCCGATTTTGTGCCTGGTAGCGGACAGAGTAGCACAGTGAAAGCAAATTTAATAGGAAACCAATCTTAATGCAGATGGTGTGATTATTTTATAGCCATTACAATGTGCAATCAACATATACTTCAGAATTACATGTTAAAAAAATTGTCTAATTCCAGTTTAGGCACAATGTAAGTCAAAGCAGGACAGTTGCTTTTATATACTTGCTGTTACATGAAATAAGATTGAAAAATTTGGTTGACCACGTGTTGAAATGACTTAATACAACCAGTTTAATCCCTGGTGATGTGGAAAAAGGTAAAACATTCCAAACCTTAAACAGACCTTGACCCAGTATCACAGTGTCATGTGCTGTATGGACCGCAGGAGGGACACATGTCCTAGATTATCATCTGTAATGATGTCTAGGACAGACATGTCGGCATGGAGAAGGTGATTATGTGTACATATACATTCGCAGGCAGAGAACGAGTGAATGTGTAACTGATGCTCCCACCAGGACGTGTTGACTGTAGGCAGTTTGAATGCACGCCAATGGCTACATGACAGTAAATCTGCCGGGACCAATAGTGCCAGAATAAATGAGTGCTGCATATCATCGTTAGGGTGGTGTTGGACAAGATGGGAATAATATCACGGGAGCGCATTGGGTAGATGTAATTCACAAGCAGCTACTGAACACAGATTATCATGCCTCTGAACAAGTGATCGCATATAGAGAAGTGGGGAAGAAGGAAAACTGATTCTTTTATATTTTAATGCTGTTAATGTGAGATTTTATTTCTTTCAGAGTCAAATGTTAGAAGGACCCTAAATGACTTTGTTTTGCTACGAAATATTTAAAGGGTGAACTGTGTGGTTTTGGAGAGGAAATTCAAACACTGAATTTTAATATTTACAATTTTAATGAGGTAATAATACAAACTCAGAAATGTTCATCTGTTCCATCCTTGAATGAACAAGCTGTTCTCGGAGGACAATAAGGTCCCCAGAACTCTGTTTGAAGCTAGAAAGGTGGCAGGGTCCGCCACAAGTAAAACAACATGAAACTGTGTCGTCCTTTTAAGGTCAGTTTGTTTTTAATCAGTCATGAAAATGTCAAGTTTATTTAGTTTGTCTTGGCATAAAAAGATCTGTCAACAAAGATCTCTTTTTCTGATTAAAATGTCTTCACCAAAACTACATAGTGCTCCTTTAAACTTTCATTCAAAATTTCTATTTACTTGTATTCAGAACATATGCCACCGGCTTGAAATGTGGGACACTCACCACTCCAGCCTATATGTCATGCTATACGTGTCACTTTTATAGCCTTTGCTCATGACACAAGCTTAGAGTTACCTCTCACTCACATGCCTCACATATGTTCATCCAGATTCAAGGATGTAGGGCACTGGAGCTGTGGCTGTGATTATTCCGGGATCATGGTCTTGAGCTGTATTTTCTTTGGTCCACGATGGATGTCCTGTATCTGTCATACGGGTTTAACTGCCAAGCTAGCTGACTGTAAATTCTCACTCCTACCCATCACAGGAACCCCGACATAAATCAAACTTACAGTAGGTGTGCTTCAGCAGTTATATATACATGCAGTCATGTCAATAAATATTTGGTTTTTTGTGTGTGTGGTGTATTCCATAACTGTTTTATGAGGTGCAATAAACTCACTCTCCTCAATGTAAATATGCATCAATCAATCAATCATTCAATCAATCAACAGGCATAAAGGATCCTATTGGGGTTTTGGCCTCAATACCTACACACATTGTTAAAATTAACCTTTAAATGGCAGAACTTGTCAAAACAAGATAGTGCTAAAGTTGTTATTAATCTTCTCAATGGTGCGACAACAAAACAAGCACCAGTGGCTGTTTTAAAGGGACACTATGTCATTTTGGAGAAGAAATTCAAACTCAGAATTCTAATATTTACACCATTAATAAGGTAATGAGAAATATTTATCTGTTTCACAACGGAATAAACAAGCTGTTCTCAGAGGAAAATAAGGTCCACAGAACACTGTTTGGCGCTAGAAAGGTGGCAGGGTCCGCCACATATAAACAAGTAAAACAGTATGAAACTGTCGTCCTTTAAGGTCGGTTTGTTTATTCAGTTTATTCAGTGATTTAAGAGCTTTCTCATCTGAGTAAAATGTCTTCACCAGAATTACATAGTGCACCTTTAAACCCTGACATTCATATGTGGGTCACAAATGATCTTTCTTGTCTTCTTGGCTTTGTTTGTTCTTCAGATATCTTGTTTTGATTTACACCCAGTGATTATCTATATACCTCTTACTTTTAAAGAAAATTAAGTTTTTGTTTCTTATTTCCCAAGTTCCAAAGAGTGGGTCCAAAAAATCAACTGTGCAATGTACATTTATTGTGAACCGTGTCTGTCTGCCTTTTTTATTGCTCAGCGGGTTTGATGCAGGGTAGGTTCTAAGAGCTTTTTTGGCTGAAAACAGCTGCCAGCTGTGGGTGATGTCATCGCTACGACAGCTATGAGAACCAAAGATATAAAGTTGTGGGCCAAACGGCTAAACAATAAGTTAAAACTTGCTATAAAGCTCTGTGAAGCTGAGGGGAGCTGGCCTTTCCACCTAAGGGTTAAATATCTTCATAAACATTTATATAGCTGTCTCAGCCACACATGACCTTCACTGTACAGTATGTTAGAGAAATGACAGCAGTTGAAGTGAATGAAATACGGCCGTGACTTCTGTGTAGTCTCTCGCTGGGATTCCTCTTGGCGCTTCTCAAATGAGGCTGCGTGATGCACTCGGCATCAAGGAGTGTGAATGCTCTCTGTTTGTCGGGGTGCCCCACTTTTAGTTCCTGCAAAGCTGATGCTTTAGGTGTGAAGGCGGCGGGAGTTTAGGGCCACCTGTCGGCGCAGGAAAGTGATCTTGGAGCCGGAGCCTCTCGCATATCAAAGTGAGCCCCCCAAACCCAGCGGGAAGTGACTCTCTCTCCCGAGGGGATCGATGCTGTGTGCACTTTAAACTGTGTGTGCAACCGCATCTCAGGAATACACAGAGTCCTTCAGCCATTAGGCAGAAAAATGAGATGCTGCAAATTAGGTCAGGGGCTTATTTCATTTTAAACGGTCATGTGTTGAAAATGTGCATGAAGTTCTGTGGATTTTGAAGCTTTCATCGCTGCAACAAAGTCAGAGGTATTAAACTTGAAATGTGACAAAAGGAAATCTTTGCAGTCATAAATGATGAACATGACAAGGGACAACATTTTTGATTAAAAAGCATTTATTTATAGTAACACGAAGTTCAAGCCACTCATTTATAATCATCATAACCAGTTCATAAATATCCTATCTGATGCTAAAGCACCAGAAATACAGTATACAATAGGAGGGAATCAGCCAAAAGAAGTACACAAAAATGGAAAGTGTTTTTTTTCTTTTTAACAATATTCACAAACAGAATAAAACTGATGCACAGTTAATTAACTACGATTAAACACAAGTTTAGGTGTTCAATAAGACTTAAAGGAATAAAGCATCAGCCACAGTTTACATTTAAGTGTCAAAACCACTTAAACAACACTTGTTTGATCGTTTTCAGCGAATTCATTCGGCCTCTTTAATATCGTGCATGAAGACTGAACTCCCATCCAGAAACCTGGAAGAATCTTGTTGTCAAGAGTGGTCTTAACTTTATACAGCAGCTCCACCTCCCTCTCCGCTCCCTCACCGGTCACTACATAGAAGCTTATGATCCCTGCAGGCTGGTCGAGATAAACTCCGATAGTGGAGCAATACGGGATATTGTTTATGTCTTTGTCCACACCGTTGTACCAGATCTGGTAGCGCGTTCCTGACCAGCACAGACCCCAGGACTCCTCGTTTTCTCCAAGGCCGCTCGGCCCGGTGTTTGCCCTCCGTCCTGCTCCTATGTAGGTGGCTCCAATTACCACCCACCCTGAGAACTCCACCTCCCAGTAAGCCCTCATGTTCCAGATAACCTCTTTGCACAGCACCTTTGGAGAAAAAGGAAAATAAAAATTTGACAAAATATTAACCGAAAATTCATTCTGATTAGATAAAGGTCATATAAACGTGTGTTTACTGACTTACCTGTGGAGAGTACTCGTATCTCTCCGGTCTGTCCAGGACGGGACAAATCTCCTCAGTTCTACGACACACCTTCGACCCGTTGTCAGAAATCCACAACATCTTGTTGGCAGTCTTATCGTCCAAAGACAAATTCATCCAATCTACAGGAGAAATCCAATAGAATCTTTTTAAACAAACATCGAAGAACTGAGCATTTAATGATATGAGACAAGGAAAATCTTTTCGTACACTTCATGAGCTCAGCTCGGCTCGTTGGCTCCGGGATGTTCGGCACATAGACAGGAACTTTTTCTGTAAGTAGAGGGAACTGGTTTAAACACAAACTCATGCTTGCATAAAGAGTATGAATAAGCTAGTGTAAGAAATCAAGCCCATTACCTGCATTTGTCTTCTCATTCTTGTTGGATTTAATTTTCTTCCCTAAAAAAGGTTAAGGTCAAAGGTTAAACTGCAAAGATGTGAAGAGTCGCTTCCTGTTTCATGCAAACATGTGACACATCTCTCTGACAGTCTATCTATACTTGATGAGGAATTTTAGCATTGGCATAGCATTTTGTCCAAGAATAGAGAATCTAGGTTGTTCATAAACCTGAGAAAAACTGTGAGTGAGGCTAAAATGACATGTCTAATATCATAATTTCAATGTTGTACATGGAGATTGTGACAAGTGTGTCTTATTTTGAAAAGCTTGCACCATCATTTTCCACATTAGTATCGCTGCAATGGATGAACAAAATCCAAAATAGAGTGTTTGACATGGCAGCTACCACCATCCAAGTGGGAGCCGGTGGAGGCCATGATGTTAAATGAAAAATGTTCAGCATCATCTTGTAAATACACAGTAAAGTCTGCCTAGGACACATCTGTCAGTAACTCAATTGACACGTTGCAAATACATAACATGTCAGTTACAATGCAAATCCATCTAATGTATGAATAATGTAAATAGAACGGTTTTATTTTGTACCTTGTTTGTTGGTCTGTGAGAGGATTACTGCAGAATTGGGTCTGGCTGGCATCTTGAGGCTGCGTGCTGATAATCCTCGTCCAGAGGCTTCACAATGCTGCGATTGATCCAAAGTAAAAGTGCGAAGTCGTTCACTCGACTTTTATACCCTCAGGGAAGATGACCGCGGGGCGTTCTTAGGAGTGTCTGCGAGAGGTGTTGAGGTCAGTGGAACGGGCTTTCAGCGGGGGGTGAAAGGGGTGTATGCACTTGACTTTGACGTATGGATATAAGTGAAGCAAGAGCGGGCATTTGACACCCCTGAAACTTTAGGAGTGTGTCCAGAAAAGCAAGAAGACGGTTACCAACAAGTCTGAGAGAGAGACTCAGAAACGGGGCCTGTCGGTGTTGTCAGCATGAGGGGCACAGGTGGAGGACACAAGAAGACATCTCAGTCAAGCTGGACAGTCAAGTCTCTGAGATGAACTGAGCGACCAAGCCTCGCATCAAGGGCATCCGCATTAAGTGTCTTAATTAATAGGATCCGTTTGACTGCGGCATCATTTGCAGTATCTCTTGGGACTTTCGTTTAAGATAATAAAGGCCAAAAATGTATCAGAATTCTCCTGGCAGCCTTTGCTGGTGTCCAAACACAGACAACAGTAGCTGGGCTGAGAATTTGCACCAACTTTATAGATGTAAAAGAGCCACGTGTGAGCAAAAATGGGTTTTAGTGTGTTTGCCTTGTTATTATATTATATAGCCTACACACCCAATTCATATTTTCTGACAAGATTATCAGGGCAAACCACTTTATGTACATTTGATAGTCCCTTCGCACGACAGGTGAATCAGTGAGGGTGTTCTTCGATGCAAAACTAGGATGTGTCTCCAGTAACTTTTAAATTTGGATATATGACTCGACCAGGATAGGATAAAGAGAGAGGCCTGGTCAGCTTATTTGTGTATATTTTGTGATGTGTGTATTGCTCAAAACCCATCTTAAAGAAATTCAAATGTGAGCTTATACGCCGCAGCGAGTCAAACAACCACACCTGTTTACTCTTTAATCAGTGCGCTTCATAAATCCAGGACAAAATGCATCTGAGTCACTTGCGTCTCAAGTTTTATTATTTATTCAAACTGATGCAAACATTCTGCATACATTCAAAGTGGGTAACACTGTACATTCTTTACAAGCAATAACAAAGGAGTAATAGAAATACATATAAATATAACAGTATAAGCCTCGAGTGGTCCGGTTTTTCCTGGCAAGTCCTGAACAGTGGGCTGATTCTCACTGGACTTTACCTTTACTGACACATGCTAACCTACGAACTGTATATCAGTCTCAGATATGCCGTATATAAGAAGTATATCTCACGGGAACGATTAATGTAAATGTTCCAGGGACTGTCGGTGTTCTCCAGTCATTTTGTGTTTAAAGCTGCCATAATCGTAGCTTCATTACAAAAGGATTAAATAGTTTCACGCCTCTCTCAGCTCATGATGATTCACTCTTAGAAATGTTGATTCAGTCCTCTATTCCTCCTTCTTTGTGATCAGACAGTGCGAGTGGTTCCCCACCCAGAAACCCGGTAGCATTTTCTCCTTAAAGGAGCTCCTGACCTGCTGCAAAAGTTTGACCTCCTTCGCCCCTGTGCCCTCCTCTCCCTCCCTCACCTCATCCACAGCGTAGAAATTTAGGATGCCAGCGGGCTGATCGAGGTAAACGCCAATTGTGGAGCACTTAGGAATCTCAGTGATCTCTATACTGTTGCTCTTGTGCCACGCGCTGTAGCTGGACCCGCTCCAGCCCATACCCCAGGACTCGTCGTTCTCTCCCAGGCCGCAGGGTCCTTCATTGTTCCTCCTCCCCGCCCGCTCGTACGCGACCCCGACCACGACCCATCCCGAGAACTCCACCTCCCAGTAGCCTCGGAAGCCCAGGATGCCTTCTTTGCAGAGAACCTTTAGGATGAACGACAGCGTCATTTCGAGGTAATCCAACACAACCTGTGATTTATTGTAGCTGCTACTGTGAGGAATTTAAAGCAGCCTCGCTTTCTCAGGTTTGCAATGTCAAGCCAGTTGGCTCAGGATTTAAATAATGACAGGTCACACCCATCTGGTTCGTAACACATCAAACTCCGCTGGTTATGACATGGTGATGACAAGTTTTAAGCACTTCATCATACCGTACCTGTGGAGCATACTCATATCGCTCTGGTCTATCCAAGACGGGACAAGCGACATCATCGGTCATACGGGCCACCTTAGCACCGTCGTCTGTGATCCACAGCACCTTATTGGCTGTCTTGTCATCCAGCGAAAGGTTGAACCAGTCTGAATAAACAGAAAGAACCAATGATTTAAATGAGAAATCCAAGTTTGGACCAAATGGTTAAAGAATTAAAAAAAACAGGTAAAAGAGTAAGAATCTCACGTTTGATGAGATCAGCTCTGCATTTTGGTTCAGGGAGATTTGGCTCGTAGGCTGGGATCTTCACTGAGGAGTGAGCGACAGAGCAACGTCAGTCAAATGTCACACAGGGCAAGAGGAACTGCATACGGATGAGATTTTATCTGCATTTTAAGGAGCAGTCATTATCTGCCCAGGCTGATGAAAAGTCAGGTGAAGTTTCTTAGTCCACAAAACGTTTCTAGACCTTCACAGCAAAACAGCGATGCAGCATTCTGCTAAACAACTGAAGTAGATGGGGACTTGTTTTAAAATGTAAAATATATACATATATATATATTTATCAATGTCTCTGGAAGCCCTGAGATCCCAGATTGATTTGAAATGATGTTATTCACACCCTTGACGTGTGGTCTCCTGCACCCATTTGAGACAGGGTGCATGCTAACACTTTTAGCCTGGCAGCTAGCCAAGATTTCTGCTATGGAAGGTTTTAAATGACATTATTTCAAATAAATTTGAAATCTCTTTGATTATCCTTTCACTTGGATTTACAGCAGAGGAGCAGTAGGACGCCATTTTATGTCTTTTGGGTTGTTTTTTTTTTTACATTCTAATAGTCACCATCTGCTTCAGTTGTTTAGGAGAATGCTACAATGCAGTTTTGCTGTGAAGCTCCAGAAATGTTTTGTGAACAACAAAATGGGGTCGAGTAGATAATGACTGACTTTTTTTCATTTTTGGTTGAACCGTTCCTTTAAAACAGCCTGCAATAAGGCGACTGTCTTACCTGTGGGTGTGCTTCCAGCTTTGGCTTTTCTGGCTGCAAACACATAAAAAAAAATAAAATAAATTTGTTTTCACCAGAGCAACTTATGTGAACATCAACATAAACCCGGCTGTTAAAAATACTATAGGCGACAGCAGGGATGCGCCAGGTGTGTCTCAAGAGATGATGGAGCGAGCCGCTGCTAAAAGAAAACCATCTGCCTCTGTCAGATCATCACACCAACGGCTGCGTGCTTCTTGGAGCCGGCGGTTGATTCATGCCAGGCGGTTGGAACGATCGAGACACCACGCATGCTGCAGGGTTGACTCGGGTCAGGCTAGCGTGCAGCCTGGGGGAAGGTTATCAGATAAGAAGTGGGACATGATCTGCATGCTTGGATCCAGCATTTGTTTACTGAGGTAAATAACAACCCAGAGAGTTGGGTAGAGTCATACAAAAAGTGACTAATTGTATTTTAAAGGGCACTTTTTTGAGGGTTTTAACACTTGCTCATCTTCCCTTAATTTAATTATGTAGGGGACGCCCTTTCATAAAGGAGGCTTATAGTATTACAGATGAAAAAATAATTAGTCTGCTCGCATTTAGATCTCAAATGAAGCTTGATAACTTTCCGTGAAGTAGTAATTGATGAGTTAGATAACAGGCTTATCCCTCATGCCAATTTGGTAACTAATACTTTGGTATCATGTGTAAGTATTCTCGTTAAGGACGGAGATCAAGAGGAAGGAGACACTTAATCCCTTCAGCATTAAGATGTCAACATAAGTTATTCGCTTTATTTATATCAACAAGCGGAATCACCTCCAGAATAATCTATTAATCATTCGCAGATCAGCATCGTCCCGGAGTGTGGATGAAAGTTTATCTTGGCGAGCTCGAAATGGATGAATTTTAAGACATTATTTCCAGGCTTTGCTTGGACCCGTAAACATCGAGACAAAGGGTTCAAGGTGAAGCTGCACATTTAAACCCGCTTGTCATCATTATCCACATTTTTCAGACTTAACGGTTATTTTTACGCCACGTGGTATGCGTGTCACGTCCAAATGGGCCGATATTTATCTCCGCGTTGACTGGAGGCTGAGGGAGCCCCGGGCAGGGAATGTCAGGCCACCTCTGGATATAGCACAAGGTGATGAAAATAACCGCATTGTCTGTTCTCATCACAACCGGACACCGTGCAAAACATTTGAGCTCAAAAAGCGACCACAAAGCCCACTGTGACAATCTGTACAGGGGCTTGTTTCTCGTGTTGCGACAGGATTTCAACGAATGTTTTTGACTGTGATGTTTTGATTGTGAGATTGTCAAATTTAAGAGTGTAAAGAAGTGCATCTTGTATACATGGTACAAGGTTCCTATCATTCAAAAGCCTACAGTTATGCTGGAAATCTCTTTGTTTTCCTCTGATGTCACAGTCAGACTACAGTTCCGACGAGATTCTACTGTACGCCCCGGCCACGATCCTGCTCAACGTCCCCCGTTTTTAAAGCCTGGCATTATACAGTCTTAATACATGCAGCATGTTAAATCCTTCTTAATGCAGATGATGTTGACACCAGCGGACCCTCGCTCCCAGGCGATAAAACCATTATGCGCCCCTCATAAAGACAAGCGTGAAATCAGCCAGTGAAATATTGCGCTTTTCACACCAGACATAAACTCCAGTGACCCGTTCACTCAGGATCTGCCTCAGAGGATAATAAATAGGCCTCGCTGCTGCACACAGAGACTGGGGTTATTAAATCAGTGCACTTAAAGCGTTGCTGATAATGCCATTCCCAGTTACAGGTTTATATACTCTAAAGATTTAGAAAGGTGTGTTGAACAAAACTGAGAGATTTAGCAAGAAACTCAAAGATTCCAAATTGTGTGAAATGCAGAAAGTGAAGATCACCTTTATCCGACTTCCTGCTGTCAGAGATGATCCTCGTGGTGGTGGGCATCTTGTCTGGGCCTGATGTCTCTCTCAGTGCGATGATGAGTCTCCTGTTGGCTCCACTGTGTGACAGCTTAATGCCACTCTTATATACCCTTTAATGCAGGTCAGAGGTGAAGGATCGAGAGAAGGTGGCGTGGACGTGAACGTGAGATGAAGCTTTCCAATAGGAAGCGGGGAGGGAGGCAAGAGGCTTGTAATCGGAGCTGTGTATGTATGTTTTTCCTTAAAAAGGTTTGATGGATGCTGAGATGTCTGCAGGACACCCCCCGTTACCGAGTAAACCCCGCCCCCCGTCTCCCTACATCACCAGCACTGATCTCTTCACATTGCAGGGTGACAGCGTTGATGGTAGATGGGGTGATGGGTGGACGCACACACACACACACACACACACACACACACACACACACACACACACACATTCTCAGTCACATGTAGGTAGGTGCAAAGTAGTGTGAGGTTGAACAGGTGCTATGACATAATGAAAAGGTATGAATATCTATACAAAAGTGAAAAAAGTCGGCATTTTCTGTACGGTGGAGGACAACATAAATAAAGTCTGCATTTACGTGAATTTATAATGTCAAAGACAGACAAACCAGCTGTATTTCTCCCTCAAAATGTCCATAAATTATTTTTTTTTTGTCATCTTTAATTGATACAGCTGTATCTTTAGATTTCTTAAGTCAAGTACATATGAAGTGTTGCTTTATGTTTAACCTAAACTGAAGTGTTTTGCTTCATGAAGTTAATGTTGATTGCACAATGTCATGGCAAGAATAATGACTCCATCTGTGTTCAAAGTGGTTCCCTATAAACTTTACTTTCACTCTGTTATTCTGTCTGCCACTGGGCTGGCAGCCTGGCACCATTTCACCACTCTATTATAGACTACATGAATGAATAAACCTTTGCTTCGTCCTGCACTGATGGTAGGTGCTACTGAGGAAACCGAAAACAATCCAGCTGTCTTTGCAACAGCTGTGCCAAGAATAATTCCACTTGGTGGTGGGGAAAGATGTCTGTTTTCACTTTAATTATATAGAAATACTGTTTCAAGAAATAGTTTTTTTGATTCTTAAAATAAACAACATGAAACAAAACATTTGAAATCATGACTTTATTGCTTGTGATCACATTGAAGGACAATCATTGTATTCTGTTTAAAAGACAATCATTTTTTAAGTAAAGATGCAATATGTGCATCCTCTCGAACTCCAAACAAATAGGTGACTGTAGCTGCCATTAGCCATTTAGCTCTGTTAGCCATGTAGTGAGAGGTTCGTCCTGGGATTTGGGAGTGGCCTAAAATGAAGGAAGGGCTGGGGCTAGCTGGTTAGCATGCTAACATCAGTATATATCTCTTCACCACAATACATCAAGGTCTTCAAAATAATGTCAAAAGTCCTATTTATTGTCATTCTGTTGATATTTTCAGTTAATTCTTGAATGTTTTAAACTTAAATTCTTACATATTGCACCTTTAATTTCACATAAACTGCATCTATAAAGCTATACATATTCGCATAAACACTTAATTCAATTACTCTGAATATAGTGATGAAAATCACCTTACATCTTGCTGATACAGTCATTAATAAGTCAATTAAATAGCTGATATTAACATCTTGATAATCATACATTTAAATTAATATAGGCCAATATACAACCTGTACAATCCAAACACACCTAAATATATCTTTATATACAACCCACTAACCCAAATACTTAAACAACCGCAAACCACTTGCCTGGAGGTTCTTGGGGACATCATGCCAGGGTTAGCCACGCTCCTGACCGGCATTATCACATCAACCATTTACAATCAAATGCCTTAATGTACATAGCATGGGCTGTTGGAGAAAGCATGTGGCTGGTCGTAAACCCTTTCTTGTGATATGCTCTCCACCGCGGGCGGCCTGATTGAGGTGTTTACTGTTCGGGCACTTGGCCAAACCTCGAGTCAAGGCTGTCTCTTCCTTCTTGTTTTCCAGTCTGTCCAAGGCAGATGACTGACTGGGGCCGCTGACTACAGTGCAAGTGATACAGTAAAGACAACATACCAGGACGTATCATGTCAGAACTGCCAAATGGGGTTTAGTGGAAATAAGTGAGAGTGTGGGTAACAGGTTTGCATGTGTACTGTACATCTGAGAAATCTCCTCTCAAAAGACAAACAGAAACCAGAGGCACCAGGCTTTTTAAAACACTGATGACAGAAAGGTGATCTCTGCCAAAAGACTGAGCTGTGAGTCTGCTCAGTGGCTGCTCTGGATGTTCAAGGTCGTGTCTCCAGTTTTCAGGTCATAAAAGGTCATAACACAGAATTAGATGTGTTTTTTCATTGTCTTGTACTTGGCTGAAATCTTTACATTTCGAATCAAACCACTTTTTCGTTACAGTGTCACCAGTTTATACATATTGATGGGTTGCTTATGAATGACTGATCAACTTTTAAAAGCGCCAAGAATGTCTCTGAGGATTAAAACGTACGACGGAACAGAGAAAACTACAATAAAAAAACTATACGTTCATAACTTTAGTCCACAGAATCACCAGAAACCAACTCCGAATGAACCTCCATCGAATCAGGTTTCTCTTCTCTCCATCACCGTTTCCAGAAGGGCTTAAAAGTTGCCCTGAGCTCAGTTCCTCCAGTCTTATCGTGACCTCTCTGTTCTGTACAAGATGACCGCATTCCTAGACAGGTATCAGTGTCCTAGATGTGTGTTTGATTACAAAGAGATGACAGGATAACCGAAAAGTAAACTCAGAACCTCTCAGATAAATATGGGTCAGCGGGTCAGGTGTTGGCACTGATCTTAACGTCCTGGTTTGGCAGGCCCTGTGGCACGCCCATTAGTGAGCTCATTATCTCTACATACCTTACCAAAATTTCTCCAAGGGAGCCCCAAGGGGCCCCCCCAAAACCTTTAATACCCCCTATCGGGGGGGGGTTGGTATATAAAGAAGCCGTTTGCATCATCGCAGCAGTACGCCGCTGACAGACGCCGACATTCAGGAAACCTCGACACGGAAAGGAGCGATAAATATGCCAACCAGTGCTCCCAATAAGAGAATCATGCCTGCAGCCGGCAGGCCTGGTGAGTGAAGTCCCTTCTTCAGATTTGAGTTTTCCTTTTGTTTTTAGACATTGAAGTTGGGTGGTTATGTTTGACTTGTCACAGCAAATTTTGTATAGTGTTAGTACAACATTTTCTTACATTAAAACCAAAGGAATTCTTGACAAAGACGTAAAGAATAACTAGCAGTAATGTTGTTGTTTTATATTTACAGGCACAAAATCTAAAGTTGTGGCCTCTCCGAAAGGTAAGATTTTAAAGCAAACTATGTATTACATATAGCTCACTGTTGAGGGTCTTCTTAAAGAGTTTGTTTGAAATGTTTATCACTGATTTTGCTCGAATTTTGAATAAATAAATAGCATTTTCTCGCCACTCAGAAAAAATCCCAGACTACGAGCCAAACATCCCAGAGCCCACCTGCCGAGCCGATCTTCTAAAATGTAAGAACATTTAGATTCACAAACTTCCCTCACTCTCATGATATACGATTTCTCCATCCACCTGTCATGGATGTAAATCTTCCACATCCCACAGACTGGATCAATCTTTCCCTGGATGACAAGACAGCCAATAAGATGCTGTGGATCACAGACGGTGGATCCAAGCTGCTGCGCATGACTGATGATGTCACTTGTCCCGTCCTGGACAGACCGGAGAGATATGAGCACGCCCCCCAGGTAGGTTTTTAACAGCAAATCCAGAGATCAAATACTTTTTCCTGTTGGCAGCAAATTTTATTCCCTTTCCTTTAAAGGTCCTTTGCAAAGAAGGCATCCTGGGCTTCAGAGCTTACTGGGAGGTGAAGTATTCAGGGTGGGTGGTTGTCGGAGTCGCCTATGAAGGAGCGGGGAGGAGGGGAAGTGACGGACCCTGCGGCCTGGGCGAGAATGAACAGTCCTGGGGTCTCGGGTGGGGTGGATCCCACTATCAGCTGTGGTTCAACGGCATCAGCAAAGAAATCTGGGACATCCCCCAGTGCACCACCATCGGGGTTTACCTGGACCAACCAGCTGGTGTCGTCAGCTTTTATGCAGTCGAAGAAGTGAAGGAGGAAGAGGTGGGCGAGGGCAGGCGGGAGGTCAGGCTGCTGCAGCAGATCAAGAGCTGCTTTAAGGGGAGGATGCTGGCAGGTTTCTGGGTCGGACAAAAGTCGTCGTGTTTGTTAACAAAACAAGAGGAGTAAAGAGTGTGTGTTTTACACTGGTGGACTCAGGGGGAGTGCTCCCGTGATGCGCCCATGTTTGAAACAATGTAGTGAAAGTGCCCTCTTGGATGCCCTTATGGTAGAGAAAACATGATAACTGCCCTTCCAGTGGACAAAATGTGATGAGGTGCCCCGTCCTCACTATAAATATATCACAACTTTCTGCACGCTGGTGCTCCTCAGCATATATGTGGTGCCCTTTTTAGTTTTTTTTTCGCCCCTGCCCTCCAACGTCCTCAGTCCGCCACTGATGTTTTCCATTTTCTTACAATTCCGCTTTATTTAGGACACATACTAAACTGGAATATTGTAAGGAAAAAAATACTTGTTTGTATATCAACAAACTTATTTATCAAGAAACTGCTACATGTTAATTTTGTATAAATAGTGGTGTCTCATATATATATATATATATTGTCTTATTGTATACTGTATATTCTGGTGCCATAGGTATATTCTGCACTTTGTATATCAACAATATTATTTTTTTTCTGTGACTTCTATTAAATAAAATCAGTTTTGGGGTTTTAACTCCTTCAGACTGAGTATCATTATTGAGTTACCTTGAACAAAAGTTAATCCCTAATTCACAGAAGATCAAGATGTCTTGAATTGTTTAATTTACCAGTAAGGATTATTACAAAGCACACATGTGTAACTAACTTATTTTGAGTCAAAGCACTTAAAATTGTTCAAATTAAATCTGATTTAATCAACATAACACCTCACAATAAACCTGTGTAATCCATGGAACCTCCCTGATATCAATGTTACTGTCCAAGGGGCGCCGTTTAGCTCAGTTGGTAGAGCAGGCGTCCCATGTACAGAGGCCCTAGCTAACAGCAGATACACTTACTGTAGCAGGAGATAACGGTTACCCTAGTGACGTGCTACATGTTTTGAGTTTAAATTTGACAGGTGGCCTATTCTTACATATTGCACCTTTAAGTTTTTTTTTTATACAACTGAAAGCAATACGCACACGAATCCAAGGTACACCAACATCTGCAAATTCTGTAGACTTTTGGCCGTGCTGAGAGGGTTGGGAGGAGCAATTGCAACATACGAAGAAAATCAAAAGCCCACTGGAAGCTACTGTGTTTAAAAAGGTTAAGTAGGCCTGAAGGAGCGTCAATGAATGATCAATTAATGAAAAATAATTTCAATAGAGGACAAACAAGACATTCTTTTTGCAAAGCCACATTGCTTTGTGTTATCCTCAGGCGATAAGTCATTATTTAAAAATACAAGCTTACAGCATAGGAACATTAATCCATCAATGTCATGTTAAGCATTCAAACTGTACCATACCTACAGCTGCTCTGGATCTTTCATTCTTCACCTACCCCCTGTTAACACTGAGCCGGGGGGCCAGGGGCTTAGGCTGGTGTTATGAAAGCAGATCCTGAGAAGCAATAAACAGTGAGATGTCATGTGTGAGAACACAAATAGAGCCAATGAGGGTGCACAGATGGAGCAGAGGTGATGGAATATAAGACAGAAGATGCAGGAATAAAATCAATGCTAATTGAATTGTTTGTTTGTTTTTTATCATAGAATGAAGGGATCAGTAATAATTGGATTGTACAGGGAACAGAGGGCTAAAGAGTTAAGAGCAAAACATACAAATGGCACAAAATTTGCACCATCCGCTGTACATGGAAGTTGATTTTACACCCTGTACATGCATTTTAAGCATTGTAAAAAAAAAAAAAAAAAAAAAAGAATTGTCAGTATATACATCCAGTTAGAAGGACTCAAGTGTAATCATTTTGAAATAAAAAGTGTACATTTAAGTTAGGTCAATAAGATTGGTTGATTCCATTATGACTTTTTACAGTGCATAGGCTCAGAAAACACAACAAATGTACGAGTTAAAGTATGTTTGTATATATATATATATATATATATATATATAGTGTGTGTGTATTTTTTTTTTTTTTATCACAGTGGTTCAAAAATATTGTCTTGAAACTGCAACCCTAACTGCAACTGGTTGAGAGCCACTTCTTTGACAGCTCAGTGTCCTCTGGTTGAGAGGCTCTAACATAGTCTTTGTCTCCCTCTGCCGACCGTCAGCAGTATTACAAGTTGTGCCAAAAATTCTGCCGTGGCACTTTCTTTAAGGCAGAGACCCTCAATATTCAAAATTACTTTTTAATGAAATCATTTTGATAAAAATATACCTTTAATACATGTATTCACCATGCAACATTCATTTATTATATCGTTGCTGCTGTCATGAATTTCCCCTTTTTTATTAAGTTTAAGCAAATATGTGAAACAGCGCCCCTCTTGTGTATAATGGCGGTATCATGTCAGTGAATCTGTGTGGTCAAAGATGGTACAGCACCCTCACCAACGTCAACCGAAGGGAAAAATCATGAAGCAGTTGATTATTTAGCAAGTCACCGTCTGTTATTCGACTGCAAAACTGTGAAACAAATCTGGGAAATAAAGTCTGAAGTTAATTCTGAAGACTTTAAAGCTCACAATACATAGAAAGTTAATAACATATACAGTATTTCATATTTGACACAGGGGAGTGTTTGCTTTCCACAGTCGCTAATATTAGTGTGGTCACCAGGGCCCAGTATTTCAAAACTTCTAATCTGGATCAGGATAATCCGGATAATGAAATCCACCTTTTCTCAGCCATGGATCAAGGTGATCCTGCTGACTTTATCTGAGTATTTCAAAACACTGGCAGGTTGGATCACCGTGATCCCGATCTGGGCGGATACGGATTTCCAAATCTCGTGTCTCCGCCTCCGCGGATAGAAACATGGCGGACTACCTCACGAAAGGAGCAGCTGGGAGCACGACTTTCACGTCAAAAGTGTAAGTTTACCGTCGTCTAATGTGTAGCGGTTTTAAGACCATACGAACGTCAACCAGCATATCATGCAAGCCAACTTCTTGAATCGTCACCTAATTAAAACCAGGCTGTAGCGATCTCTAATTGAGCCGCGGCCGCGCTAACAGTAGCTAACTTGGCTCCATTGACTTATGTGTTAAACATCGAGGAAGCTGCTTTGTTGATGAATTTTGCGGTCTGTTTTAACTTAAAAGGGAATTAATCGGACGTACATCATACTGTAACTTTTTAAACTAACACCAAGTGTCAGGATGCTATAGTGATGCTGGTGATGATATCATGCTTTGTGTACATAAACAAAGATATACTCATACACCTTCTCTTTCTTCTACTTTCAGAGTCCACTCACAGCCATGGACCACTCAGCTATTAGAGACAACCGGTCCGTATGAGTGCTGGAAATCCTTGGAAACGCTTTAATTGTATTGATACATTCAAGGTTTAAGTTATTGGATTCTGAATAAAGTGCCTAAAACTGCTTGAAATTGTAATTACATTACTTTCATGGTATATAGCTCAGTCAGTGACACAATTAGAAACATTTTTTCATCCTAATTTGTCTCCCTTATATAGAAGGCTCTCACTAAACATAATTATGGTCATTTATAGCAAAATAGCACCTGCTTTGATGAAGTAAAATAATCAGTTAGTACACAAACACTTACTGAAATACACTGCACATTTAAGCTATTTCCAAACATTTTAAAAGTGCATTTTTAAGCTTCTGACTGAAGTCAAATTTGTCTTCATTTAATAAGAAGCATGAAAATATACCTCACTTCTGAGCTGGGTTAGGTCCTGTTTTATTATTATTGTATTATTTGAAATGTCTTTGTTTTGTTGGAGTTAAAGTTGGTTAGCATTCCCTGCGTTCCTGTTGTCTTTCTCTGATGTTTTGGTACATGCAAGTTACAATGTTTGAAACTAGAATTTGAGGAATTTGAGAAATTGTTACTCTCATTTACAGCAGTTTCAGAAAATGAGGTCAAATATTTTACAATGCTTTAAATTTCTTACAATTAGGCTACTTTAATTATTTGTTAAAAATAATTAGTAAAACACTAACAAGATGACTTACAACATCTTTAAAACTTTGTCACATCCTCACACTTCAATAAAAGTTTAGTTGCTGATGGTTCATTGTCCCATAACCCCCTGCTTCCATCGCTGAGGAACCCCAGGAGGGGACACGGCCCCCTCCCCGTCCCACTACTGCAGGACTGGGGCTCCAGGTACTGGCAGCCAGCAGGATTCGACCCGGTGCAAGCAACCTCCGGTTACTGCCAGCCAAGGAACAAACCCACTGCACCACCAAGTCCCCTTTGCTCTGGGTTCTCTTCTCTGGGCGCTTTTCAGTCCGTACTTCAAACTTCACTGAGGTTTATAAGAATCGAACCCACAATCACAGAACTGCTAACCAGGCCTCTATCAGCCTGAGCTACTGGATCTGACTGATGCTCTTTGTTTCTTTCAGATTTCATGTTTTTGAACGTCAACCCTCAAATTTAAAACAAGACTCGAACCCACAACCTCAGAACTTCTAACCCTGGTGTCATCCTGCTGAGCTAACAGGATGACATCACAAAGAGTCTCTCAGAGGATTTCACTTTTTCCTCTGAGCAGCAGCTTTATAAAGAGTCAGGATTCAAACCCACAACCTCCAGACCAGCTCATCAGATATCTGAGTGTCCTGCCTTTGACTCTTTTAAGAGCTGTTATCAAAACTCAGACTGCCTCAAGGATTGAACTCACAACCTCAGACCTTCAGGACAGTCCACCAACACACTAAGCTACCTGGACGTCAGGTATATGAACCTGAACTTTAGTTTGTGTCCAGGCTGTCTCAGTTTGTCCGTCTGTGTCTCCATCAGGTTGTTACCCAGCCCAAACATCGGTTCAACAGCAGCTCGTTGTATCAGGACGTCACCCTGCTGCTCCGTACTCCTCCAACCTCAGCGAGGTCTGAACCAAACCACAAGACTTTGCTGTTTCACTGTCGTGTGCTAACATGTGCTAACGTTACATATGAAGCCTGAAACAGTGAACCGCTCCTGATGGAGCAGAACATGTTGGTCAGACGCAGCATTTAACTTGTGATGGAGTGAGAAAACATTTACTAGCATCAATTACCGGGACTTGAACTCGCACACTGAAGTCTTTGCCTCCTAAGTTCAGACCGCTACACTAACATGTGAGCACACTTCACTGACCACGACTGAGACTAGACATCAGCTAAATCCCAGCTGGTCTTCCACCCACACCTACTATAAAGTACATAATTGACTTTTTTGAAGAAGTGACGTGATGTGTAATCCCTGGCGTTACGGACTTATCTATTCAAAAGTGGTGTGTTTCTATGTATAATGTCTCTGGTTACACCTTCTGCATTAAAGTATTTCTGTTTTACTGACCTAAGACTATATTAATTGCCATGTTACTCAAGATGCAACAAGTACAGGAAAAAGAAAATGGAAAATAAATAGAAAAAAATAGCTATTTACAAAAAACAATAAGATATTTACAAAAAAACTAAATGTGTTGTGGAAAGTAATTGTTCAGGTAGTGCTTGAGTCAAACAGTCTGATTGCTGTGGGGATGAATGATCTGCAGTAGCGCTTCTTCTTACACAGTGGGTGTAAGAGTCTGCTGCTGAAAGAGCCGCTCAAGGCTTCCACAGTCCGGTGCAGGGGGTGAGAGGTGTTGTCCATGATTGACGTCAGCATGGCTAACATCCTCCTCTCACCCACCACGTCTGTGGAATCCAGCAGACAGTCCAGGACAGAGCTGGCCCTCCTAACCGGTTTGTTTAGTCTCTTCCTGTCCCTGTTCGTGCTGCTACCTCTGACTGCATTAAGGAGCGCTGATGTCACCCCAGTCTCATAAAATGTATGAAGTAATGTCCTCTTTGTAATTCAAAGGACAGAAACAAAATAAAGCTCACCAAAACCATCTGCGATAGTCTTTCCACTGTCCATCAATCATCACCTCTGGTTTGGCCAAAATAAACCTTTAATTCATCAAACTAAATATGAAAATATTGTGGGACTACACTTCTGCCAGCACCTTCTGATGTCTGACCTCCCTCCCTCTCTCTCCTCTTCCCTGTGTCCTTGGCCTGACAATCTCCCTCTCCAAAGCCCCTGTACTAGTGGTGTAAGCACCAAGGCTGTGTCCAAATTTTCATAATTCCATACTTACACTTGCTATTTTGACTGGATAAGTGCGTTCACTCTGATGAGTAGGCCTATGTTAAATAGCAGTGCACTATGAATACCTGGATGCCGTTTTCATAACTTTCAGAAAGTTGAGTGTGCACCACTCGTCCCTGCTCACCCTGAGTGGTTCCCTTCTGAAGTGTATGTGGCACATGGGGAGTGACCACCAACCGAGCAGAGATTTAAAAGCAGGCTAAAAGCGGTAAAACTTCACTGCAAGACTGTTAATATTTCACTTTATTAAGTTTTAATCCTTTTTTCCAGGCAAGAAAGTAACCATGTCAATTCCCAATATGTATTCAACTTATCCAAACGTTATCCCAGGGTAAAAAAAAAACATCATATGAACTGATCTGTGATTTACCATTGGTGCCAATGTACCCGTAGCATTTTCATATATGATATGATTACTTTTAGAAGAAAAAAACAAAATCTCAGATGAAATCTAGTAATTGTAGCTGCCCAAAAAGTTTGGCTGAACGCAAAGTGAAGCTTCATGTTTTTACTGGACAGAACAACAGCGCTGTCCTGTGGCTCTACAGTGTATGTGTAGAGATATGACAACCATCAACATAAATATGAACAGATAAGTCTATATAACATTTTGCTTTACTTCATAACTGTTTGCAACAGCTACATTTAAGATTGCATTGCATATATTCCTGCATCTTCAATGAGGTTATTTTCTGTGAGAAAAAGTGTTGGTGGAGCTTTGAGGGAAGATTATTCTGTCACAGTACAGTCAGGTACCAGTGTTGAAGCTGAGCCAGTGTCGTTCAAATTGCAGAATGATGGCATTTGAACCCTCGGCAGAGTGAACGAGTCAGTCAGAGAGAAGCAGGAAGCAGCATGGCAGCCCCTTCAACATACAAAGCCGATGTGTGGGTGCACTTTGGTTTAAGAAACAAACCAGGGAGCAAGGAGTTGGATAAAGAAAATACCATTTGCAAGCTTTGTCATGCTGCCGTAAAATATTCAGGAAACACAACCAACTTGCGAACTCACCTAATCAGACAGCATGCAGATACAGTAACCTTACAGCAGCAACCGAAAACTGTGGACCTGAGGCAAACGACGCTGGATAATACCTCGACAAACTTTCATCCATCTCATATCGAGCTCAGAAGATTACAGATTTGGTGGTGCATTTTATTTGTCATGATTTGCGCCCCTATGGTGTCGTTTTAAAAAAATACTGTGAGGAGCCAAATGCAAAAACACCAGGAGGAGGCAGGATAGAGAACCAAAAAAAAAAAAAATACCAAGCTTTTAATGATAAGCTGAAATCCACAAAATAACAGCAACCAAAAAAACAAGAAAGGCAAATACCAAAAATCCAAAGTAGCATCACAAAAAGCTTATACAAAGTTCAACAAAATCAGGAAAACCACGAGGAGCAAAAACCAAAGACACACTACAGGGAGACACTGGAGGACAACTGGAAGAAGCTTAGGTGAACAACAAGGTGGAAACACACACTGTGTCACACACTGACACAGACTGCAGGGAGAGCAAAGGCTTAAATACACACAAGAATAACAAAGGGGATGAGGTGCAGGTGGAGTAAGGTGGAGCAACACCGGTGAGGGAAATAAATGGAAAAACACTAGGAACAGGGAAGGGGCTGATGGGCTGGAAAAGCTGAAGACACTGGAAGGAGGGAAAGGCTAAAGAGGGAGATGCAGAGCAGCTGTGGAGGGAAAGCAGACTGGTAAAGACAGCATGAAAACAGGAGGGAACATCACACAATAGAAGGAAATGAAAAGCATCACAGGAAAAGGGGAAATCACATAATAAGAAACAGGAACATGACAGGCTTCAGGCATATGGTTAACACTATGGAGCCGCGCTGTGTGATCCCGACTCGCAAAATACGTGACGGAGGTAGCTGTGCCCAGGAAGTGTGAATAGGTGAAGCAAGTAGTGTGAACATCTCTTGGCTCAGCAGAAAGAGTGGCTCTTATGTGCGATGACATCAAGAGCCACCGAGTCATTTGTTACATAAAGATGGACCATTTACTAAGGGTTCATAGTTTAGTATAGTTATATAATAGACACTTGCAAACAACATTTAAGTTGAATGAAACAGTATGTTTACAGTTTATTTATCTACATCATACTGACCACTTTAGTTTTACTAATTTTGTTTATAAGAATAATTAATAGGCACTATGTTTCCCTCATACATTTGTTTATGATGTTTATGATCAGCCAGCGCCCCTGTGGAGACATATCACCTGCTGCTGGGGTCAAAGTTTGACTCTGTGAAAGAAGGAGGCTGATGAATATTTATCAAAAAATCTCTTTTTATTAATATTATGAGAAAGCACCAGTAGTACTCCCTACAATACTGTCACAATATAAAGAGTTGCAATATTTGGTCAAAATATTGTGATATTTGATTTTGTGTGCTTTTGAGAAGATTTTAAAATATCAAGATATACATTGTGCATCACGATATAGCCTTAAGATATATTATTTTATGGTCACATAGCCCAGCCCTAAGTGTGACAAATCAAAGGTAGTTAAGAGACATGATCACTCAATACTTTGTAGAAGCTTGAAAACTGACGGAAAAGTCTTGCCAAGTCAATTTGCGTAATGTGTTACTGAAGTTTTCCTGGTTACTTATTATCAATGTGAATATATACATATCATACATATCAGTTTTGTCCGATTCATTTATAGTGTGTTTGCTTTTTTCCCCATATAGAGTGAAGTGAAATCATTCCTCAGTAGGTTAAATGTAACTTCTCTGTATGTCCAGAAGAGGGAGCCCTGGTGTCATGTATAAAGTTAAAATGTTCTGAAGACTACAGCCACTAAATGTGCTTTTTTTTTTTAAACTTTGACTTTGAATTGCTTAATCTTTATGTGTAAATTATGAGATTTGCTGTAGACCTTAATGCATTATTATATCAAGTTGTACAAGAGAACAAAATAGATCGTAGTTACTTTTCCCCAAGCAATGCTCAGAAGTTCACAGATGGTATAACTTTTGGAAATTCTGCAACACAGTTCTGACCAAACCATGTGATTAATCAAGTGGATAAACTCAGATAGCCCTTAACTGAAATGTGGAAATGGCTTGTCGTTTATAATTCCAACATTTATATTCCGGAAGACTGTAAAAATTATTGGTCGAGAAGAAAATCTAATTGAATTTTTATTAAATGTAGATGTGGGGGGATCTTTCTTTAGTCCTGACAGGGTGTTCATTATGAATACTTTTAATTTAAATATAACACCATTAGAGCTCACTTATTCTGCAGAAAATGTTGTGCCATCAGGGAAATATGTTTCGCAGAAAGCATTTACGTGTACAAGCGAAAGTACAGAATAAACAAATAATACAAGCAATAAAACCAGACAGAAAAAGCTTAATGTGAAAGTACTGTAATGCACAAATCAACCAGATATACCTACATTGCCCACCAGACAGTGCAATAATTGGCCAGTCTTTAGTGTAATTTACCAAGCTGTTGCAGTGTACGGACCAACACCGCAGCTGAATTTAAATCAAGCCATCTAATTGCAGAAGGAATAAATAAGACTGTGGTCCCTCTGCTCTGAAGTTTATCCAGTGTGAAGGAGCAGCCAGAGAGTATCAGTTGCTCTGTAAGTCAAAAAAGATGTTCGTCTTCCAGCACATGAGCCTCACAGATTTCAGTTATTTGTGTGTTGCTCAGAGCAGTAACCATACTGGGGGTTACTCACGAAGCCTCCCTCGACAACTGCAGTGTGCACAGTGAAGGCAGTAAAATCTGGTAAAAAAAAAAAAGAATAAGGTCATAATTTTAGCAGATGTTAAAAGATTTCATGTTCTGTAGGGAAAACAAAAACGGCTGTACTTCTCCTGCAAATTATCTGTGTGACTGCTTCTGAAGTTTGCTATCAGTAAAAGTCCCCAGATATTTATAGTTGCCCTCCAATTCAATTCCCTTATCAGATTGTAGAGGGGGGGTTTTTGGAAGCAGGCTGTTAACTTCTTAAATATATTGCACCATGACACAAAGGCACCAACAACGCTGTCAAGTCTCGTCCTGGAAGATACAGCGAGGTGCCAGAATCATCTGCAAAGCTAATAAAATGTCTGCCTAAATATTTGTTTTGGCAGTCATGAATATATTCTGTACAGGAGTGGAGGAATATGCACAACCCAGGGGAGACAGAATAGATACAAAGAAAGTACTCTGAGCACCAAAATCTGTCAGTTGATATATCTGTGATGAAGCCTACAGTGTTTTGATCAACCTTGTGTGAAACCAAAGAAATTATACAAAATAAAATAATTAAAGTTGCACGCAGCGGCGAGCAGGCCCTCGCAACCCCACACACGTCGGTGCTCACAGCAGGCGAAGCCCCACTGCCGAACATCGACCGTTCGACATGGCTCTGACTTGTCATGTTTTGTACGCTGCGGGAAGGAGTTTAATGCCACTTCCTGTGTCCTCTATAAAAGGGAATTAGATGATTGTCACAACGGGCTTACTTCCTGTTGCCAGTAGGTGGGACAATGACTATAATTCCCGAATGACACGTAGCTATGTTAAGGCCGGGACTCCTATCAAGCACGTGAAATTTGTGGAAGCTTGGACAAGGTAGACTCAAGTTACAGTACAAAAAGTTCCAGTTTTCACCGAAAAACATTGCCAAGTCGTTCGGTGAAAACTGCCAAGCTTTACAGTGTGGCATCATCAAGGTTGTAAGGCTTATCACACCAAATTTGAAGAGGAGGGGGGTTAATTTGCTAGGACAATAAATACATCGAAGTAAAGTCCTTTTTCTGTGGCCAAAAGGTGGCGCTGTGACTATAACTGAACATTGGCATTTAGAGGCCTTCTTTGAAGATCCAGCTATGATACAAATATGTATCGGATTTCATACATCTGGGTAAAATGTGTCAATTTGTCGCAAGAGCTGCTATAAAGGGGTAGCTGACAGGCCATTCTGCCCCACAGTGACGAACCATTAAAATTGTACATTTTAACTAAGAGTGATTAGTGTGAAATGTTTTTGAGCATGTTTAGCCCCTGAAAAATGCGATTAATTGCGTGAAATAATAATTATTCTTTCATTTCAATGCATTTAAATAGAAATGAAAAGAAATATGACCTTTTAAAAAAACTCACCAGGACCAATGGGAAGCAATGTCAGTGAGCATCCCCAGACTCCTGACACAGCTGACACACTGTACCTCTGTCATCGTCCTCGGGGTTTTTGTCAGTTTTTCGGCCGTAAAATGCCACAGGCCTGAAATGAACTTCAGCATTTCTTCTTTCTTTTGAATATCCCACATCAGTTAGAATCCTTCCCATGCACAGCAAATTTACTGTTAAATTCAATTTAAATGTGTATTTGAAGGCTCTCCATTAAACCGTATCTGGACTAATCACTGACTAATCACATTACATACACAGGATGCTGACTGGGGAACAGTTATTTTAATGTTGCCAGTGAATCTTTATCTCATCACCATTTATGGTATTTTTTGAGAAGCTACACGACTCAAAGTATTCCATAAGAAACTTAATATTTACATTGCCCTTTCCCACCTGTATCTTATTCTTAAGCCGCGCATATTCATGGACACACACACCCTGTCTCCGTCTCATTGCTGTAAACTTCATTTGTGATTCCATTTTCTGCATCAGGGCTATTTTAAGTTACTCTCGATACTTGTCATCTATGTTGTTTACTGCGCACCACTTCACTGCTCTGTTACCATGCAAGCAAAGGCACTCAACTGTACTAGCTTGTGAGTGGCCTCTAGTATTGTTTCACTCAATGTTACAAGACGAAAGAATAGTTAAGCATTTTGGGAAATGCATTTATTCGCTTCCTTTCTGAGTTAGACGAGAAGATCAATAGCACCCTCATGTTTGTACGCTGAATAGGAAGCTAGAGTCAACAAGCGGTTAGCTTAGCTTGGCATTAAGACTGGGAGCGGGGGCAGCTAGCCTGGCTCAGTCAGATCAAAAATATACCCAACACCATCTCTACACCTCTAATATTGAGTGCTGGTTGCTGTATCTTTTTGTGTGTTTGAGATAGCCAGGCCAGCAGTTCCACCCTGCTAATCACTTATTCACTTTGCAAGCACACACACGGTTTACATCAATCTTCTTATCTAAATCTAGCCGAGAAAGCCAATTAAGTATTTCCCAAAAAGTCAAACTAATCCTTTTGCGATTTACAATACTTTCTTGCAGTGGTGGAGGAATTATTTTGTTTTTACCGCTCTATAAAAATACTCCATTGTGTGTAAAAGTCCTGCATGCAAAATCTTATTAAAGTAAAAGTATTTAAGTATTATCAGCTAAATTTTCTTAAAGCATCTAAAGTCGAAGTACTCATTATTGTGGAGCATGTGGAGGTGGAGCCATGGTTAATCTATATTTGCTGTCAATATTTGTATTGCTGTTATTTTCCCTAGAGAGATCTCAACCACGTCAGCTATAGCTACAGCTATAGATACAGATATAGATACCCTCGTCTGCTGGTCCCTGTGGACTGACATGCCTCCCGTCTTTCAGGGATTCACACTTGACCCCAGCAGCAGGTGATATGTCTCCACAGTGGCGCTGGCTGATGTAGGCATATTTCTGATAAATGTCGGAGTAGATGACGACAGATAGTCTAATGAAGACGTGCCCAAGACTTAAATCTTCGCTGGGAGGTTCAAAAGAGGCAAACACAGCAGCGTGCGTAACATTATAAAAGTACACCGCTACTGGCTGTTGCCAGCTGGCCATGTACAGCAAGTCTTGCTTGCTTTCAACTGTCTTTGTGCCACAAATAGGACCTCAGGGGCATTTGGGCCGCACTTGGGAAACCAAGCAGCAGTGGTTGTAGTACTTAACTAAGTGCTACATTT
The DNA here is from genome assembly GCA_039737535.1 of Lagodon rhomboides. Taxonomy (NCBI): domain Eukaryota; kingdom Metazoa; phylum Chordata; class Actinopteri; order Spariformes; family Sparidae; genus Lagodon; species Lagodon rhomboides. The sequence goes on along the minus strand of CM077804.1, from coordinate 13,476,173 downwards.
ATTCAAGCACTGTATTTATTACTTGCTGTATTCAAGTACAGTAATTTTTGTTGCAATTGCCACATTTGCGCCACTGTCACAAAAACAACATTACCAATATGGCCACTGTTAGCAGCCTGGCTGTCCTAGTGCAGTTATGTACTGATTTAGGAGAAGGAATGCCAGTTTTTAACTGTCTCAAGTTCTAGTGGTGGGGTAAACACATATAAATGGGGGAACAGATTTCACGACTAACACACCAGAGCGCTCTCCATCAAGTGAATGCCTGTTAGCTAACTCTTGTTTTACCTTGGTTGCTATCACTCTCCCTCTTTGTCTTCTCCATCAGAGGGGCTCTTTTTCTTCTGCAGTGTAGACTTTCCACAGTTGCTCCAACATTACGGGGAAAACGATACCTCTTCCTATTTTGGTTGTGCAATGGTAGACATGCTTCCTTTGTCCTTTTTTTTCCTGGGAAAAATCAAGGCTGGTGGCAGACTGAATAGCATGGTGAAATACAGGCTTATAGGGAACCAGTCTTTACGCAGATGGTGTCATTTTCCTAAAGTCATTACACTGTGCAATCAGTATTTACTACAGTTAAGTGATAAGTAAAACTAACTCATACAATGTTTTGTTGAAATACACCTGTTCACAATCTTGCAGAGAGTTACATGATTAGATTTAAATGACTCCCATGTTGCATTGCAAACATAAAGCTACAGCCAGCAGCGGATTAGCTTACCTTAGCACAAAGCCTGGAAACTTGGCTGGTTCTTTCCAAAGGACACAGACACAACCATTTGCCCGGCAACCAGCGTAGACTCCAGGAAGTTACTGGTGGCCAAGGAATATTTTTTGCACATGACCCCCGATAAAGCTATGCTAACTTGTTGTATTTGAGTGTGGTATTGATCTTCTCCTCTAACTCTGTGCTAGAAAGCGACAAACTAGAACTAAATGCTTCCTTCGTGACTGCCAACCAGCATTTTACACACTTAAACGTACACTTTAAATTCATGTAGCACATTGTGTGGCAGCATGCAACATTTTATAGTATTACCAACATTTATTTTAAAAACACACCATGTACCCATCATTATCTCATCACATTAACTCAATCCATGATGATATAATGGATGGAAATGATTATTTAAGTCTACAAAATGTCTGATCAGGTCATCTGCCCCAAATGTTTTGTGTGTCAAGCATGTGTAACAGATAGTATACCAGATAAACCTCCTAATACTTTGTTGCCCATGCCCACATTCTCTGCGATTCACTTCTACAGCCAACCCGTACTCCACCCAATGTAGTATCAAGAGAGGTGTATTAAAAGACATCCCAAAAATGATTTGCAAATAGGAGTTGATCCTACTCCTAATGTGGGAAAATGGAGGCGATAATCAAAAGATTAGTATGACATCACACGGCACAATATCAGGTTCCATGAAACGAGTTAGTTGTGGGTCATCTCAGTGTATTCTGTATTTCTCCAGCGAACATTAGAACTCAGCAGGTTTAGTCAGTCCGTTATCTCATCATAAATGTGTAAGACCCCTTTCACCACCACCTCACCCTCTTGTCTCTCCACCTTATCATCCTCTCGCTCTGAGCGCCTCTCTTCTTGAACTCCTTAAGGGTGTCGTCAGTCTCTCCCGCGCTCCTCTCTCACTGGAGGGTGTGGGTGACTTGAGTGCCAGGAGAGCTTTGAATAACAGAGAGGGGAAGAAATAAAAGGAATAAGCACCACAAGCCCCTCAGTCTTCCAGCAGCACAGACAAGACACAGGAATAACCATGCCTGAGCCAGTCCCTGCAGGTATGCAGATACTTTTTGTGAAAGCCTAATTCATTGTAATTAGTCTGGAGACTTGGGGTTCGGTGAAATAATTTGATGACTGAATTTGCCTGATTTTGGATGGAGGATTCTGTGAGGTTTATTTGCCTGCAAAAGATAGATACGACTTTATATGTGAAGATGTTTTAGGAATCTGATTTTTTTGGATATTTTTCAGGTTTTTTTTTATTGTGGTATTGTGTGTGATTAAAAAGGATAAGGGCGATGATCTGACGAAGAAAATACATCTATTGGGTTTTGGAGAGGAGTTTAAGTCCGTCTTGAGAAGAGCATGATACCCGCTGTTAAGATGTAAGATAGGAAAAGTTGACTTAATCTGGTTGAGATGAAAGTTTAAGGTTCAGTCTGAGGAATTAAACCCCATGTGACAGTCACAGCAGCTGTTTACTGCACAGGTGTTCGGAAACCAAAAATATCAGATGATGTCATTGCTCAGTGTAACTGAAAAGAAACAGTAAAGTGGAAAGTAGAGTAATACATATTCATTCACTGTCGGAGGATATATATATATATACACAGTGAGACAAAAGCTTGAACTGAGAAAAAACATTTTTTTTAAAGTAAAACGTTGATGTCAGAACAGACGAAACGCTTTAAAATTATCACCCCCAATGACATTTCAATTACAGCTGCTGAAACGATTCAGCATCTCACAAAGACAGATATTTTGCCACCTTGCCTCCTTGTTGTTATCCGTGCTTAAGGACTATTTGAAAGGCCGTAAATAATCACACAGTCACCTGCTTTGACTTCATCGTGGTCGGTATGTTAATGACAGCCCGGAGAGTGCAATCTTCTTGACTAAATGTTAAAGCATCCTAACAGATGTCATAAGGTTCATAGGTAGGCCGGCATACTGCTGCAGCTATGTGTCTACGGTACTGTCTGGGCTGTATAGTGGGCCTGCTTATGTGTCAGTTTGCAGCTACAGTTACTGACTTGCTTCATGCGCAGTGGTTAAAAAAAGAACATTGCATCATACATTTCACTCTTAGGTTTTCTTGGAGGGTTTTTTTTTTTACATGTTTTAGCCAAAATGTTAAAAGTCGGAATTTCCTCTCCTAAACAACACAGTGCCCCTTCAAAAAAAACCTATAAACCCCGCTGCTTTGATAGTCAGTCAAATTCAATTTTCAGCCATAAAACTGGAATTTGGCAACCTCGGGTGAACCCTCCTTTCTCATAAATAGTTTCCTGTTGTCCTTCACCTTTGTGGAGCCATCCGTCCTCCGCTCAGGCCCTGTGCGGCTTTAAATCACTGACCTGACAGAAACCTAAGATAAGAGACTGTCATAGCCGATGAGTCAGTTAGCAGAGATGAGTTTTGCGGGCCAAGATTGTGGGAAGAGTGTTGAGCCTTTCAAACCCCTTCATCTAATTTCTACACCGACCGTGCTGTGATAGCGAATGTAATGGGCTTTGCTTGACTTGTTAGCACATCGCTCCTAATTCTACTTCGCACTATTCGACTCTTCTTCTCTACATCCGTCCCTGGGCTAATCTTTTTACAGATCCCAGCCAGTCCCGCTTTATTTTAAACTCAGAATAACAACCAGACAATATTTTTATTCACCATATACAGTCACAGCTTTAATCCATGTAATAAAGATATGATTCCACTTTGCTAACTATATGTCTGCACCACCCGCTGCTCTGTCATTCTGAGCCAAAATGAGCTGCAAAGCCTTGAGCATGAGGGTCAGATGACCTGCCACTGTAATATGTAACTCTATTTGATGTTTCTGAGAAATACTCCATGTGATATTTGAAGAGAAACATGATTTTAAACAGCTCAGCAACTATATTTGTCTTCCTAAAATCCGACGTGACATTTTCACCCTTAACTTAGACTGCTCAATATGAATTATTTCTGTATCTTTACCCAAGATTGGTTGAAACATTCTCAGCGCTGGCTCGCTGACCGGACAGATCCGCCCTCGGCTAACAGCTAAAAATACTTTGCAATAACCCCTGACCTTTTCCACTTCCTCATAAGTCCATAGACTTTCTCACACACCCAAGCGTATCAGGTTGTGCTGTAACCAATTTGCCTTCCCGTCTGAGATAAATCATTATGTAATCCCCTCACTTTGATCCAGAAAGTTCTGTCATGGTCAGCAGGCCCGATACTCCCTCCTGAATGTGATGTAGCTCCCAGTGTAGTCAATCAAAGCACACGACAGTTTTCTTGTCGGTGGTTGGAGGCGATGGCATGATTGATTGACGATTCAGAATTCCTTTCAGCATTGTGACCTGATTAGACACTAAGAGAGCAAGTTGAACCAAAAGTCACTGAGGGGTTCCTCCAACGCTGTGTATCTAATTTTGGATTTAAACACCCCAACATTTAATGACTGAAGTATTATTTTGTGGGGATGATAAACCCTATAAATAACTTGCACTGACACATTCTGGGGTCCAAAATCCGTAAATATGATAAAAAAAAAAAATGATAGGAACATGTCATTCACAAATTGATGGACAGGTCCTTAATGTTTCCATGCGTAACAGAAACCTGTGTGGCACCAACTCCATTTTTATTGAAACTGCGGACGGAGAAAACCTGTAACTTGATAGACGTAGATAACCTGTAACTTGATAGACGTAGATAGATGATGTTTATACATTTTATATGATATATAAATCAACATGTATTAAATTATGTGGGGCTGAGATAACTTTGAGACGGATGTCATCAGAGGTTCAAGTAAGCTAGGCCACCCAATATCTTTCTTTATGCCTGGGCCATCACACACACTGTAAATCAAGCTGCCAGTGGTAAACATGGTGGGGTAAACAAACAGTGGGGAGAAGATCTGCACTACCTCAACGGACCACAGAGAGACCACAGAGTACTCATACCACACTATAAAATACAAGTAAGAGATCTTCACTGACTGATTTTATTTATGCCTGAACAAACTAAATAAACAAACGCTCTTCATTTTCTTGACTGAATAAACTGAATAAACAAACTGACCTTAAAGGACAGCACAATTTCATACGGTTTGACTTCGTTTATATGTGGCGGACCCTGCCACCTTTCTAGCTTCACACAGTGTTCTGGAGATGTTATTTTCCTCTGAGAACAGCTTGTTATCCAGTTATTGAATAAATAGATATTTCTGAGTTTGTATTATGACGTCATTAATATTGTAATAGTTAATATTCTGAGTTTGGATTTCTTCTCCAAAACTACTTAGTGCCCCTTTAAGTATTTGAAGTTGAGTAGTCAATGCAGAAAAAATGCAGATATAATTATGTCTTACAACATCAGACTAGTGTTACCGATGCAGTCATTTAAACGATTTTACTGCTGTAATTGGTTGAGTTGTGGCTATGCAGGGTCGAGGTGAAGTCAGGATATAGTGCTGAAGAAGGCTTTTTTACAACACTGTTAGTAACAAAAAAAGGGAAGAAAATGGAAGAAGGAAACCTCACTGAAGTAAACAAACAAACAAAAATATTACACCCAACAAGCACAGCTTCTAATTTTATATTATCAAACACAACTCTGACAGCTTTGCCAATATATGAAACCACAGATAGTCTCTGAGGGGAACATTTAAAACTGTGAGGAACAGCTGTTCAGAAGTTCATTACCCGGCTTTATCGCAAACTTGTTGGAAATGATCAAGATTCTCATCCCGAGAGGACTGACTTAGCAGATGCTGATGCAGATTTATGCTTAATGCAGGTGCACTCACAGCGTGTGTATGAAGTATTTACACCCAAGTACAGCGTTTGTAGTGTGAACCAAATGTTCTCTTTTTGCACTGACAAAAGACACGTTTTGTTTTTTTTTGCTCTTTGGCTTTTGTTACTTAGAGCTCAGAGATATATTGTAGCTGTTATGCATGCAGCCATATGGGAAAAACTACAATTGTACAGTTGTAGCATTAAATACAATACTGAAAAGGCTAATCTTAACTAGGAGAGAAGCCTAAGGTGAACAGTAAAGCAAGTAAGGTCATATGGTTCGCCTATTCAAGGAAACTGTTTTCAACTTGTGAGAACGTGGCACGACTTCTGGGAGGCCATAAGACACCGACCCTGGCCTTTACCGGCTACTTCAGTGACCCCCAGGGATACACATGAGGAGTTAGGGTATATTATCTGCCTCTATTTCAGTTGAGAATTTCTTTTAACCAGATTTAGGTACCAACAATTACACTGACAGTGCTCCTCCAACTCTAAACAAAACTGAAGCGCCAATCGGGCCAAACGAATGCACCAGTCAGAAGGAAAGATGGTGTGCTAAATTCTATTGGTATCAGTTTCAAAGATGTGTGCCAGCATATTAGACATTTTAAAGATGGCCATTTCATAGAATGGATCCTCTTACCTGGTAGGCAGTATTTTAGAGTTTTGGTCCAAGATTAAATTTCATGCTTTATCATGAAATTTGATATCCTCTAAATATTTCTGAAATACCATGTCATAAAATAAACTCATCAGTTTCAGACAAACATGCAGTAAAATATCATATAGTAGGTGTGATTGCATGCTTCAAGATCTGTCATCACTTAAAATGGTTTAAGATTTATAGGACAACCCGAATTAAGTTGAACAGTAACAATATTCTCGTAGATGCTTGTTCTCAATATGCATGATTGTGACGCATGTGTCTAATCATCATCTCTTTCTGTTTCTCTCTCGCAGCTAAACCGGAGGGGGAGGGCGCCGGTAAGTCAGCTGCTCCACGCCGTTTTCATAGTGACCTTTTGTGTGTCTTACATTATCGCACACCGACTTGATAATGGCTCTCACATTTTCACTTTTGCTCACATATCATGTGTCAAGCGCACAGGCTCTGACTTCTGACGGTGTCTATCCAGCCCGCAGCAATCCTTCGTTTGTCAACTTAATTCTTTATCAGGATTGCGTCTTTATTTCATGCACATACGCCAACATGTATGATCTATATGTTTAGCATCAGACATGACATCTGTCATAGTGTATGTTATCAGATTGCTGAAGTCTTGAATCATGCAACAACACATGCGTCACAATGATAAAACCACTCTGGTTTTCACAAGCCATGTTTGAGTGTGGTCTACACACGGATAATATCCACTAGCTCAGCTGTTGTAGTGTGTCAGATGTATTTGTTTTTCCACTGGGGCTCCCGTGGTGTAACTTTTCAATCACTATTTCTAACAAAAATCCACTAATTTTAGCCCCAGAGGAGCCAACTGAGGAGGGTGAGGGACAATGATTTTTCTTTTTCTTCTATCTCTCTCTTTTTTTGTGACTCAGTGCATTTGAATTGTGTTAATAAGTGACATGGAGTGGGTTTGACTTGAACTGAGTGCTGAAAAATGCATTTAAACTAATCAGTCAGGGTAATTATCTGAATAATACCGAACAAGTGGTTTTGCTACATAGATAATAAGTAGAGCAATTACCGAGTCAAGAAGATAGGCCTATAAGTCAATCACATTGTATGAGGCAACATGAAGCTGCTGAAGAGGGATAATGCAATTATTCTGCCACTTTGATTCAGCATATTTGCATTTCATCGTTAGCCTACAGCATGCGTCACATGTGTCAGCTGAAACTACATAGCAGAATTTCAGTCCTCGGTGTATTGTGCGTAACGGTGTCAGAAATCAGTGATGTCGTGCAGCATCATGTGAATCCATGTTCTTTCTGTTTTGTTGTGTTGATGACCTCTTCAATAGGAATCAATGTTCTGTTTCCTTCTGTTGTTTAGCATGTTGGAAATGATTCATGTACGATGCAGACAAGAGAAGCCACCTGTGTGGGTTTTGATACACTCTGACTGACTGAAACTGGATGCATTTTCCATAACTGTAACCTCTGTTTCCCTACAATGACCTCTGTGTTACATTTCACTGCAGGCATGTGAAGTGTGAGATAACATCCTTCTGTTTTCAGTGACTTAACAATGTTTTAATTTGCCCAGCTATACCGCAGCCAGAAGAAGATGGTAGGCACCTCTTTGTGTCCGGAAATAATAAACATTTTCTATTAACTTTCTCAATGACCATGCCACTTTGATTCGGCGTGTTTGCATTTCGTTGCTAGTCTACAGCATGTGTTAGCTGAAACCACTGTTCTGACATGGTATCAACATCTGTTCTGAGTGCCCTCATCACAAGTGGACAGCTGTAAGCACAGGAGTGAACACATCACAAGACGCACTGATGACATGTTTGAGATCTGATCACTCGGATCACATTCGGAGTTGGTCTAGAACGAATGCGACCACATTCTTTTACTAGCAAGTACGAAAATGTGCCCCGGGCCACTTTAAAGGGCCGCCTACTCAACTGACATCCTCTGCAAAACGAGACGGAGAAGCCATGACAGCAGGTAGAATGAATTATACGCTGACGGATTTTAATTTGATTCACTGTAATCCAAACAAGTCAACTTAACCACAACATCCCCAGACTCCCTTAAAAGTCACGTGATTTCAGGAGTTGTTGAGTGAGGTGAAACTTTGCTGTGACAAATTCTAAATCATTCATGCCTTCGTGTAAATTCGACATGAAATGCGATACATTAAGTTTTTACTTGCCTCGTAAAAAGTTTCGGTTTACATCGCTGCGCAGACGTGTCTGCTTCAACGTCTAAAGTGCCTCTAGACTCCCAACATTTAGCAGCTGTTTGAGCACACTGTTTCAACTGATCTATCTATCTATCTATCTATCTATCTATCTATCTATCTATCTATCTATCTATCTATCTATCTATCTATCTATCTATCTATCTATCTATCTATCTATCTATCTATCAAAAACTATTTGTCGAAAAGCCATTTACTTGTGATTTCATCACTCAGGACAGATGTTTATTTCAAATGTGAACAGCCTCTACATCTGTGTGTGTGGCAGCAGATTTTATATCCTCAGTGTGTTTAACAATCTGGTGTCCGAAATCAGTGAAGTGATGATGATGTTGATGATTTCTCCAACCAGTGTTCTTGTTTCCTTTAGTTGATTTTGAGTTGTTTAGCATGTTGGACTTACACATTGCTAAGAGATGGTCCGTATGTATGTAGCAGACAAGAGAAGACATCTGTTTGAACTTTGTTATGCTCTGAAAGACTGTAAGTGGATGCACTTTCCACGTCTGTAAACTGTGTTTTCCTACATTGACCTTTGTGTTAAATTGCATGTATGAGCAAATATCAGCAACTTTTCTCTGTTTATTTATGTTTTCGATGAGTTAACCATCATTTTTATTTGCCCAGCTAATCCGCAGCCAGAGGTAGATGGTAGGCACTTCATTTATTTTTGCGATTTTCCAAAATTTTAAGTTGTCCAGGTCTCATCATCTTTCTGTTTTCATTGACTATACCATGATTCTTTATTTGCCTAGCTGTACCACAGCCAGAAGAAGATGGTAGGCACCTCTTAGTGTCCTGAAATAATACACATTTTACCTACTTTTAAGTTTGTCAACTTTGATTCAGCGTGTTTGCATTTCATGGCTAGCCTACAGCATGTGTCTCATGTGTTAGCTGAGACTACAACTCAGTATGTGGTTGCTGATTTCATATCCGCAGTGTACTGTGTGTCACAGTCTGGTGTCAGAGATCTGTGAAGTGATGTCATGCAGCATCATGTGAATCCATGTTTTTACCTCTGTTTTGTCGTGTTAATGACGAGCCCAGTGGGAATCAGTGTTCGGTTTTCTTTGGTTGTTTAGCATTTTGGAATTGTGCATTACAGAGAAGTTATACACGTGTATGAAGCAGACAAGAGATGTCATCTGTGTGGATTTTAATATACTCTGACTGACTGCAGCTCGCTGCATTTTCTTACATGTAGGCATGTGAAGTGAGAGCAAATACCTGCAACTTTGGTTGATCGGAGATGTTTTGTCTTCGTGGTTTTCCCAAATTAATACTGTCCAGGTCTCATCATCTTTTTAATTTCAGCGACTTGATAATGATTTTTTAATTTGCCCAGCTAATCCGCAGCCACAAAAAGATGGTAGGCACCTCTTTGTGTCCGGAAATAATACGCATTTTCTATCAGTTTTCTCCTCAGCTGAAAATAGTGTACAATTACTATATAAGCTAATTGTCATTCGTTTTCCTTAGATGAACTCCCAGCAGATGGAGGTAAGGCAGAATCCTGTGCTTTAGTCTCTGCATGACTCTGATGTATTGAACTTTCAAAGATCTTTCAGGCTGGTGACCTGCATAATGCATTTTGTCTACTCAAAATATACATGAACTAGTGACATGGATAATAGGATTATATGTTTCATGTTGAATGTCTTATGTTGTTATCCATCATTGGATTGATATATACATATACTGTATATATGTCATGAGTGAATTGAGCTTGGTTTGGTTTTACAATATGTGCAACATGGTCAGTTTTGTAATTTACTGTTGTGTCACCACGTACAGTATACAATACTGTATTTTACGTTCTGGTTGTTTCTGTGACTTTTAACTGTTGTATGTGTTTTTGTGTGTTCAGTTTACCAGTGTATTTATTTTTGCATGCAGAAACATGTTTACACTAAACATGTCAAAGGAAATCACCTCAACTTGTGAATGAAATATGTTATGAGATATAATGGTGCATGGTGCTTCTGTTTTATGTTTGCTTGTCTCCGTTACAACTTGTACATCATTTATTGTGCAACGTCGAGTATTTGCGTCATAGCTGCTTCATTCAGTTAAGTGTGCTTCCTTATCTGCAGCAGAATCAGAAGCCGATGGGGATGGTAAGAAAAGAGCAAGGTTTATATTAACGTGTCTGCCGATAATTTACTTTTGCCCCTCCAAAAGTATGATTTGAGTGATGGTATTATGTGCTGGTTAAGATGTCACATAATATATGAAGTGTTAAGTTAATCCGGGTTTATCTTATTATTTGAAATTATCATTATTAGTATTGACTACTTCAATTTGGACTGAAATGACAGCATTGATAAATCAGCTAATTTCCATGGTTTTATGTAAAAGGTCTTTAGCACCTTGGTGATTTTTCTTCTAATTGTCTCGCTACTGCTAAATTAACACAAACAAATCTCATCAGTCTGCAAGACAAGTCCTCCTCTGCTGTGCACCATAGAGCTGCAGCAGCACGATCCAAAATGTGTAAGTATGCAGGGTGACTGCTTGTTTCAGCGCTCATATCTTCCAGATCCCATGAAAAGCCCTGCTAAAAATCCCCCTTAAGAGCTTGCAGCTTCTCACATCAAGCTTAGCAGCTACCGTCAGAATAAGCCACACCTCAGGCCTACAAGTCACCAGATCCTTGGTTGTGTCAAAGAGAAAACTTAGAGCTGGCTGAAGTGGTCCCTGTTGTGTCCTGCTGGTATCTATTGATACTGCCACACACCTCACTGACAAATTACGCAGGTTATTTTCTGTCAGCAATTCAGAGTTTGTTTCTCCATGTGGAGAGCGCTGCCCATCTGTGACCTATGAGACCAGCTCTCTTTTGCCTTTGTCCCTCTGGCAATTTTAACAATGAGAGTGGAAACACAGCTGTGGTTTATGTGTTATAGTCGGTTGTAGAACAATGGCAGCTGTTGCTGCTAAAATACCAAGTGTCATCTGATGTGATGACACTTTTATAGTAACTCCTCAACTCAATGTTTTGCTGTACTGCATGGAGAGCTCAACCCATGAAGTCATCCGAGATATCATTCTGTGCACATCAAACTTAATGCCTCCAAACATTTGTTCTGTATCCTGGGCCATGTCTCATCCTTTATCTTAAGTCTAAAGGCCTGGAGAGGGTCTACTAACTAAACCATGGCTGTGTATCACAGCCTTGCCGTGTGATTCATAAGTCAACTGTCTAAAAATGTTGGGGTTGCACCACAACTCTAGCCTGGGAACCAGGCAAATCAGAGGAGCTCATGTTTTATTTGCTTTGGCAGATGCATCTGGCCGCCATCTCGTTCAGACTTCAGATTTCCATCCGACTTGTCCCGTGCCAGTCACAACTGTTTATCCAGTATGGATATAGATGGATATGTATGGATTATATACATATATACGTTTTGGTCTGCCCCCGCTGATGACGCCCTTTGGAAATCGAAAGTGATTCCAGACTAATTCGCATTTGTGAAATGATCTGATGATGCCAGACTACAACGTCTCATGTTGTTCAAGTGAAATCCAGGAGCTATAAAGCTGCTCCGGTCTGTCAGCTTTCAGGGGCACAGCTCCCATCTGAACTGATTATGAGTAGATTTGGTAGAGAAGGGTTATGGAAGTGCCGAGACTTCAGGGAGCTGAAAGCTGCTAGTTCCTTGTGGTGCCCTTCAAATGTATGCAAAATGTCCTGTACCTGCTGTTCCTGAGGCGGGGGGGTGGGGGTCTTTCCCTTCTCCCTTTTCCCACATGGATACCTCAGTGAGGCTTCACCAGAGGCCAAAATGGCAACTAAACAACCCACACTCTTCTTCGCAGTTCATAGTATCACATGTTGCGGAGAAGTCGTTGGCTTTCCCTCAGCTCTGTTAGGTCTCTGTGGTGACATTACCACATAACCTGATGACTGCTATTTTTAGGCTTTTTGGCCATTGAGGCAAAACCTGGATGATGGGCTCGAGGGCATGCAGAGGAGAGGTGGGCAGACCCCTGCAAAGGTGGCATGGTTGCTTTGTGTCCTCACAACAAGGTTGCTATCTTGGGGCAGTTGGCTGCAGAGCTTTGCCATGAAACTTTGCCCTGGAATATGGCCTGCCGAGTGAACAGAGGGGCCAGGGTGAGGTTATTAAATGTTAACTTTAGTTACTGTCCTGGATGTTCCCTCCATAAATTCCTGGGGGAATGGGTCCTATGATGTGACCACAGCTTCCTCTCTAAAGTTTATCTCTTCGTAGCGTTTATGGGTGCACGTCTTATCATCCTTTTCGCCTGTCATTAAACAGCCATCGCTGAATGCGTGGCAGATGTTCCAGACGGAGCTCAGTGCGAACCGCGACACATTATAGTGGAAAGCAAAGACAAGCACAGTGGCTGAGCATGACAAGGGGAAAAGTGGGAACACTATTCAGTATCTCTTGAGCATCAACCTCTGTCCACAACAATCTATGTTTAGCAAAATGGTGATTTTACATGGGGAAGTGATTTATGGTTGAACATTTTAGCTGGTTGGCAGCGTGGCCAGGCCTAATCCCAAGGCAGCAGCTGAGTAAAGTTCAGAAGGAAACCTGAGGAGATGTGCTTTTCTTTGGTCACATCTCAGCCTGTTTAGATGACAGACCATCCAAATCCAATTTTAGCTGTGGGAACATGCAAGTACAAAGAGCGCCATTTACCTTTTGTTTTATGAAATCGGGGTTTTTTCCAATTAACACGATTGAAGAGGAGAGAGGTTTGAGGCAGAAGAAAATGAGCACAAAATGAAGTAAAACAGTAATTTGCATGGTTACAGCAATAGCTCAGTGAACTCTGCGAACTTGGAAAAGACAAGAAAAGGCTGTTTTTTCGAAGCCTAAGTGTGTGCAAATGCACAAAATGAAAAATCATTTTTGTCCTGATGAAGATCCAAACATTGTCTCCTGGCGTCTAGAGTTTATAAAATTCGATATTCTTGCACAGGAATAAAAAAGACTCGTACTGTATGAGAGCTGTGTAGGAGGATCTCATTACTTTAAACACAGTAACCACTGATTTTAGTCTGATTTTTCATGTCTACCATTCGTTTGATCCCATGTCCTGACTCCAGATAGGGAATTGCATCACGCCGAGTTTGCCGTCAGTGTGTCTATTAGAGTGGAATTTCTGTGTGGGAAGTGCTTATCATACCAAGGCTGTTTAAAGCCAGAGCCCTGGGGGTGTAGTGTTTGTGGGGGGGGGATTATCTTCACTTGGCCAACTGCAGACTGTTTTGGGGCACTTGCACCAGTATTTCTAATGAATGTTAGAGGGAACTTCCTGCCAGTTTATTTAAAATATAATTCCTGCCATGGAAACGTTTAAATGCTATAAGAACATAAAAGTTTGCCCGAAGTAACACCTGAGGGTATCTTAATGCAGCAAACTTCAATACAGACTTTTATATTCAGAACTTGTCAGTGCTCTAAACAAAGAAATAATAAATAAAATGCCTTTAAATTCACATGTATGGGGTAAAGTAATTGACTCCTCTGTGACAAGTAGCCTTGCAACATCAGTCCAAAAGAAGTAATCAAGGTAATTTCAATGTATACCACGTTTAGGAGTGTAATCATCACATTTGATTACTTTCTGTTGTGATCGATAACAGTCATGACCTTACTTTCACGTGTAGAATTCTGTTTTGATTGCTGTTCACTGTGTGGTGTGTTAATGTAATAATTCTACAGAATATTCATTCTGTAATTGCCTTGTTTTACCTCATGAGTTTCTAACTGACTTATGGTTACAGTATAACAGTGAATAGTTATACTTCCATTTGTTAAGCAGGGATATTTGTTTCTCCCACCAGAAACAAACAATGCACAGGAGGGTAAGGATGAGCCAAAGGCACAGTGCCGGACTGCCTCTATCCACTGCATGCAAATATGATGTCATGAAATGCAGATGTTTGCATCCTATGTGTAGTTTTATGATGTGATCGTATTTTTTTGAGAGGTTGACTGTTGGTATGGTAGATTTTTTTTTGCAGAGTTTTGCACTGTACAGTCTGACTTCATTTAGATGCTTATGTAAAGATGTAAAGTTTGCACTGTTGACTGATTTGCACCTTGAATGTTAAGTCTTTGATATGGTTAGAAAGGGCTTGTATATGGAGGTCAGCAGGTGCACTTGCTTGACATTTCATACTTGGCACAGTCGGAGTTCATTAACACATTCTGCACCTTTTAATTTGTTAGAGATACTTTGCTGAGTGATTCTGTATCACTGTGACTTTTGCTTGCCTGCTCTCCTGCCCTTGTATAGTATGTGTTGTGAACTGAGTAGTTCTGGTCAGATAACTTGTAATGAAGTAGAGTGTACCGTAAATCAGGGTAAACACAGGGTTTAATTACCTTTTAATGAGTTTACCATTACTTAGACAGTTTAGCCACATGACACAGATTAGCCACTTTTTATTTTTACCACTACAGCCCTGCTTGTGATGACTTTGGTGTAATTATTTTTGCTACTCTGCAGACAGGGAGGCATAGAAGGAACTCAAAGATGGAAGTCATATTTATAAATGTATGGTTTTGGAAAACTAGCTTTTCTGGTCTAACTTGTTCAAGGGGTTATTGATAACGTAAGCCACTAAATGTGGCATTCCATAACTAGCTAATGTTGCTAATGCTAGCTAGCAAACTTTAATGTTGATAATGTCAGCTAGCTAACGTTAATTCTAATAATGATAGCTAGCGACCATTGTTGTTGCTAATGTTAGCTAGCTAACGTTAGGGCAGTACAGTATGCTGGGCCCATATTGTAGAACTCCATTTTTTAAAGCTTTTGATCACTGATGAAACACAGATGCCGCTTGATACCAACGGCATTATACAGCTTGTTTTAATAAATATTTTAATGCTATCTTCTGATTAGATTTGAACATTTGGTAATGATAACTTACAGCACAGCTAGACCTAAGCATGTACATGTGACGTTTTTTTGTCAGTATGTTGTTCATGGAGAAACTGTTTACTTGTCATTCTTCATCTGTGGTTTATCGTGTAGTGTTTGTTATGTTTTATATAAACTGTATGTACACAGTCCTTCGCTCTTCAGTTTGTTGCACACTGTGAATGTTGCCAATGCCATTTAAGTGCTCCTGTATTTTTTTTTTATTTCAGTGCTTGTCCTAGCCATCAGGAATCCATCAAAAATGTATTTCAAAATCGAGAGAGTAAGTGATCTAATTTCTTTCTCGCTCTTTTCAGAGCCGGGGTCAACTGAGCTCACTGGGCTCTTCGTGGAGAAGCCACCAGCGAGTGTAGTCGCGGTTGCAGGTTTGTAACACACATGGATGAATTATTGTTATGGCAGACAGAAAACTGTTGCAATCCATATTGTGTAACTGTATTACGTAATATTATATGAGGTAATTGTTGTTTGTGGATGGCAGGAGGGGATGTGACTCTTGTAGCCAGGGTGGACTCGACAAACCTGACGAGGAAACCCACCATGAAATGGCTGAAGGGAAAGTGGCTGGACCTTGGTAGCAAGGCTGGGAAACATATGCAGTTCAAGGAAACCTATGACAGAAACACTAAGGTGTGTGATAGACACGGACATTCATTTTATGCACTTTGTGATCTGGTTCTAAGAAGTAATATTTTCTCCTCAAGATCTATACTTATGAGATGAAGATCATCAAAGTGGTCGCTGGAGATGCTGGGGGCTACAGGTGTGAGGTGTCGGCAAAAGACAAGTGTGACAGCTCCACCTTTGAGGTGACTGTTGAGGGTGAGTGGAAATGGACTCTGGCTTGCTGAGATTCCATACGTGCTGGTGTTTTGATCTGATCCAGCCCTAATGTGCATTCTCTGCAACTTCTCTCGTTACAGCTGCACACCAGGAGGAGCATACAGATATTTTGTCTGCCTTCAAGAGGGCGTAAGTGCACCGGGTTTTGCTTTTCAGCGTGCCTCAGAAGCTTGTGTGAGCGTGAGCGAATACACAAGGGGGAAAAGCATACGTAGACTATTTATAAGGTTTTCCACTGTGTGTGAGTGTGTCTTTCAGCACAGGGGGTATAGGACAGTGCAGTAAATTTAATGTCAGAAGATATGCCTTGACCTGGTTAGCCTACACTGTATGCTTTTTAATACATTTTGTCTGCTTCCATACGCACAGGGATGCTGGAGAGGACGAGGGAGATCTGGATTTCAGTGCTCTGCTGAAAGCCACTAAGAAGTGAGGAGCGGAGTGTTATTTGGCTTGCAAAATGATCAACCACACAGCACTGTTTACTTGCCTCTTCACTCCAGATACATTGGTGTCCCTTTTGCCCTTTTCCTTGACTAACAGGAAGAAGAAACCTCAAAAAGAGGAACCACCAATCGACGTGTGGGAATTGCTTAAGAGTGCCCATCCGAGCGATTACGAGAAAATCGCCTTTGAGTATGGCATCACTGACCTGAGGGGCATGCTGAAACGTCTGAAAAAGATGAAAACCGTTGAGCCCAAGATTAGCGAGGGTAAGTCTGGTCAAGCAAGAGGTGAAGGAAGGGGAAGAAGTAGAGGAGCCCTGGAAGTATAATTTACATGAATTACGACCTGAGATTTTTCCTCCGGGGACACAGAGACGTAAGACAGCAGGCGAGAGTAGGCAAGAGCAAGGGTATCATGAAACTGGAGAAAGAAGAACCTGATGAGTTGTACATTCTTCATTTCTCCCTTTCTGCCTTCAACCCCAGCTTTCCTGAAGAGGCTTGAATCTTGCTACTCGGTGGAAAAAGGCAAGAAGATTGTCCTGAGGTGTGAGGTGGTCGACCCTGACGTCCAGGTCAAATGGCTGAAGAACGGCCAGGAGATCAAACCCTCAGCCAAGTATATCCCAAAAAGCACAAACACATGAATTCACACCATAATTACTGCATTTGGTAAACTATATCCCCCAAATATTCAAATATCCTCCTGACTTTATTCAGGTAGGAAAATTTAAAGAAATTAAAAAAAATGTGTCATGACCAAAAGCTTACATGAGGTTTTAAATAGGCTGTGGAAAAAAAATTCTGGCCCATCTACATTTTCCGATTTTAAAAACAGGCCCAATTGATTTTGAATTTGAGTAGCCCTGGTCTTTTGTCTCTGCCCATCGTGATACTACATAGATTGTCAAACATGTTATAAAAATGACAGTTTTGTGAAAGGTTCTCCTAAGGTTGTGCTTAACTCCTGTGAGAGTGTTAACTAGCGAGCATACATCCTGTGCAGTCTGAGTATATTCCACTTAATATAAGTATCTGTTGATGTACACTTTTGTAACACTATACCAATAATAACACTTCATTTCAGCCAGGACATGCATGAAAAGATGAGGTTACCATCAATTAATCATTTTTCTTTACAATACATTAGATACTATTGTAAAAAAAATAAATTAAGCTAATATATTTAGAAATTATGGGAATGAGTTTTCACTGAATTTATTTCATTTTATTTTATTTTATTTTATTCAGTCCCCCCCTAATGTTGACTCCCTGGACGCAGCCTTCACACAGACACCAGTTATTGTTGGTTAAAGCTCCATGTAGAACCTTTGCTTAATTAGGCTGTTAAACTATATCATATTAATCAGCAAGCTCAGATGGACTTGATAGGCAGTGTTGTATAAATATCAGGCTAAAATTATCAATGACACAAAGTCATACTCTGGAACCATGCTGGCGTCAACACATTTTATTTTTAGCCGGTCATAAGGAGCCTCCCGGAGGGTGAGGCACGTCGCCCTGCAAATACATCTGATGCCTCATGTAAACCAATGCAGAACCCCCGGATAAACACCTCTCTTTCCTTAGTTTGGGTGTGGGACAAATCATGCATAAAAAAAACGATTTGTTGGACAAAAATCCAGTCTTTCAAAATAATTGGCCAAATCAGATGAAGCCCAAGTTAAAAGGCGTTTTTAATATCATCATTTTAAGACACTGTCACAATGCCAACAATCAACAGCTTGATAAACTAATACCTCAGCACTCTGTTTGAACTTTTTTGTGTCTGTCACTTTTCAAGGTATGTCATGGAGTCAGCCGGGAATGTCAGAACACTTACCATCAACAAGACGTCCCTGGCTGATGATGCTGCATATGAGTGCGTGGTTGGCGATGACAAGTGTTTCACAGAGGTGTTTGTCAAAGGTGCAGCATCTTTTCGTCAACCTTTAGGCTGCAGACATTATTAATGTGAATTTGTAAAGCTCCTGGCATGATACAACATCCCTCTCTGCTCTGCCCAGAGCCCCCTGTGACCATCACCAAGCTGATGGATGACTATCACGTGGTTGTTGGAGAGAGAGTGGAGTTTGAGATTGAGGTGTCAGAGGAGGGCGCCCACGTCATGTGGTAAGTGTGTGAGTAATTTAGTCAGTCAGGCTTTAGGCCACGGCTTGTGCTTCCCTGCAGAAGTAAAACAAAACTTTGTCTAGTTTTTGTCTGTCTAAAACTTTATCACATAACAATGTTTCATAAAGTCACTTGGTTCTCACGTCACACATTTATGGAGGTCACATTTGACGACAAGCTTTGAGATCAAACTACTTTTCCGACCGCCCTCAAACACTCACCAGCATCACCTTGGCAACTTTTGATCCCACAGTTAATAACTAAGCTTCATATAGAAATGAGACCTGTTTCCACAGTTTCTGTTGGCATAATGTTGTGAAAGCACAGCTATCTTTTTTTCACTCGGTCCTAGATTGAGGCCATCCACAGGATATGGATGCATCAGATCCCACTCTAATAGTCTGGTATAAGGTTCATAACTGGCATGTAGCTTACAGGTATACTAAGATAACTGCATTCTTTTTCTATAAGTAAAGGATGCATTGTCTTTAATGTATTACTGTAGTTCTCCTAGATTGTAGCGATGAGCGGGAAAAACTTCATACAGCAGATAATGGTGAGAGAGAAATATTTGTTGAACCTATTTTAATTGTCCCACGAATAACACATATGTCGTCAATTCAAAAGATCCTGGTGCAAGTTAGTTTGTTATAAAGACAGAAAAATACCTTTTAGTTTTGTGTTAAACTCAGCGAGCTACATCGCCTCGCTCAATATACATCACGAACACCAACGGCTGTCACCTCTGCACAGAAAAGGTTTTGCAAAAGGTGAAAGTCACAACAAGTTCTGTGAGCTAGCTAATGTACAGGACCGGCTCTACAAGGTTTCAGTTATGGTTTTTGGTGAACGTTAAATGAGTTGACATTACTTGCGCTACTGTCGGGTTTGTAGTCTTTCTAATTACGTACTTTCACAGTGTTATAATTGATTAGTTTTATGACAAATTGCGACTTTCAACCAGGATAAATAAAAAAGAAAAAATATCTGTCTCTCTCCATTCACTGCCATATGTGTTTTTTCTGTATCCTACTATGTACACTTCTATTTGTTTGTTTTAGGAGATCTAGAACTTCCTGCATTTGGGTTGAAGGACTTTACCAGTGTAAATGATGGTTGAAAGTGCAAATTAATTAATATCAGTTAGCATGTATCAGGAGTAATCAGTACAGTTCAAAACGAAAGCTAGAAATTCACAAACGTTGCATAAGACTACATATAGATGAAAACATAGCATCCTGTACATTTATCCCTTTGATTAATGCAAAGTCTTTGCATATTTCCCAAAGCATTTCTAGCAGTCACTGAATGATGGAAATGTGACATTATTTCCTGTAAATTCTCATCCAAATCAGGCTCACTGTTCCTATTTTGTATTTAGTGGTGAGTGTGTTTCAAGGAGATAAGCTCATTTCGTATTATTTTCCAGGTTCTTTGAGGATGTAGAGCTGCACAAAGAAAAGGATTCCAAGTTTCGCATCAAGAAGGACGGAAAGAAGCACACGCTCATCATCCCGGAGGCTACGCTGGACGACATTGGAATGTATCATGCCTGGACAAACGGGGGTCATACCAAAGGAGAGCTGGAGGTGGAAGGTACCACTGAAAAATACTATACACTTGCTCAGTGTTGATTTCATTTTTGAATGACTGAATAGTTTATAAAACCTTTGTAAACTATTCATAATTGTGAATTTGTTTATTTTAGATTAGTTAGAGAGAATTCTAATCAAGTGTACAGACTATTTTATATAGATTTATTGTATTCAGTCTTTGTTTTCTGTCATTTAAATGTGGGCTGCTCAGTGCTGAGGATGCAGCTTAATTTAATCGCTGGCCCAAGGGCTTGACGCCTCTCTTTACAAACAAACTAACAGCCCATGGCAGCGGATGTCAACATGTTGCCATCATGAAGCTTTTCCTCACTCTGCCCCCTACCTCAACACACCGTCTCTCTTGCCTGAGCTGAGCTCTTGTGGTTTCCAATGTCTTATTTAGAAAAACAACTGGAGGTGTTGCAGGACATTGCTGATCTGACAGTCAGGGCCACAGACCAGGCTATGTTCAAATGTGAGGTGTCTGATGACAAGGTCACAGGAAAGTGGTACAAAGATGGAGTGGAGGTCTTGCCGAGCGAGCGCATCAAAATGACTCACATCGGAAGGTACAAGGATAAAGGCACAGATTTATATATGTCTACATATTGTCTTTAGATTCATGAGGCAGATGTTTTCAACACATCACATCTTCTCTGTTGCTTTTTTTAAGATTTCATCGGCTGATGATTGATAATGTGAAGCCAGAGGATGCTGGAGACTACACGTTTGTTCCTGATGGATACGCTCTGTCACTTTCTGCCAAACTTAACTTTTTGGGTGAGAAACAAAAAACAATTACTAATGTACAATAATGAAAGCATTTATAATCAGCATCCCGTATAAAATAACTTTTACTCTCTCTCTCAAAACAGAAATCAAGATTGACTATGTGCCCAGACAAGGTAGGTGAAGCACAAAACTCTTTGTGTATAGTTCATATCCCAAACCCACTTCCACACACTCACTCTCTCTCTCTCTCTCTCTCTCATTACCAATTAACCAGATCCTCCAAAGATCCACCTGGACACCACTGGAAACATGGTCTCCCAAAACACCATCATTGTGGTGGCGGGCAACAAGCTCCGTCTGGATGTAGAGATCTCAGGAGAGCCAGCACCCACTTGTGTTTGGTCCAAAGGAGAACAGGTATGGACATTACAGTGAATCAAATGTAGATTATAATTACATTTGAAAGGAGGAGATCATGTTAAAAATGTTCATGGTATATGATCTTGGTAAGTCAGCAGGCTATCTAGCAAAGCTGTTCAGTGCTCACCATCTCCTCTCCTTCTTTGTCTCTTTCACTGGGCTTCAGTTAAATGCTACATCACCAGAAAAAAGCTGCTGTTCTGTTGAGATTTGACCCAGGCAACGAGATTATTTGTGCCAACGGGCAGTTAGGGGTGCAGGGAAAGAGACTGTCTCTGATGTTAATGGTCAGAAAGGGCCCTTTTTTGGAAACAAGATATGTTTGAGCCCAAGTGGGGCAGCTCCATGCTTCCTATTTTGCCCCAGTGTCACATCAGTATGGTGCTTTAACTACCTAAGTGATCACTGGTAATCTCAAGTGCTGCCGACTGGTCGACTCAGATGCCTCTGTGACTTGCCCTGAAGCTTCTCTGATTAGCTAACTTTGCTAAGGTGCGCTGTGGACTTTACTTTAAAAGCATCAGGAAACGGATTACCTCAGAACTAATGACTATTACATTTAAGTTGTATGAGCTAAAATGTTGTAACAACTTAAAATCACAAGTCTACATTACTTTATAGAGATAATAAAGTGATCAATTTGCGTTACTAGTGCTAAGTAATTCAAGCTTCTCCGATGCTGCAATTTCCTGTTTATTAGACAATTTCAAGCACTGAGGGCCGTGTGAGGGTGGAGGCAAGGAAAGACCTGAGCTGCTTCGTCATAGAGAGTGCAGAGAGGGAGGATGAGGGCAACTACACCATCTGTGTTACCAACCCTGCTGGAGAGGACAAGGCCATGCTGTTTGTGAAGATTGTGGGTGAGTGAAGATCTCAGTATATTGTCAGCAGATAACACGTAGTTAAAGGTGCAATATGTAAGAATTGGCAATCCACAAATTAATACTCAGAACAAATAAATGGCAGCATATCATCAGAGTTAAACGCTAACTGCTGCTAACAGTAGCTGCCCTAGCTCATTAGCTCATTTAGCCATGAACCAAGCGGTTTGGACTGGGAGCTCGCGGACCAGGGGAGTGTTAATGCTTACACCAAGCTAGCTGGTTAGCATGGTTCATTATATATTTCTGCAACACAATACATAGACATTATAATGTTAAAACTGCTATTTACTCATATTATGTTGACAATTTTGATACATTTTTGAAGGACTTCAACTCTCAAATTCTTACATATTGCCTTTAAGTCACCAATTTTCTCTACTCTTTTTGAAATTTGTGTTATGTATGTTATTTCAGATGTGCCTGACCCCCCGGAGAATGTGAAATGCACAGGAGTGGGAGAGGAAACTGCCACTATCGTTTGGGATCCTCCCGCATTTGATGGCGGGGCACAAATCAAAGGTAAAGGATGGATTTTTTTCTTAAGCTTTTCATGTTTAATGATCTGGATATATGAAATATTAATTCAGTTGCTTAGCTTCATGTGTGCCTTAAATTTGCATTCTACTCATATTTATGCGTTCTCTGTTCTCCTCTATCAGGTTATCTCATGGAGAGGAAGAAGAAAGGCTCTAGCAGATGGACAAAGCTCAACTTTGATGTATACGAGTCGACCACATATGAGGCTAAGAGGATGATTGAAGGTGTTCTGTACGAGATGAGGGTGTTTGCCATCAACAGCATCGGCATGTCTCAGCCAAGTCTCACCTCCAAACCCTTCATGCCCATTGGTACGTATCACAGCCATCTTAACACCATCGTTCCCTGTTCCTCCCTTCATGCCTTGCCCATCTCTGGTCAACCTACTGCTTCTCTTGAATCTCTGTCTTTCTGCTACACCTTAAGCCCCGACTAGTGAGCCAACGCGTCTGACGGTGCATGATGTGACGGACAACACGTGCACCCTGAAGTGGCTCGCCCCAGAGAAGATTGGAGCTGGGGGCCTGGACGGCTATGTCATTGAATACTGCAAGGAAGGAGGTGATGAGGCCAAACATTGTGTTTCCAATAGAATAGTTTGAACATTTATGGTACAATTTAGCAGCATTCTTAAAACAAATGATAACTAAAGGGCATGTGTTTAACAGCTGAAGTGACACAGGCCAGACTCCCAATAAAAAAACACAATAACTAAGAATCAATTCCCACTCTCTGTCCTACACTGCACGGACTTCTCTTTTATTTCAGGCACCGAGTGGGTGGTGGCAAACCAGGAACTTTGTGAGAGGCAGGGATATGTGGTGCGTGGCCTCCCTGTGGGAGAGAAGATCGACTTCAGGGTGGTGGCAGTAAACATCGCTGGTCGCAGTCCTCCTGCTAGACTGGCACAGCCCGTCACCATCCGTGAGATCATGGGTGAGTCAGTCAGGTGACGCTGTGGACAGACGTGAGTCAACGAGCACATGTTCACATATTTCGTGTCACATTCAGTTATAGCTCTTAAGCATTTTAAGTCGACGTTTATAGTGCTTGTTTTGGTTTATGGAGACAGGCGGCTAATTCTATTATAGTATAATACTTAATGAGATGTGTTTTCCTGCTTCAGAATATCCTAAGATCCGCCTCCCACGTGAGCTGAGAACAAAGTACATCAGGAAAGTAGGAGAAAAGATCAACCTGGTCATCCCCTTCCAGGTTAGAAACGAACCGGTGCTGTGTGTTTTGAAAGGCTGTGTTACTGTGTGCTAAAATATATAATAGTAAATAACTGCAGGAAGAAGACCAGAGTGCACCATTATGTTCAAAGACGTTAACTGTAAATTAAGTCTCACAACAGTGAGCTGGAAGAACATTTGGGCATTTGGGAGGGTGCTGTGAGACACTTGAACAAATATAGACATTATGTCTTTAAAGGAGAAACTCCATTTACAGGTGTTGGGGAGTTACTACTGCAGATGGGGAAAAGTTGTATGAACCCCCTTGCACTTATTATTCATTGTAATGGGTTGCCCTTTTCATGACCCACCCAACTTTACTGAGACACTCTGTCAGAAAGGGGCAGATTCCATGATAACCCTTTAAGGTCCATGTAAGAAACATTAGTTGACAGGTAATAAGGTCCTTATAATTCTTTTATCAGATGCTTATTAAAGGTGCAATATGTAAGAATTTTATATGCTGCCCCTTGTTGTTTTGAGTATGAATTCGACAGGTGACTGTGGACAGATGGATGTTTTAGGGGGATTATAAGTGCTTATACATGTCCTATAGTCTAACAATAAATGTGTTGATGATTTTTCATTAACATATGATAATGTCAAAAGGCAGCTTAAAAGGACCTTCAAGGGCATTTTACCTTTTTACTAACGTTTATTACAAAGACCTTAATAGAATTATATCAGCTAACACATAAGAAGTTATCATCTGCTAATTGAAAACAAAATTAGATTTTTTTTTTTCATCCAGTGCCATCAATCAGAAGCAATTCCCTTTTATCCTGAACAATGGATCATTTCTGTGTCTTGCAGGGTAAGCCACGCCCTGTTGCAACTTGGTACAAGGATGGTCAACCCGTTGACCCCAAGATGGTCAACGTCCGTAGCTCAAACATAGACACCATCCTCTTCATCCGTTCAGCCGAGAGGGACCACTCTGGGAAATATGAGCTGGTGCTACAGATCGAGAACATGGAGGACAGAGCCACTGTGGATATAAGGATCATTGGTATGGTCGTCTCTGCAGCTGGAAAACATCCATCGCTGCTTGTGCTGTAATTTTGTTTCTATATATGTCAGTGTCAATGAGAACTATTAAGGTAAGACACCAGGTGATTAGGGAAGACATTTTAACAAGGAGACATCACCATGAAACTTTGACAGTTGATATTGAGACATTGAGACAATATTTTTTTTCCAAGTCCAATTTACATGTGGCATTAAATGTGTTATTGATAATACTGATAACATGGCAATTACGTTGTAACACTGCAGTTGTTCAAATCATCTGCCCCTTCAAGTGGTCGCCAGTTGTTGCACTAGCTAACATTGCTAATGCTAGTTAGCAAAAGTTAATGTTGCTCATAAATATGAAAATATGACATCTGTAGATGTCATATTTTAAAAAAAGATTAGTCTACATAAAAATGATATCAATATGACCTTTAATTTCTGTTTTCTGTTAAAAAGCAAATTTCACCTGATTTCATGTGCGTATTTTGTTTCCATGTGTGGAAATTCTACTCCACATATGAAGAAAAGTCTCCATATATTAATGTATGTAATTCACGTGTGGAAATAAATTTGACACGTAGGAGTTATTATTCATACATAAAAAAAGAATCACCAGTCACTTGTGAAAATGTCCAGTTCATGTGTGACATTATTTTCTTTTGACGTGTTAAAACATTCAAATTACATGTGAAATTGTGACTGTGGCATGTGGAAGGGAAATTTTGTTCGGGTCAGGGTTAGAGAATCTGAAATTTTGTCTGAAATGTTTCTCGGTTTAACAGTTAAAATGTACTGAACATCTGACGTGTGATCTGTTCAGAAAAGCCCGGACCTCCTTTGAACGTGAGGGTGACAGAACTCTGGGGCTTCAATGCAGCACTGGAGTGGGAGCCCCCCAAGGATGATGGCAACTGTGAGATCAGTGGATACACCATCCAGAAGGCAGACATGAAGACGAAGGTGAGTGAGGGAAGACGGGTGGCGTTTGACACCAAGATCGTCCCAATAGTAACCCATCAAAATGTCCACTTAGGTCCAGCAGGCTCAACAATAATGCTGAGGTAACCTCCAGCCAGTGTTTGCTGCATTTGTGATCTTTTTAATGCAATGGCTCCAATTTTCTCCCTCCAGGAATGGTTCACTGTTTATGAGCACAACAGACGGACAAACTGCACAGTTTCAGATCTGATCATGGGCAACGAATACATGTTCCGCGTCTACAGTGAAAACCTCTGCGGCCTGAGCGAGGAGCCTCGCTTCAGCAAGAACACGGCCATCATAGCTAAGACAGGTGAGTGCACATGCTTATGTACAGTACAATATGTGTGTTTGAATGTTTTTTTCCACACAGGACTGGAAATGTCGAGTATACTTCATATTTCTGCTCTGATTTATGGGGGTTGACTGTGTTTGCCTGCCCTCCCACACTTCTCCATAGGCCTGGAGTTAAAACGAAACCCCTACAAGGAGATGGACGTATCCTGTTCGCCCAAGTTTACTCAGCCTCTGGTTGACAGATCTGTAGTGGCCGGATACAGCACTGCTATCAGCTGTGCCGTCCGAGGCTTCCCCAGGGTAAACATGCATGTTAAAGTAGCCTGTGGAGCATGATTCACTGGTGGAGGCTGCTAGTGTCATAAAGAAATGAAAGTCTGACGTTGGCTGTAAGAGCGTGTGCAGATTTACCGACAGTAATAAAAAATATATCTACTTTATATCTATTATTCATTTGTTTATTAATAAGATGTTTTTGATTATAGCCTAAGATTGTCTGGATGAAGAACAAGATGATCATCGGTGAGGATCCTAAGTACCTGATGCAGAACAACCAGGGAGTGTTGACCCTAAACATTCGCAGGCCAAGCACCTTTGACGGAGGCAAATACTCCTGCATGGCTGTCAACGACCTGGGCAAGGATGAAGTGGAGTGCCAGCTGAGCGTCCGAGGTAAGAACAGAGTGGAGGAGGTGGTAATGAGGGAGCGAGGCGAGTCACTTTTGTTGTGCAAAACACAGACAATTATTAGGTGGTAAGTTTTGATTACAGGACACACACATTAGCACACTCAGGTGCGATATGTAAGAACTGGTCACCTGTCAAATGAACAGAGCAACTGCTAACTGTAGCTACCCTTAGCTAGTTGGCTCAGTTAGCCTTGCAGCTCACAGTTCAGACTGGGAGCTGATAGTGTTTACTCCACTCGCACTGGAGCTTTCGACCAGGATGAGCCGGGGCTAGCTGGTTAGTATGCTAACTTCAGTAGATATCTCTGCAGTACAATACATGAACAAACAACATTAAAAAAATAAAGAATTCTAGTTTAAAACGTACAAAAAACTTACTAAAATGATCAACAGAATATGATGAAATAGCACTTTTTTAAGTTGTGTTAAAGAAAGCTACGTACTGTGTCGCAGAGATATCTACTGAAGTTACCCTGCTTAGCCATCGGGCCTGAAAACCTCTTACTCCCAGCGGTCCAAGCTCCTGTGCTAGTGTTGTAAACACCAACACTCCCCCAGTTGTCTGGCTAGCTACACGGCTATCAGTGCTAACAAGCTAACAATAGCTACAGTCAAGGATGTATAAACAGAATACAGTTAGCAGCTGTTGGCAGTTACTCTGGCAATATACTGCCACCTATATGTTGGAGTATGAATTTTAACAGGTCACCAATTCTTACATAGTGCACCTTTAAAGCTAAAAGCTCATTGTGTTTACAATGACAGCTGCACAGAATTAAATTGTTTGAAATTGGATATGAAAAAGATTCTTACATGTACAATATTTGGCTTTACATTCGAGCTTGTTACAACAAAACCTAACACTCATCATCTGTCCTGTTGTCCCACAGTTGCCGTCGACCCAGACAAGAAGTGAGAAACCGAACAGCAAAGAATGTGAAATGATATGAACCAAACAGTGAATGAACAGTGAATGTAGCAGTGTTTGTAGCAAACACACTGTTAAGAGTGATTCAAATAAAATGTAGTCATGCCGTACGTAATTATCTATTTTGATTTTATTTAACTTCTCATGTGCACGCTGTTCAGCTCACAGACCTCATCCACACAAAATCAGAATCTAAATAATAAAATACATTTCATATTATTACTGTTGATCTTAGAGCTGTTTTCACAGCTCAGAAGCACCTTTCTGTATTTTTGGCACATGTGTGACTGTCATCTGCGCTACACCTCCCTGGAGTAGTGTGCTCTCCTCCTGCGTATAGCCACTCCTATGCTGAACAACAGCGCCACTGCCAGGAGGCCCACAGCCACTGCAAGAGCAGTTACGACACCTGTGGGAGACAACAATCCTTATTTAGGTACATGTGAATGCAGAACATTTGGAAGCTTTCCAAAAGCCTTGATCATTTTTAAATCAGACAGTCTGTGCAGAAAATCCGCACTCTGGTCCCCGAAGTGAGCACAGGAATAAACATATTGCAGTGGAACCTCAGTGATGCCAAAATATGTAGAGGCATGAGAATGTATCCTCACCTGTGCCCGACAATTTGGTCTTGAACCCGCACTCGGCCTCCCAGTCGTCTGCCACCACATCCTTCATCAGCTCAGTGAACAAGGGCAAAGGGCACGGGTTTAACCCGTTGCATCCTGGCACAGGGTTGGGATAGGGGTCGCGCCAGGAGTCATTGCGGTAATACAGCTCCAGAGAATGGGAACTGGGGATTTATTAGGATTAACACAGTGAGATGACACCCAGTTGTGGTTAGTATTATGTAAATTGATTTGTATCATGCGCTAATTTGGCCATTGCAGTCCTGGACGGCTGCCAGATTTCCATCGAATTGACGAGGAAAAAAAACAGAAATGCACTGGAACGTTTGGATGCAATCACTCAAAAATGCGGGTGTGTTTTGGCCGTCTGACCTACATAGTGTAATTAAACATGCAAAGAGAAGAGCGCGCGAAGTGACAGGACGTCATTACCCATCATCCTCCTGGTAGAACTCGAAGAGCTGACAGGCGGCATAAGGAGGAAGTAGGCCGTTGTACACGTCCAGAGCCGCCTGGAGGGTGATGAGTGTCGAGTCATGCTGGAGTGAAAAACAAACATCACGCCGATAATAAACAAGGAGGTGAGGAGACGTGATGCAGCGGCTTGCACAATAGATTGCAAATGTGTGTGCGTGTGTGTGTTGGACTTACAGCTGAGTACATAATGAATTTGAGAGGGCTCCCTTCCTCTGCAGCCCTGGAGAAATTCCTGAGAATGGCATTTAGTAGGACCCCTGGCAAATTAACACATCGGTGTCAACGGTGCAAATGAAATTTTCCCAAACACCAACGCAATCCGTTTGACCTTGTTGAGCACCTTTGTCTTAGCGCCGTAATCATCTTCGTCCCATTAGCTCGCATGTGCTAATATGCTTTTGGGAAACCCCCGACCGAGCACTTGACACTGTCAGAGAAGTAAACAAAGCCTCGGCCAGCAGTCACAGCAGCAGAGCGCTTTTTTTTGTTTTTTTTCCCTCTCTAATAACACTTTCCTCAGAGCACTGCTTTAAATTAATTGCCTCTAAATGTGAATCCTCACCTCCCGACAGCCGGGCCTTCTCTTTCCGCTTGTGACTGTGGATGCTGTACGTGACC
Organism: Lagodon rhomboides; assembly: GCA_039737535.1. Classification (NCBI taxonomy): domain Eukaryota; kingdom Metazoa; phylum Chordata; class Actinopteri; order Spariformes; family Sparidae; genus Lagodon; species Lagodon rhomboides. The sequence goes on along the minus strand of CM077804.1, from coordinate 13,446,351 downwards.
TCAAACGATGCCACTCTCTTCAGGGTGTCCACGACATCTTGGGTGGCCCAGCGTGGGAGAGTCAAGTTATGGATCCTCTGCACAAGAAAAAAAAAATCGGATTCATCAACCCGCATCATGCTAATAATCACATTACACAACACATGAACGGCAACAAAAGGGGCTTTAAATGGCTGTATTTCATCGTTTCTATTAGCCCGGCTATTTTTAGCGCCGGTCTGAAGATAACAGATGCTCATTTTGCAAGTGTGAATGAGCGCATTCAACCTGGCCTAGAATCCACCCATCTCACAATGCTTTAATTATCATTTCAATATGTTGTCCTATTCATGTCTTACTGTATGTATAAAAATACCCCCCCACCACCACCACCACACTCCATCTCCCTCCTCATGTCTCTGCAGATGTGTCAAGTAAACAGATCCCTTCTCGTTTGCCTCGCCGCTCTGCAGCTGCTGTTTGTGTCAGCAGCCGAAGCATTTGTAAACCGGAGAGCGAACATGCAGGCCTCGTTGTGTTTCTGAAATATCAAGCGTACCTGACATGTAAGAGCATCGTAGACCCTCCATATCTTTTTGCCCACCAGTTTGGGAACAGGATAGCCAGTGTGGTTGGAGAGCCGCTCCACAAAGTTCTGCAGCGTGGAGAAAGAGTCAGGACGTCACACACAACTAACGGTGGGAGAAATATTGATTTAATTTATGTATGTGGCTGAAAACTGAAGAATGGACACATGGTGTGAGAACAATAGAACACAGCATGGACAACGTACAACAAATGTTACTTCAACAAAAGATGGACATTCTTCAAAAAGCAGCTAGTTTACAAATAATTTTTGGTTTATCATATTGTAAAAATACATTAATGTAATGCTCCTTGAAATTCCTACTTAAAGGGTCACTCCAGCAGTTTTCCAGTGTGTTTACAGGTCTTGGGGCATATTAGGCCTACAATATGTTTAAAAAAAGTTATATAAAGGCTTCAGAGGAAGCTGCATGTAAACTGGTAACTTGACTCCAGTGATGTCACTCAGTGGCTTAGTTGCATTGTGGGTAATGTAGGTGCCAGGCTTTGAAAAGCAGTCCACTGGTGTAACACTGTCGGACTCATTATAGACAGTTTACACACAAATGATCAAAATCGACAGAGCAGAACCAGAGACACCGCCTTTTGATTCCACTCACTCTTCCTCCTTTTTAAAATGTGGTGCCTACATTACCCACAATGCAACTCAGCCACTGAGTGACATCACTGGAGTCACTTTTTCATATTACATGCAGCGTCCTCTGAAGCCATTAAAAGGTTTATACTACTATTTTTACATAGGCAGTATGTAGTACCCTCAAGAACTGTAAACACACTTTAATGTGTAAAATTGGTGGAGTTACCCTTTAAGTAAAAGCATTAAGTATTATCAGCTTAATGTATGTGAAAGGAAAAATGTCAATACCTGAATGCTGTAACATTTTACTCTGTATTTGGGTAGTTGAATGGGCTGATGAAGAAGAAAACTTAAAAAGCTTTTTTAAATGAAACCCTGCGAGAAGTTTAGAAGGGAAATCTCTCTTTGGTGAAGAAGCTTACAACTCAAAGACATCTGAAACACGACACAATTCCTCACCTAAACACTGCATTTTGTCGGGGGTCAAAAGCCAGAAAGGTTGGGAACCACCCTTTAATTCTTATAAGCTTATCGTGTGATTAATCTATGAAAATTCTCAATCTGTTTTGTAACTACGCTCTCCAGCTGTCAGTTATTGTGGACTATGAAGTACATCTCTCACTGAAATGAAGTGGGTTTTATGTGTTAGGTATCATAACATAAAAAACAAATGAGTTATGTTCGATTACAGTAAAATTACAGTCAGTTAGTCTCGTTCACATTCTCACTCACAACACTCTTAACACGTAAATTACCATTTTTATGGGTTCCTTTGTTACAGGGCTCGTTTCAGATGCAAACATAACTTCTCGTCAGTTTCCGTTTTTAGAAAAACGCAGACATTAATTCCTTCGTGGTGTTTAATGATTCAGTGATTTGTGTGAGTTCAGCTCTTGGTCAGACAGCACAGTGAAGAGCGGCACCATTTTGGTTCTTCTATCAGATATCTGCAGGTACTGTGCATCCAGCAGAGGGTGTTGAAATTCAATGCAGGAGGCCCTGTCCTCGTCTCAAACACCACCTTAGCAGGCAGCACATGGGACTCAGTTTAATTAAAACATTTTCATTGTAATTCTTAATCTAATTCAATCCAACCGTTAATTAGCGTCTCGGAGAGAATGTGAGAGAAATTGCACTGTGCAGCTTTTTCTAGGCAGCGGAGTCACCGTGCCTGAGAAAAATCACTGAGAGGACATGATGTCTACGGCATAACTAACACGTCCACTGGAGGTGCTGATAGCATTGGCACCGGCAACTGTGAAGTATATATTTCACTCTGCGGCGAAATGTGCATTTCACAGCTTTTGTTAATTTACAAATCAAGGCATGGGTAAGCAGAACAGAAGCAGCCGAGGTGAGGAAGAGTATTATTCACAGCAGTTTTGATTATATAATTGTGGTGGTGGGAAAAAAAAAAACAAAAAAAAAAGACAACAGAGTTACAGACAAGTTTTTAGTGGTTATGAGGCACATGACTCATGGACAAGTGATGTTTAACACGAACTGAGCTGTGAGCGTTCACGTCACTGAACAGCTGCTGAGGACAAGTTACAGACCGCGACTGTCTTCTTCTGCGGTTTATCTCACCTGGTGAGCCCTGAGGAACCTCTGGTAGGGCTGACTCTCAAAGGTCTCCGTCATCAGCGCTCTGAACCTCGGACAGTCTTTGCCTGGAGACCTCAACAGCTTGAGAAATCGAAAAAAAACAACAGCACAACATCAGTGGAAATGGTGCACATTTACTGCAGGTACTGCAAGTCTTCTGGGCACAATTATATGTTCATTTCACACTTTAAAAAAGTGGGGGGGCTTCAGCACGCCAGGTTCACCGCTGAGGTGAACACAGACAGCCGCCACAGAGAGACTTGAATTAACTTGTGCAAGTTTCTGTTCAGCCGTGCTGCACAAAGAAAATATTTATGTGGCTCGGCAGCCCACCTTGTCCTGGGCCCTGGGGATGGTGTGCACGGGAATAGGCCGCCACAGTAACTGGGGCATGATGGGAGCTGGGCGTCTGGTTGGAGGGAACATCCCAGCAAGGCAGGCCTGGGCACTCATGAGAGTGCGGTCGTAGTCAGTGCTCCGGACATACAACTGCAGGGAGAACGGTATTAAAATGCAAGCATACGTTGGTACCGATTCCAAATGAGACGCTCAGGGTTGGTTCACTTTCGCACAGAAAGTGGAAATGCACTTGGACTCAAAAGAACTCCATTTGCATTTGCAGTTGTTTCTATTTTTATCTGATAAAGATGCAAAATAAATGCGCCCGGCAAAGCGGCAGTGTATCATGAGTGAGCTGTATTTATCCCTAGTCAACTGAGGTATTCCCTTAACATGAAGAGCAGGGGAGTCAGGAGAGATCCGAAGGGATGAGGGAGGGAGGGGGAGAAAGATCCCTCTTGCTGTGATCTCTTCTGACATCAGCCTTCGCCCGTCTATATCTCTCTGTCACCCTGTGTCAGGTTTTTGCACACAGTAAATCACGCTGATAAGGTTGGATGTTCCTGTGATGCCGAGAACGCTTCTCCCCCACCCCCCACCCCTTCCCTTTGTCAAATTAAAACAGACGTGGCAGCGCGGGGAAAGGTACGGCGCAAGTTGACTGAGACTTGGGCGACAAATCGCCAATGACAGGTACTGAGAGGAGTTGTTATTTTTGAGGTAATTGCGTGTTATTTAAGAGAGGGAGAAGAGGACCGAAGGCAAGGATGGAGAGACGGGGGGTGGGGGGGAGGGTAAGAGGAGGAAAGAAGGAAGAAAAAAAAAAGGAAGACAACAAGGGTAAAGAAAAACAGAGGCAGGAAAAAGGAAATCACATCTCCATGGATGACAGTATGCTGAGCATGCAGCCCAGGGGCACACTGAACCTACATGCATGCTGCCAACTGTACTGTTCATGGAGCCCAGGGGCGAGATTAGCACACATGTTAGAGCACATTACAAGGCGACGCCAGTGATATCACCAATATGAGTCACGCTCATTAACTTAGTGTTTGTTGTTACAGCCATTACAGACGGTGACCGGCCACACATGAGCTTAATTTCACATGTTGGAGCAAAGGACACGTGCGGCGATGGCATTAGGTGACATTGAAAACACACGTCAGCGAAACCAACACCGGGGGGGTGGGGGGGGGAGAAACAGACATTAACACGCAGACACTGACATGCACGCACAAAACGAACACCGACCTCTCTGTTGTTGTAGTCCTCGCTGAGAAAGTTCCCGTAACGCCTCCTCAGGAACCGGCCCAGCTCAAACTGTTGTTTCATGCCCAGCTGAAAGGAAAATCACCAGCACTGTTCAGTTTTTTTTGTGTCAGATCTGACCTTTCGCTGAAGATTTGGCAGATTTAAGGTAACGTTCGACATATTTGCATGAAATGATAAATTTCAGCCCTTTTACTGGGGAGCCAGAAATAATACGTTTGTTCACTGTAAACTGGCTAATTGCCCGAGAGCAGAACAATGTCACAGTGGGAAGGGATTTAATTAAAGGTCTACGACGAGCCTCTCTCCCATCTCAAGATTTAAGTTTATTATTAGGAGCTGATTTTATGTTGTACAGGTCAGAAGTGAAATATGCAGTCATTTTAGGCAACTGCACTTAGGCTAATAAAGAGATACAAAAGGAGCTCGGACTTCACAGGCTTCATTCTGTAAGTGCCTCTCTGTAAATAACTTGTGAATTTCTTGTCAAATTTTATATGAATTTTTATTTTCATTTCAATTTTTTTTAAGACCACGGACAAGTAAGTTCATGCTGGGATGAGCTCCAGTACGGTGGCTGTGAGGTGCAAAACAACAACAACATTTCACATAACACAAAAACAAAACAACTTTTAAAACTGTCCGTCAAATTAGACATTTTTCAGACTATTAAGGTTTTCGGAGTATTGGGCTGTGAGAACAATAGGCTGTATTCGCCATGCAGCCATTTTTGTCTGAGGTCACGCTAAGGGTGGGCTTGGATGTTGGGATAGCGTTGCAAGTTGCAAGTCGAAGTCGCATAAGTGCAGGAAATCTGAAAAATCGTTAGAATTTCACCACTTACAAATCAGAAACTGGATAGACGATGAGTAGAGAAAATCTGGGAGGAAATTGGACCATATTTCAAGCTAAAACAACATATTTGATACCAGTTAGCTAACGTTAGCTATCAACCACCTCCTAGCTAAAGTTACTGTTGGACATTGTTACACAATACAACAGGTAAGTGAAAAAATAATTATACAATATCAGCTCACATCCTGAACACATTTCTTCAAACTCAATAGCGAAACGTACCGGATCTAATCGAACAGTAATGTCAGCTCAGAACAGGTTGATGCTAACGTTAGCTAACGTGTATCAAGTACGTTGTTTTATCTTGGAATAAGATGCTTCCAGGTTTTATACTAGCCTCTCAAGTTCTGTGATAAATGTTGCTAGCAGCATCTAAGCTAACTTCTTGAGGAGCTGCCATCGTTGTCTTTAACATTAACAGTCACTTCTCCTGCTGGTCGTCACACCTAAACCACGGCCATAGCTGCCTGGACACTGATTGGTCCAACCACTGAGAGTTTGGACACATGATCACGCGATCTCGCGATTTCAGCGTCCTCGCATGGTAGGCGTTTCTGTAACGTTGATGTGTTTCTAATTAGCTATTCTGTTTTTGTCCAATGTTATTGTGCTTTACTCACTCCAATGTTCATTAAAGGTGCAATATGAAGGAATTTTCAGCATCAAATTATTTTTTTACTTATTGACAGATGTGAACAACAGTTCTGATATCTATGTAATGTGTTGCAAAGATACATACCAAAGTTAGCATGCTAACCAACTAGCCCTGACCGGTCCTGGTCTAAAGCTCCTGTGCTAGTCGTTTGAATACCAACACTCCAGTTCTCCAGGAACTTCCAGTCTGGTCTGCTAGCTGCACGACTGACTGAGCTAACTAGCTAACAGCAGCTACAGTTAGCAACAGTTAGCAATAGCCGACTGCAAGGTTGACGACCGTTTTTTTTATTTCGATACAATTTTGAACTAGATTATTCACACTGAGTCAATGCAAAATGTTTTATGTTTGATTACTGTTATATTCAAAATGTTTAAAGTTAATCTAACGCTTGTTCTCAGTACTCCCCTATGACCCTTTACAAGGTAATGGTCATTCCCACACACACAAACACACCAGTACCTCTGTCAGCTGGCCGAAGCCCTGAGCCCACACCTCCTCCCCATGAGGATCTCTGGGATACGACTCAATCGGAGATCGATCGCCGTGCCGGAACACCTTTAAAAGTCATAACAGATTATGTCAGACCCATGCAGACGTCATGCTGCTGTGCCAGCCATTACACTGTGTAATTAAAGGGAAAACAAGCCCTGAGACAGAAGTCAGAAATAGAAACTTGTGATGTCGGACAGCTCAGCCTGGATTTGAGACACAGAAGAGTCATTTTGATGATGACATCAAGACAAACATGCCGGAGCTGCTCGGTTAGTATTATTAACCCGGGGACTCACTTTCTGAAGAGTCAAACATGACACACAGACTGATTAAACGGGATTATGGACACATGTGATTCACATGTAATTCAGTCAGGTAAAACCTCACGATAGACGCAGACCACAAAGTAGAGTCAACAAAGTCATGGTTTGTTTTTAGTCACTGTCTTTCTTGATGCGAAACACCTTCTACTTTGAGAGTTGATCACGAACTGAACTATATCAGACTTAAGTTGAGACAAATAAGGTAGAATGAAATCGTTGAATTAAACACATTTAAAAGAAGGAATTATGAGAATACACTTAAAAACCTAAACATACTGATGAGACAGTAAACAATAAAATGTAACTGCTCTAGTGTAACCGACAACAGACTCATTTGTGAGTGGAAAAACACACTGGAGTGAAATATGGAACAGTTAAAGTACTGAAAAGGATACAATTAAATAAAAAATAAAAAAGAGTCCCTTCCGAAGAACAACATTTGTGATTTTCACTTAAATCCTCAAATCGCCTTTTTTTTATACTCTGAACTGTGGTGTGAAAAGAAAGATATGCAAAGAGGTTTATGAACAAAGCGGTAGTGTCTGGGAGAGATACGCTTGACACTGCTGGAGTTCGGGGCTCAAAGTAATCCTTTGTGACATAAATGTGTAAATATAATAATGCTCACTGAGCAGAAAAATGCAGCATAATCAGCAGCGATGTACAGTAATGTCACCCTTGTGCGATACAAAGTGGCTTCCAGATGGCGTTAAAATTTCGAGCTTTCGACAAATAAATCTCGTCGGTGATGTTGTACAAACATTCTTCTGTTGTGGGAGAGCTTAAAATGAAATCACTATGGTGTGTCAAACAGTCAGAGGACCGGGTGAGACTTACAGCCACGACAAACTTCAGCACCCGACACTCAGCCGGGCAGACGCAACAGAGGAGGAACAAACAGCCAAAACTTTTCTGGAACTTCCACATTTTCCGGGTTTGTTGTCGATCTGTGCCTCCTTCACACAGCTCTGCTGCTTACATGAGGGAAAAAATGTATTCAAAACAAATAAAAAATCATCCTGAGCATAATACGACATACACTTGTACATTTTAATGAGGCAGATTGTGCAAAAATGTGTCCTCTGAATAAGTCATACGACATAAAATATGCACGCTTGGTCGTGTTTTTCATCCAAAAAATTACTATATCACAGCAGCGCAGTCCACTTGTCAACATTAACAATATATGGATGTGATGCCATAAACAGCACATGCACAACAAAACGTCCTGTCACAATAGATTCAGTCACGGGCACATGCACTTACCTCAGCATTACTTGTTCACACAGTGTGCAGTTTCAGTCAAACGGGTTACGGACAGGAGCGGGACCGCCGCGCATCCCAAATCTTCAGCCATACCCCGGATTGACATTAAGTGCATGTTCCAGTAAAGGAGGGAGCGCTTTTAAATCCCTCCTACCTGACCTCCTGTCTCCCTCTCGCTCTCTCTCTCTCTCTCTCTCTCTCTCTCTCTCCCTCTCCCTCTCCCTCCCCAGGGATTTCTGGTCCCAATCTACTCCATCGCGACCAGAGTCCCAATCACTGTCTCTGCCAATGTGCAGTGACAAGACACCCCCCCTCCTCCTCCTCGTCCTCCCCCTCCTGGCAGACTTATTTGAGTCAGCCTCTGAACTTAAAAATACATATTGGGCCCCTCACTGTAGATAAATCCACTTTAAAGCCGCACTCGCACAGTCTGGCTTTAGACCATGACAAAGAAACGGCCCTAAGTTAAGAAGCACCCACCTGGCTTTCTCAGAATTGTACTCCTACGCGCCTAAACACACACATGCACACTCGCCCCGGGGCCACAAACATTCATTATAACTTGCTATGTCATCCGCCGTGGGTTTGGCCCCAAAATGACAGGGCCCGGAGTGTTTTCCCTGACTAGACACACATGTAAGTATCTGTTAGTATCAAAGCGGCTTTGTGGGATACAATGGGATTAGCGAGTGTGAAGAAGATGCGGAGCCATACGGCGTTGACATCGTTCGTTTGATAAGTGTGAGATAGGAATCTGTCGTACGTTGTAAAACACGGCTCGGCAGTCACAGGGGAGGGGTCGTCAGTGCAAACGTAAATGTTGTTATCGGTTCATCAAGACGTAATGGAGCGCACATGTGGTCCCACACACGCTGACAGAATTCAGGCAGCAGTAGAAGTCGGCTCAGTTTCTCTCAAAAACATAAATTTGCTCCCTTGTTTTGCTTCATACGGCTTTTATCGTGCCATAGGCTTCCATCGTCAACACCAGAAACACATTATTAAAGCAACATTATGTCACTTTTTGACCTCAGAACAACAGCTTCACAATCATTTTGATGGTACGGTGTCTTGTAATGGGGTGAATGGTGTCTCTGTCTCAGCCACTCCGCCCCCCATCACCTATTTCTGCACTGTGTTTAATGAGAGGGTCGGATCCAGTGGTGGAACTCAGGATGTTTGAGGGGCAGGGGAGAAAAAATTAAAAAGGGGCACCATCTGTGGGGGGAGCCAGAAAGTTGGTATACATTTCACCTTAAAGGGCATTTTTATCATGTTTTATCTACCGTAAGGGCATCCAGAAGGTCACCGGGGGGCGATCGCAGCGTTACAAACATGTTTACTTCAAGTTTTCATCACGTAACACAGTTGTGATGTAATGTAGTTGTAGTTAGCATCGACATCACGTCTGACAGATTGTTACAGACCTGGGATTTATGTTTATGACAGTGGTGTTGCACTCAAATAGACACCCAAATAGATGTCCTGCAGCTGTTAATACCTACAAGCAACCCAAATCTGTGGCTAAAAATAGTCCCCGGCAAATCCACTATTTCCTCTGTTCAGTACTGTAAAAAGTACCTAAAACTAATGCTTGAGTAAAAGTAGAAGATGCCCTGTTACAATATGACAAGTATTTGATATTCAATATACTAAACATTGCGAGATGATTGCGTTGTTTTTTCGTTAAGTTGGTCATTTCTCACAGAGTCCTGCATGGTTCTTGATGAAAAAACCTGACGTATTTAGGTGGTTTATAACTATGAGTGACTACAAAAGGAGAATAACTATAATAACCTTGGTGTGCGTGTGTGTGTGTGTGTGTGTGACAGTGAGAGGATTGTGGTACACTGCTGCCATAGATGGCCAAATCGACAGATAAAAAGAGAGAGGAAACGCAAACGTGCAGAGTGAGATCTGCCCGAGTCCTGAGGTCCATTTCATGTTTTCATCTTAGACTGATGAGTGTTTTTAAAATGGTTCAAACTAACAACGGAATGTGAAATTATGAGCACGTTTAAAAACAGCAGAAAGTTACGTTGTTATTTTTCTGTTGTCGGACCTCTACTGTACTGTGTCGGTTGGTACAGCAGGTGATGTTATAGATTTGTGCTGTTGCAATCAAACCACGTGAAGAGAGAAACTATGGCTCTAACATTTATCTAAAAGCTTAATCTCCTAAAACAGCATGGCACTGTAGTTTTTACAAACCAACAGTCAAATAGCAGCAGTGATGGAATGTAACTAAGTACATCTAAATGAGTACTATACTTAAGTACAATTCTGAGGTACTTGTACTTGAGCATTTCCACGTTCTACTACTTTGTATTAGTACTCCACTACATTTTGGAGGCAATACTGTACTTTCTACCGCACTACATTTATTTGATAATTTTGGCTACTTGTGAATGTGCATCAGAGCCAAAAAAGGGACATGAGGCAGGATCAAGAAATAAGACAGAGTAGTGACACGACGGCCATTAGGGTAACTGCAGTCATTAGCCAAGCCGGCGCTGGAGCGCGCATGAACTCTTCCCAGCAGAGCAGCTGATGCTGTGACGTTGTTATTTCTTTACTCGCTGTTCACGTGACCGCTTACTGCAAGACCTCTGCGCATGCCTCTGCGGAATGACGTTGGTAACCTACAGTTGCTAACTGTGCTGTGTGTAAAGATAGCCTTATCCCCTACACACATGAAGCAGCCGTGAAGCCGGCTCACTGTGTGTAGCAACACACAAGCGCGGCGAGTCTGAAAGGCACAGGCGAAAGCAAAGATGCCATATTGGGGAACAAAAACATCGTCTCTGATACAGGACTGCTGTGTGTTAGCAGCTAATGTTGCTACACAGACACAGACAAACCGTTAGCCTGTGGCTACAGCCAGCTGCTAACGTCACCTCCCGGATAACAGGCTGGGCTTTCGGTCCCATATATAAAGGGACTTATTTCTATATATTCGGTTTCAGACTAAAGGACCGTGGAAAATGTGCAGTCTGTAACTATTCAGTGTTACACAGCGGTGGACTAAGCTACATGTTAGCAGCTAACGCTACTTTGCACGTTAGGTCACTCCGAGTCCTCGGTGATCTCATATGATTTTCATATCAAGCTCTAAACAAGACCTGTTATGTTTTCTTACCTGGTTACTTGGAAATGAGCCATGTCAGCATCTGTTTTCAGTCCCAATTCAACTTGAAGCTGCCTCCATGAGTCGAACGTGTATCCGATGTTTATTCTGGTGCCGGTCCGGCTTTGGTCGTAATTTCGTTTTGACTCTCGACTTGCCGCTGATAAAACCTTCGTTTTCTTCTTAGTATGACTTTTTAGTGGACTTTGTGTGGTGGTGGGTCGTTTTCTGGCCGTAGCAGAATCCATTACTACCCAAACACTAGTTTGGGTCCACCGCGCTTGTCTTCTTCCTGTTTCCAAGCCGTCGAGGACGCGCATATAGCGTTATCTGACGTCACGTCCGCAGGACTGCGCGGAAATTTCTGGCCCGAATTGCAGTACATTATGCAGCACACAGCCTGTTCAAGGCAACGGAGAAATGAATGGGTGGGCTCATTCTTTTTGGTTTTGAACGCTTCATCACCCATTAGCATTTAAAAACTTAAAACAGAGAAATGCAGAACATCAGATCTGTTAATCCACCAGGCCAATAATCCGTCAACCCATAATATTCTGCACATAGGCTACATGTAACATGTGTGTATATACTGAATACATGTATGTAGTGCATATGTACAAATCTCTTAATATAACAGATTGTTAATAAAAAACAATGCAGCTGATGTTTATAATACTTGTACATGTATATGGTTAATAAATACTGTGTACTTGATCTGTAAACATAATTTAGATGGCCGTTATACAAAGTTGCAACTGGTGTTTATAAACCTTTACAACTGCTTGGAGTTATCACACAGTCAATAATTAGTTATTGTTTGAAAATGCTTAGTTTTAATTTATTTTGTATTAGCTTCAGTGTTAATTTGTTTGTTTCTGAAAGTATGATGTAGTTTAATTGACTATAAATGTACCGTGTATTAATGATAGTTGTTGTAAAGTGTTACCCAGTGAGCAAAGACACCCTGGAAGTCAACTGAAACAAAACTGAACTGAAAGTTTAAAAAAGGAACATAAAAATTTTAAAAAACAATGAAAAATGCAAAATTCACATGACTCGTATATCACTCTATCCACACACACACACACACACACAGCGGTAGCTGGCACAGGTTGGCTTTGAAAAATACATGCACCTGTACAAATGGGTCAGTGAATCCACCTGCACCGATCTACAGGACAACATATGCACACTCAAGGGTCTGAGGGTTAGGGAAGGAAAGGAGTTTCACCTTGAGGCCAAGTTGCACCCCCACACACACACACACACCAAAATATGCACATGTGCTACAGAAAACACTACAGTGGATACACACCAGTTCACTGAAGGGTCACCAAACAGCGTGCACACACAGACTCACAACTCTGCATCTCTTGCTGTCAGTCACACAAACATATAACACACACACACCCTCTCTCTCTCTCTCTCTCTCTCTCTCTCTCTCTCTCTCTCTCTCTCTCTCTCTCTCTCTCTCTCTCTCTCTCGTCTCTCTCTCTCCTCCCTCTCTCTCTCTCTCTCTCTCTCTCTCTCTCTCTCTCTCCCTCTCTCTCTCTCTCTCTCTCTCTCTCTCCCTCCCTCTCTCTCTCTCTCTCTCTCTCCCTCTTTCTCTCTCTCTCTCTCCCCCTCTCTCTCTCTCTCTCTCTCCCGAGTGGCTGTAGTGTTTTTTTTTTGTCTTTGTTGAAATAATTGCAGTGATTTTCAAGACCGTCGCCATGGCAACGCGGAGGGTTGATGCACGTTGACAGAATCTGTTGCAGGGCGACCGAGAGACTGAAAATGGGAGATAAGAGGTGGGAGGAGAAGTGATGGCGCGCGTGCGTGCGTGTGTGTGTGCGTGTGTGTGTGTGGGAGAGAGTGATGATGGTGATGGCGTGGGGTGTGTGTGTGTGTTTGGTGGGGGGGGGGGGGGGCTACTTTCATGTGTTTCAATCCATATGATGAATGGCGATGAGCAGTGTGGGACATCTGCAGCCTGATAGAACGAGGCCCGGGATCAGGAATGAACAGTTATGAGTGTATTGTGAGCGGAGGAGAGAGAGAAAGAGAGAGAGAGAGAGAGAGATGGGGGGGTGAGGAAAGCGGGGTGCTATTTTAGTCCGGGCGTTGTCATGGAAACTGCAGCCTCACTACAAATGGAGACATCCAGAAACACATGGATCGTCAAACAAATGGCGTGCGTAGGGCCCCAGCGTGAAGCTACGCCATGGCTGTGCGACACGGTGCCATCTCAGTCGAACCCACCCACACTGGCACCCACGCCTCCAGTCAGTCGGTCGGTCGGTCTCCATCACAGAGGCTGAATATCAATGGGAGGGTATAGCTTTTAGGGAGGAGGGGGAGGAGGGGGAGGAGGAGGAGTGGGGGACAAACGCTTGGAGTCAGGGGCTAAGTGACAGGCAATGGTGTCCATTCAGGCGGTGAGTCACGGCCACTCGCTCGCCTGTCTTTTAATTAACAGTCTTTTCCACACTTCCTTCTCTTCCCTCCTCTCCCTCTCCTCTCTTGTCTCCTCTTCTGTCTCCCCCTTCGCTCTCTGTCTGTCTCCCATCCTCTCCCTCTTCCCCTCTCTTGCCTGCCTCTATCTCTCCGTCTCACCCCCCCACCCTCTCTCCCGCGCTCTGAAGGACGGAGGTATTCCCACATTTCTCCGTTGCTATAGCAACACCGCAGCGAGAACAGGAAAGAGAGGACGCAGGCAGGGAGGAGGAGGAGGAGGAGGAGGATGGAGGATGGAGACGTGGTGGGGGTAGGGAGGGGTGTGGAAGCGGCCTAAGATGAGGGGATGTGTGAACAATGCTAATGCTAATGGTAGCAAGCGGCAGCAGCAGCAGCAGCAGCAGGCAGGGCGGCCAAGTGTTGGTGAATTCCCCTCTCGTCGCATCACGCTGGGCGCCGGCTCACATGTCACATCCACATTTGCATAATTGCCAGTGGGAATGTATTTGCTCTGTATGTCGCTACAGTCATTGATATCCTCCACAAAATGATACATGAGACAAGTCTCCGCTCAGCCATTTGACTCTTTTTTTTCTCTCTCTCTCTTTCCTCTGTGACATTGACCGACTCTGCAGAGCCTGCATCCGAGTCTGGTCTTTTCTTGAGCATCGTTTAGGAAGAGAAAAGAATCAGACAGGGCTCCTGCATCAGTTTTGGGGCTGAATCGTTGGGAGATAAGCACATTTTCCGATGATTCAATCAGCGCAAATCAATGCAGGTCAATGAGTCGGGGTGATGTGCCTGCCCGGATTAAACACACACAAGCCATGGGAAGACCAGAGCTGTTTCATATCGGTGTCATCATCCCATTCAATCAGGACCGAACGCAATCTCATTATCTCTGCATATATATCGTAAGGCGTTAGAACAAAGCACTGTTGCATCAATTTCCCAACATGTAAAGATTTGTAGCGAGCGGCAAAGCTCATGTGGCCCCGCAGAGGAGACGAGGAGTGCCCACATCCTCCTCTCTCCTCAACGCATTTGTCTGGATGACAAAGTCGTACGAAACTCACGAGATTCGTATCGGCACAGGCCGATGCCAAATATACAAACACATGTAAGAACGCTCGTGCTGTTTGGAACGTGGGAGCGCAGTCTGCCGCATGTCAACTGTCTCCCCGTCCTCTCCCCTCAATCAATAACTCATCTCTCCCCGTCAATATTGTTATCCCCCATGGGACAAAAATGTCCTTCTTTAGGACAGAAGGGGAACAAGCGAGCTGGGGAGGAGGAGGAAGGGGGATGCGAGAGACAGAAAGATGAGTTTGTTCTGGATTCACGCGTCGTCGTGTTATCCGTGCAGGGGATCTCCATGACTTTGGTCAGCGTCCAGCGAGATACCCCACACGCTGATCTCATCCCGGGCAGAGAGGAAACAATGTTTACAGACAGTGACGAAGCAGTTTCCTTCAATAACTCTGAGACATTTTGTCATACGCAACTGGCATCCCACCTGTAAAGGAAAATATGAGTAAGAGTGAAAAAAACAACTGGAAATCCACCATTTTTGCTCGGTGTTACTGGCAAGGATTTTTCTCTGAATTCATCCCTGAGTGCTCGTACTTAAACAGCACGTCGATATCACTTTATTAAACTTTATTTAGCATAGATTTTACTGTAGCAGAATGTGTTAGCCGATATCCAGAGTGATCTAAAGTAATAGTTTAATATTTTAGGAAATATGCTTATTTGCTTTCTTCTGGGAGTTTGATGATGAGATCGATACAGCTCTGAAGTCTGTACAGTAACTCTGATGCAACAGCAAGCAGCCTGTTAGCTTAGCTGGAAATAGGGGAAATAGCTGGTCTGATGTTAACAAAATACACCTCGAAAGCACACTAACTAACACCAAGCGACATCCCCCAGAGCTGAAAAGTGAAGACAGTGTGGAAGTGCCAAAGAGCTGCAGTTCCTTGAACGGCCACTTGAGCAGAAATAACATGTTTGCCTGGTACGAAAAGCAGTTTCGGTCTCTCTTGCTAATTCTCCCATGAATGAAAACTGTACGGGGGGAGTGAACTTTACATAATTTACTCTTTGAAATGATATAAAAGCTTAAGGTTATGAATAATAATACGCGTGGATGCTTTGAGTGACAGCTAGCCGCAAGCTGTATAGCTCATCCAGTGAGAACTGGATACAGAGCCCCATTCATTCCTATGAAAGCTGCTCAGCTGTGCATGAAGTCAAAAAAAGTTTGACTTCCTGGGTATAAAATGACCCGGCTCTCCACATTGTGTGGTCTGTAGAGTCTGCGCACTCACACTAGGCAATCCGTAAAGTTCAGTTTGTGTGAGCACTCCGTACCGTGGTCAAGCACATTGCACTTCCTTGGCCCTGGCGCAGTTGGAAGAGGTGTGCTTTGGCAAGGTACACGCAACGTGGAAGTGAAGCATAATCATGCGTTTTCCTTGCATAATCAAGAAGTCCAGGAATGTGAGAGGCCGTCTATGACCAAAACAACACAAAACAAGCCACAAAGGTCAGTAAAGTTAGTCATGTTCTGTGTTGTGCTCCATTGTGATGTGACTGTGCTACGATGTGATGACGTATGTACAAGAGGTAGCCGTGCTCAGGCCCGGTTGTGACCGGAGCAATGTGAGTGCAGGCCAGCGGGCGACTGAGGATCAATCGTGCTTCGACACGGTACAGAGCAACTGGGTCAAGTGTGACTGCATCCTTCGCAACCAAGCCAGCTATCTTCTGGCTTAGCCCCTGGCTAACTTGAATTTTGATTAAAATTGTTTGATTGTTCGGACTCGACTAAAACTTTCAACAAAGGAAGTTTGAGAAAATGTGGGCACACGAGATGCCGAGTTGACATCATATGACTGAGTTTATGCATATTTATGAAATATATTTCATGGCTTACATGATCCGTTTCCTTTGCTCTTGTGTCAGCGTGTTGTTTGATGAAGTGCAAAACATCGTCCATGTTGCTCCGACATTTTGACATGACGTGACACCGAAGTCAGACGAGCGACTTCTGAACTCAGGAAGTTGGACCATCCGTGGAGCAATTGAACGCAGCATTACACAGTCACACAGTGGGCTACATCTATGTTTAATACAGCCTGTGATTAAGACATTTATCTTATTTTTAACACAAAATGACACATTAAAACAACAGGTTGTGGTTTTCAAAGGGGGCTATTTGCTCACTTCTTGGTCAGGAACGGCAAGCGGTTGGAGTTTTATCGTCATCGTGAGGTTGCAACTAGTGGAGACGCCATCGAATGTTGTTCCTACACTTCCTTTTTTAAACACAAGAGATATAACATGTAATTTAGTGAGTTTCAGAGGTGCCGGTCGACGGGTAGTTTTGCCTTTTCCCCCTCTTCCAAGTCCCTTTGCTGGGCTAAGCTAACCGGCTGCAGGCTGTAGCTTAATTTGTGTGCAGACAGAAGAGCGGCATCAGTCTTCTCATCTGACTCTCAGCGGGGGCAAGCGACTTGCTGTATTCCCCCAAAATGATGAACCCGTCCTTCAACAATTAGCGCCCTGAGAGATGAAAATGTGAACGTGCCGGAGCATCAACGGGGGTAAGTAAAAGTCACTACATAATTCAGAGCGCCGTAAAAAGCAAAACACGCCACATCGTTAACGATGCAAAGTAAAAACATTGCCCCTATCTGCAGTTATGGTAAATCAATACTCAAGTAAGTGTAATAATCTAACAACAACATCAGCGCGGTGTCTGAGGAGTGTGTCTGTGTGTGGGAGTGCATGCACTGGGGAACAATTTGCTACATACCTTCCTCCAGTAATTACACGGGAAGTGTCTGTTTATAATGCATGCTGGAAACAAAATATTCATGGGAAAGTAATTACTTTAATTCACGTCTTGCAGCATAGGCCTGCAGTGTTGCAAACATCATTGTTGAGATATTTATAGACGATCCTTTTTTTCCCCCCCCTTTTTTTTGTTATTTCTGGTAACGTATAATATGATTAGAGAGAATTATAAAGTACCCCATTGTGTGCAGGTTTTTTTTTTTTTTCTTTTCTGATTTTCATTTGGATTCAACATCAAGAGAGATATTTTCGTCTCTGACCCATTACAGCAAATTAGAGTCTGTGAAAAAGCGTTGTTTTTCTTTTTTTTTTACATTTCGAAATTAAGTTAAGGGCAAAAAAAAAAAAAAATAAATTAATGTAATTTCGTATGTCACATTAACATGTGCATGAATACATACATGCATAAATAAAGCGGGTGGCTCTCGGGCATGGGTGGGGAGGAAAAAATGTCACACGCCATGTGAAAACCTGACATAAAAAGCTCACACACACACACTTCCCGCGGCGTCTCTATTCCACACACACTTCAGCAGCGTTTAGAGGAAAAGGAGAAACAGATTTCTCCTTTTTTCCGGATGACATGCCTTGTTGGTCAGGTTGAGTGTTTTATCCCCAGAAGAGGTTAAGAACTGTCTGGTGTTACACGGGCTCCTGAGTGCTTGCGAAGCACACATGATGCATGTCTACCAATATAGCCTCCCTATAGTATTCCAGTGTATCCTCTCTCTCTGTCTCTCTCTCGCTCTGTCTGTCTCTCCCTCTCTCTGGATTATTAATTTTTAGATCTTTGTGTGAGGAAAGAAACAATATTCCCAAGTCAAAGGATCCGCCGCATGGCTTCTAATGATACTTGGAGAAGAGAAGGAGTCTAAATATAGACCGAAACAAAAGCAAAGTATGTTCAGTACAGTATGAGAAAGCCCTCTGAGAGCAGTAGTGAGCCCGTAATTCACCAACATAGTTTCATGTAATAACAGTCAAATGCTGAATCTTTAAACAAAGAGCGGACTTTTAATCAAAAGGCTTCTGGTTTTCTTTTTCATCCGTCTTACGCAAAATAAGTCCAACTGGGTCACTGTGATCTCCTTCCTCATACTTTCCAGAACACTTTGGAATTCTCAGTCCGAGCTGAGCGGGGTTCCGAGGAGTCCACTCTCACACGAGCGAAGCCTAAATAGGCCACAGAATCCATACTGTTTGATTTCGCGCGCTCGCACGGCCGTACGTCGAACACACCGCGCTCGCGTTAGGCACGCGTGTTGTTTTTTTCCGCCGCAGCCTTTAAAGTGTGAAGAAATGAAAAAAGGCTTTTTCCGCATTTTTCATGGCTGCTCGATCAGTGGAGATGCAGCCCACAGACTCTGACACCTCTGCTTCACACTGGAGTTTATGTTGTGTCAGGTTCCCCACAGACTCCGCAGTCTGTCTGTGGGCCAGGGGAGCTGGGGGAATCCCTGGAGAAGCACACAGCTGGGAGGTTATTGAATTTGAAGGGAAAAGACAGCAGAGGGAAAAGGGGAGGATGGAGCAGGGACACAGTGGATCTCTAGAAGACGCCTGCGAAGGGAGTCGTCGATGCACTGCTCAGGGAGGATGTGATGTTTTCCAAACAGAAATCAAGGTTTTTCTTTTTGAACCTCTGCATTGTTTAGGGGGATTCATGTTGATAAAAAAAAAAAACACCTCCCGTGAATATGTTTTTCTTTACGCTGCGAGGGCCGAAGGCGTCGTTTTTTTTTTCGAAAAACTCTACCTTTGCTAATTCCCAATGACCCAACTCCATCACATTACATTCGCGCCAAGATCACAGAATGCTCAAAAAATGTATTTGCATTTTCGCATTTCTCTTTCATCTTCAGTGCATATTAATGTATTCTTTTCTGCTGCACACACTGTTCGCTCACTCCACAGCCCCCCCTCCCGCTACACACTCCATACGAGCGTTACCCTTTTCAAACATAGCAGGAGAAAGGCAATTTCAAGTTCTCTCCGTGCATCCATTATATGTTTGCTCAGTGCAAACACAAGCCGAGGAGCGGCAAAAAGCTGCAAAGCGCAGATATTGATAATCTGCCTCAAAATTAGTCACCTCAAGGTGCTACAGAATGTACGGCTTGATATCTTTGCTTTGGGTTACAGTCTTCAGAAAACACTCAGACGCAACCATAGCTGCCTTTTACTATCACTGGGCCTTTTAACGGTACGTCCACGGAGTCTCGTGGGGGACCGAGTTCCCTGGAGACCAGAGTACAAGACAACCACGATTGCATTCATGAAAATGACTCTGCACAGCGTCCCCCCAAGACATTCCGAATACAATCTCTCTGCCCCAACATTTTATCTAAACACATAATTCAAATTCACTGTCATGCTTCGCGGCGGATGCATTTGTTGTTACGTGAGTCCCTCGAGGTCGTTGTTTCGTAACGCGGGCCGGACTCTGCGCTGCAACGTGGACATCTGCGATGCGTCTATACAGTTCCACCTCACCTCGGGGCTCGGAAATAAGTTTAAAAATATCAAATGTGGTACATGCAGATGAACTGGAGAGCAGAATGAAACAAAGGAATGAAGCTGGATTTTGTCAACCCTTTCCAGATAAGAGCTGGTGATCGTGGTATTGATGAAGCCCCTGTGCAATGTGCATTCTTAGCCAGCGTGAAGATTAGTCAGAAGTTAGTCTAATCCACCGGGCTGCTTTCAGACCGGCCTTGCACGGAGGATAAACATTTAAAGGAACCGATTTGTTTGTTTGATTTCCTTTCAAGTATTTGTCAGATTTGCAACATATGCTAATAATGAAAGATGTCAGCTGGGTTAATGTACAATTACGCTAATGTAACATGATGGGCCATTTGATTTAATAAAGGCGGTCACCGTGCTGCAGTGATTACGGCAAAATAATAGCGTTTGTTAGATTAATACGACTGTATTTCTGCATCCACCCCTCTGAATCAATTAGCCACTAATTTGTTATTAGGATTTCAATCGGCAAAGAGTAATAGATCAGGGAAATGCATTCCTGCGAAATGATGAGAACCGCCTCGAAGCATTATAATGCAGTTTAGAAGTTTGTGTTGTCTTTAAAGGGGCACTGTGTAGGTCTGGAGAAGAAAGTCAGACTCAGAATTTTAATATCTTCATTAATTAATGAGTTAGTAATGCAATCTCAGAAATTAGAATAAACAAGCTGTTCTCAGAGGAAAATAAGGTCCCCAGAACACTGTCTGAAGCTAGAAAGGTGGCAGGGTCCGCCACATATAAACAAAGTAAAACAGCATGAAGCTGTGTTGTCCTTTAAGGTCAGTTTTTTTTTATTCAGCCTGTTTAGGCAGAAAAAGATCAGTCAGTGAAGGTCTTTCTCATATAATTAAGATGTCTTCCCCAAAACCACATAATGCACCTTTAATAAAGTAATTCAATCACTTTCCATGATTACAGATCTTTAGGGAATTTGAAACTTCTCCAAATTCTCAAAAAAGCTTTAAATCAGGGCTGCCCACAGTGGGGGGAATAATCATATGAATAGCTTATTTGTTAGGTGAAAATGTCTTTTAAACATGTAGGATCTCTAATATCTTTGTTGGAGGGGGGCGAACAGAATGAAACTCGGCGCAGGAAGTTAGTCAATTCACTATTCACTAGTCATAAACACAGGAGTGAAAACAGTTGAGATCAGATTTAAAAGTAAATGCATCACCAGAATGTCTTTTCTCACTTTCTCACTGCTCACTTTTGGCCCGTGGTCCGTCATAAGTTTCAGCTTTGGCTCTCCGAGGGAAAAGGTCTGGGCACCCCTGCTTTAAATGACAAGCTGCCAGCTACAACAGTATACTGTAATTGTGCACATAGAGTCCAACCACAATCTCATTTTGAAAGTGTGTTTCCTGTCCCCCGATTAAAGTGTGGAAAACAAAACAAAAAAAAGGGACAAAATACAGTGTGAACACAATTATTGTTCCAGACTTTTTTTCATTTGTTTTATAAAATTTCACGCAATAACTTATTTGAAACATCATCATGTTAAACTTGTTAACTCATTTCTCATTTAGTTAGTTGTGGTGCTCTGCAGGATGAAATCACAACAAAGAATGAACGTGGTATATGTCTCTAATAGCAGAATTACTCCTTACAGCGGGCGTAAAATCGAAGTCACAGAAGAAGCAAACAGTGAAATAATATACCTCTCAGTCATTGTATGACAGTCATTGAAGTGCAAGTACAGCACATGTTGATCTTGCTATAATTGAAGAAAATACTCCTCTGCCACACTGTGTACCTGGATGAATGCGTGAAAAAAATTACATTTAATGACAATACATAAAGACCCAAATTGAGAATATCACATACCGAGATACAACCAACAACTGGAAAATAAAAAAGGAAAAATAAAAAATAAAAACGAACACAAAATGACATTTTTTTCAATCATTATTTTGTATTAAAGAGATCTAAATTTTTCTAGAGCTTAACACTGTTCTCACTCTTTCTCCCTCTGTCTCTTTAAAAAGCTTTTCAAAACGGACCCAGGTTATTTTCATATTGTTTTATCAAACAGAACCTCTTACCTTTTAAAGGACCCCACAAAAAAAGGTCAGTCCATTCTCTTGTCTTGCAATTTGGTGTCTCAGATATGACAATCCGTTTCATTACGGAGTTTTGCCTCCGACAAAAACCAAGAAATGTCATCTGGGCTGAAGCAGCGGATGGCGCAGAGGATATACATATGCCAGTACTCCATCTGTAGCCAAGCTGCGTCACTTCACCACCATATAATACAGTGAGGTACAGTTGCCCAATATGCACATACTCAGATTCCAGTCTGATCCTCAGTGTCACCACAAGCCTCCTTTGAAATCGCATCAAGTTCTATATGTAAAATGGCAGCCACTATACTAAGATGCAACAAAGCCCTTCTGCATATCCTCCAAAGGTTAACAATAATGATGATAACTGTGGGCTGATGTCCACGAGGTATGAAAGGAACATTTCTGTTGCTGATGAGTGAGTCACCGTCACAATGAAACGCTGCTACAGTAGTGTTAAGGTAAGACGATTGTTTCCACGGTTAACATGCAGGAACGTACCCCTCACGCGTGGCACACAAGGAGGTATCTCGTATGCTCTTTGAAATCTGACGGCGGAGCCACCAAATGTAGCACATCAAGGGAGCGGCCATATGTTGTCTCTTTAGCCTTCATTTGCATTCTATTTGTGTCTCTGTGGGGGCTACGGTTGAACCCCGTTCACTTGATGTGTCTGCGGGGTCGCAACACATTTACATTTACTATGGATCTGAAATGAGATTCGCGAACAAAAAAACACCAAGTTGTGAAAAATACATGGCTGCAATTTAGACGACCTGAGTTATTGGATCGATCAGTTTGCATATGGCATTGTGGGTGAAAGCGTACGTTTTTCTTTTTAGAAGATGGCTTTGCATTGAACGGGATGAACGTGGTGCGCATTGATGTAGGAGATGGTCCTTTCATGGATTAACCTCTTTGACAGTCCAATCTGGTTTGGGTTTTTGTCTGATATCATCAGTCGCGTTATCATCACCATTATTACTATCTCTCAGCGTTCCTTTCTCTTCCAATGAGCGTGGGCTCGTTGCTGATAAGAAAAACCATCATCACTCACATAAAAAACAGCTCCTATATATATATGCAACAGAATAAACCCAGCGAAATCACATACAGAGCTGCGTTACAGTCTTAAAACCATGTTTGATATGATCTTGTTCATAATACTATCTCAGGTACATTTATCAGGAGTAACTGGTCGCATGTCCAGTTTGTGCTCAATTGCAACAAACATTTTAGGTTCTTGCTTGATGAATGCTTGCAATGTATTGGATATATGTCTCTATTTGGTCCTTCTCCCCATTTTCAAACTAGCAATGAAAGAACGGGAGAAGCATAGTGGGGGCTATTTTCGGTCTAAAGTGCCTTTGTTAAAGAATAGGATCATCTTGTTCTGTTAAAAACACTAATTTTGCAAAACCAGTAGAACATCTATAGGAGAGTGACTAACGGCCTGTCTGAGCGTGTTAATAGAGCAGATGGCACCTATCATTAACAGGATGACTAATGGCTAAACCACAAACCATACATTCAACCCCGGTTTAACGCAGAGGCCCTGCATAACGTCTCACTCTTTACTTATGTGGTTGCCATATTGACCAGCCACAACCCAATATATGATTGATTTATTTCACACGTAATGATACATGGCTAGACAACTGTACACATTATATCAAACTAACAAAAATAAAGAAATACATAGTTGAAACGCAAGAAGCGTAAATGGCATTTAACATATGAAAGTTACACTGTAAAAATGTGGATCTTACAATTGTCATACAACCAGACATTATTATTATTAATATACTGTACATTTCCATTCATTCCAATCATCCTAAGATGGATGTTTAATCCCTTCTTGAATGCTGTTGCAGTTAGATGTCTAATCATCCTTATGACAGCATTTTATGGCATGATTATGGTAACCATGAGCACGGAGGTCATATCAAATTCCTGTCTAAAAGCAAATATCTGGCTACTGATCTGATTCAAATAACACATTGTCAACACTTTATTTTACCCATACAGGTCTTTGCATCGGATCACCTTCCCGTGTTTGTGGAACATTGTTTTTACCATTATTTGATGCTGGCATTTAAGTATCAGAATTGTCGATTCAAATACCAAGTCGCTGGCTTTTACAAAATACATAATACACTCTCAGAACACAAAAAGTTTGTCATGATTATTACTGAAGCAACAGAAATAAAGTTTGTCAAAACAGAGATCTGCATTTACTGTTCTACAACCTAAATGGACTTTATGTCACAAAGCCAATTCAAAGATTCACAATGAGTGTTGCAATTGAGCCCTTATGTTTCTGAGAAGTAGCCAAACTTAAAACATGTATCATAACCAACCTCCACGTTCGCCGCCCCTGATTATTCACAAAGAAACAAACTATACCAGCTTATACATCCACCCCAAAATATCTCTGCATCGGAGTCTGCAATGATACATATTTAAATGAAAATATATTTATATAATTTGTGGATTTTTCACAGTAGTTTGTACTGCACTGTACCTTTTTGTCCATCTATTTATGCCTACATAATTGTCACCTTGAGGGAGTCTGTCGAGTCACTCGAGAGAGAGTGTGGCTTGTGTTTTGTGTGGAAGAAAAATGTCTCTTGGATTTTTGTTCTGTAATATCTCCGATCTTCAGTGTGGTGAGAGCTATGCATGTCTTTCATCTCTGCTGGCCAACAACGATTTGGGGACTGATTACTCTGAAAGGCTAGTTTTTCCCTATGAGAACACAGCTTGTAGAAACTGCAAAAAACATTTGCTTTGGCACAGATTTACATTGTAGCAATGTCCATTCCTTGATCTCCATGGCCATGATCGTTACTACAAACACAAGTGGCCCATTGTGGTAATCCTTGGCTCAGTACACTGTCACGGATAAGTCTATGTGTTTGTGTATTGCCGTGTCAGTCTATCCTCTCTCCTGGTGTAATGTCAATGCACTCTAGTGTCTAATCATTCCGCGCATAAACCCAACATCAATCCCCTCTCTGTCTCCGACTCGTGCTCACTCTCCCTCTATACTCTCGCTTTTTGTTTTTTAGATCTGAGTCTCTTGGACGTTTTCCTTCGAGGTCCCCTTGAAGAGAAGAGGCTCCATTTGGGGATTCTGGTTTTGGCCCATGAAACCCTTGATCGATCCATGTAAGCCCATGGTAGGCATGGGGAGGGACATCGGCAGTGGTGGGGACATACTGGGGTTGGTGTTGATGCCGTTGCCTGATGAGGAGAGCAAATTAGATGTAGAGATGGGGACCGAGGTACAGGAGATGGGGATATCCATGCCTTGCTGGTTCTTGTTATTGAGCATCCCTCCTGGTCCCATTCCCTCGGGGCCAATACTAAGACCCATCACATTGTTGTTGAAATGATGGGTCTTGTAGTAATGGTTGAGAGTATCCGTACGCCCAATGTTGGGAAGGTTGACTATTTCCGGGTGATGTATCCTTAGGGTTCCTTCTCCGCCAGTGCCAGAATTCATCGTTGAACCACCTGAGATGCCGCTCCCGGCCCCGGCTCCGATCTCATCTTCCACATTGACAATTTCGATGGCTCTGGCAGGGCCGTGGTGCTTGTGTAGCTGGTGCTGCTTCCGGAGCTTGTAGAAGACCACCAGCATTACAGCCGCCATAAAAGTAATGGCCACGAAGCAACCAATGATGATTTTAGTTGTTTTCATTACATCATCCAGGCCTGGAATGTTAGTTACATCCATTATGGACACAGTCACTGCGTTTTCAGTAGCTCTGTTGACTCGTGGAGACAGTGAGGAAAGAGAGGAGAGAGAAGGCGATATAGTGATGCCAGGTCGGCCCTCCAACACCCCTTTTTGGACAGTAGGATTAGGAAAATCTATGAAGGTCTCGTTAATGTACTGTCTCGCTGAGTTCTCCTCATCTCCTCTTACTGTCTCCACTGTTTCCACAGTGACAGTGGTGAAATAGCTGTAGCTGTTGCTGGGGTCTGAAGCAGACACATTGAGCACGGCCGTTGCAGTTGTGTTTCCAGCAGAGTTGGTTACCATGCAAGTGTACTGCCCAGTGTCTTGCACGGTCACATTTGTGAAGTTCAGCGTTCCGTCGTGAAGCACTGAGATCCTAACTCGGTATGATCCGTGGGTCATCAGCGTGCCGTTTGGAGTGAACCAATTCACAGAGGTCATCGAGGTTCCAGTGCGACATTTCAGCTCAGCAGCCATGCCCTCAGTGACGTTGAGGTCGGTGGGTGGCTCAACAATCACTGGGGCGTAGCAGGTAAAGTGGCTCTGGTCCAGTTCCCCAATGTACTTCCCCTTCAGACCCGGGGGCGCATGGCAGCGAGCGCAACACGTGGTGTTGCTGGGGACTGTTTCTTTCAGCCACCAGCTGAGCCACAGAACATCACAGTTGCACACCCAAGGGTTGTGGTTGAGATGTACCCTCTCCAACTGGTGCAAAGGGGTGAAGAGGTCATGCGGCAGAGAATGCAGGGAATTGTGGGAAAGGTTGAGCTCCTCCAAGTTTTTGAGGTCATCAAAGGCATTGCGTTCGATAACTGACACTCTGGAGTGCATCAGCCATAGCTTGCGAAGCGACACCAGGCCCTGGAAAGATCCTGGCCTAACTATCCCCAGCTGGTTCCCTGACAACTCCAACTCCTCTAGTCGTACCAGTGGGGTGAGGTTAGGGATGTCCTTCAAGCCACACATACCAAGATTCAAGAAGCGCAAGTTGACCAGACCTTCGAAAGCAGCCTCTGAGATGAAATCCAGCTTCCTGAGTTCCCCTAGGTCGAGACGGCGTAAAGAGGGAACCCGGTGAAAGGCAAATGCCGGCAGTGTCTCGATGGGGTTGTTTCGTAGCCATAGTTCCCTTAGCTTGCTGAGGTACTCGAAGGCTTGTGACGGCACCACTGTGAGACGGTTGTCAAAAAGCTCCAGTGTGTTGAGGTTGGGAAGGCCATTGAAAGCTCCCACCTCGATTTGCCGGATGTGGTTCTTGGAGAGCTGGAGGATTTCCAAATGCCGCAGGTGCTTAAAAGTGTCAGACTTGATCACCTGGTGTGGAAACAAAAACATGGAGGCATGTTGTAGCAACATCAGAATTACTGCTTTCAAAATATATGAATTCAGTGCATGTGTTGGTCTGTTTGTAGATATTTACCTGAATTGTGTTCTCTTGTAGATTGAGGTATCTTGTGTTCTCTGAAATACTGTCTGGGACTTGATCTAAGCTCTTCCGTGTACAGATGACGCGACTCGCCTGATTGGAGCAGGTACAGAGGGTGGGGCAGGGGGGCGCTGCCTCTGTCAGCTGAGGTCCATGGTTGTGAAACCACAACAAGAGCTGGACCAACCAGAGGAGGGGGGAAGGGGTACAGGGGCTGGTCACCATGACAAGACGCATGGCAACTGAGTCATGACCCACCCCTATTGCTATGATGTTGATAAGTCACCTCCAAACAAGGGGATCTAAGTGCTTCTCTTGATGTTCATACTGAATGCTCTTTTTCTGTTTTTTCTCTTTCGAGCACTTTAAAAATTGAGGGGAAAGTGTGATGTTGTGTTAAAGGCTCTATTTATCATTGATAGGTTCTTATTTCACTTTGCTCATGCTTCTTTGACAATCAAACACCTTACTCTGTCATTTTAGGGAACCATGTAATCTTTGTTCCCATGACAATTATTAGACTATCAAGTTAGGGGGAGGATTTGCTCTTGAAAGTGTTGTCTCTGTGGAGGCTTCTCACTGTAGAGGGAAGAGAGAAAAGCAGAGAGAGAGAGAGAGGAAGGAGGTCAAGTAAGTGCACAGTGCAGTAGCTTTAAGATATTAGCCTAGCACATATACATGCATATATTCCAAGGACTGAATGTTTTAAATCTCAAACTATTACAGTGTCCCGATGCCACAGTCTCTGACAAGCTTGTCAGGCTTTCTTTTCTTAGGAGGTGGCTCTTGAATTGTGGCCTGTAGTCTTACTGGTGAGTCAGCTGCCATTTTCTTCATAGGTTGAACTTAACATGTGGGTCATGGTCTGAAATGGCCACAAAACTATAAAACCTCAAGCTGGGTCATAAGGGCTGCAGCAGAGCCATTAGGACAACAGTGTCATCATCCACTTTATGATACTGGTATGCTTCTGGTCACACAGTCTACATACTGGCTGGAGTGGAATAACACTTTTAAAATTAATGCAAGGTTTTTCCGTGGCTCCTTTATCGCCACAACAGAGGAACGACTGACAAAAATTTGTCCTGGCACCCAGTGTAATGGATTGCTAGATTGAGATGTAACTGGTGTACTCGAGGCACTGTTTTTGTCTTTTGTATTGGGCTGTTTGTTTTGTGTTGTCCACGGTTGTGTCTAGTGGGCTCAGTTGTGTTTGTGGACTAGGCCCTTTTTTAACTGTTTTCAGTTTGCAAACAGCAGGGACAGTGAATATGTCAGCTATGATAACTAATGTACCGTTCTGTTGTCCTGTCAAGAATATAACTTTAAAAAAAGAAATGCAATGTTTTGTCGAACACGATTACAACTACCGCCGAGACTCATTGAGACCTCAGGTTAATGCAGAGATTCATGCAATCCATCATGAAGCAGCAGCAGTAATTTAGCAATTAAGATATGAAGGAATGATTATTGACTCCTGAAATTTTACTGCAATGCACATGCTGTGCACAATAAGCAACGCACAACCAGACAAGATCCCCAACCATTAGAGTTAATGAGCCAAATATGGAAATGCCAACAAGCAAAAAAAAAAGAGATGGTGCAAAATACTTTTCTGTCTTTTGTGATGGATAAATGTGTGATTGTGTGTCTTTGGTCAAGACAGCGTCACAATCTCCTTAAAGCAGAAATGGCTGCAAGCATCGGCACTAAATTTAGAAAAAGGCTGGGCTGCTTCTCCGACAATGATCAGACCAAATAGAAAGTGTTCATTGTTTTCTCGAGCACGTTATGTACGACACTATCCCTCTAGCAGTCACAAGCCTCAGTTGTCTGTCGAAAACAAATGAGATCTTTATTTGTCACATAAGTGACCGCAGTGTTATCACTGCCGACATTTATTATAAGATCATTTTTGGAAAACATGTTCCAAATGCGTGTATTGTTCTAATAAATAGGTTATTTTCGAAAAGGCTCCATGGCAGTCCTTAGCATCTCCTCTCCTATGCAGCGACGATGCATGCGCTCCTAGAAACACGGTTGCTGTGGCAACCTGCTCACTCACCATCTTGTGTTTTTACTGTCCAGTGCCCTATTCCACATTACTGTGTTTAGCTGAGCTTGATGAACATTTGCTGTTCAAATCCGTTCAGCAGCACCGTTATGGCCTAAATCAACTTATATTTGGCTAAAAGTTCAGTGTTTTCTGGTGTTACATCAGCTATGAAATCAACTGTCATTTCCTCAGCAGATGCCTTCATGCACTAAATGTTGAAAAAATGGTTTTGTATATTTGAATACATGCTCAGGGTAGCCTGAGAAAGCACATAGTTGAACCTTGGCCTTCAACACCTCGACAGAGGGAACACATTTGCCATGAACCTTCACATCTACAAGGTCTGAGGATTAGGTCAACAACAGTCTATATTAATAACATAGCTCTGAGAAATCTTAAAGCAGCTATTAAGAAAGCTCATAAGGGAGTGCAATGCTAAAAATAGACGTTTTCAGATGCACATCCCACAGATTCTCTCCCTCTCTAAAACACACACACACACACATACACGGATGATCACACATCCATACCAACAACCGTCCCATATGTAACTGCCTCGGGGGAATCACAACACGTTCATCTCTAATAAGAGAATGTTGATAACTTAAATGTTGCAGCGCTCGTCATTATGCTCGTTTTTTACACCGAGGTGTCTCTGTCTCATCCACATCCAGCAGGTGATTATGCATTTCAATAATTTGACTGAGGTGGGGAAATTTCAATGTATGTCCCAGACGTCAGAGTTGTATCTGATCCAGGACGATTAGCTCAACAGAAGATGATTCATGGAAGCATCAAAACGTATCGTCGACACACAGCAGGTCAAATACCTGATGTCTGAAAACAGAATTTGTGTTTCACACACTGAAACTTGCAATTTAGGTACTGTTAAAGGAGCACTATGTAGTTTTGGAGAAGACATTTTAATCAGAAGAGAAAGATCTTCATTTCCTAATTAAACAGCATAAACAAACATTTTTAGTTTTCACGAGTGATTAAACAGCATAAACAAACTGACCTTAAAGGACAACAGAGCTTCATACTGTTTTACGTTGTTTATATGTGGCTGACTCTGCCACCTTTCTAGCTTCAAACAGTGTTCTGGGATCTTATTTTCCTCTTGGAACAGCTTGTTTATTCAGTTATGGAAAAGATAAATGTTTCTGAGTTTGTATTATTACCCAATTGATATAATAAATGTTAAAAGACTGAAGTTTGAATTTCTTCTCCAAAACGACATAGTGCCCCTTTAAGGCGATGCTTTGTCTTTTTTTCCCTCAGGATGGAGTCATCTTGACAACATTAGCTATGCCACTCCATAATTTCTCCCGCCACTGCTCCAATTCCTGAAATGTACTAATGTAGAGGTAATGGATAAGTCTATTGTCCGAGAATGTAAATTTATGGAAAATGAGCAAAAAAAAAAAAATTAAAAAAATGCATTCTGATGTTCATCTTAAAAGAATGGCAAAAATGCAAATCATCACAGGAAAGACGCATTTTCAGACCAAATGGAAGCTGTCAGCAGTCAACTGATTGGTGCATTTTCCTCTCAAAACAACACTCAGGTATCATCTTTGCATTAAGTGGCAGGAGTCACTAAAGACAATCTATGTGAAGGGTCGAATCGCATTAAGGGAGAGACCTTGAATCTGCCAGCAGGACTGCCTGTTGCCTTGACCTCTCCTTCTCCAACTTCTCCACCACATCAGAGCACCAACATCCACCGATGATGCTCTTTTTTTTTTTTTTTTTCCAGAACATTACACCTTGCCAACTCCTCCATCAGTGGCCTTGTGCACAACGTGTTTTTTCTTAGGCTTGTATTCACCCCCCTCCCGCACAATTTCACTCACAGGTTATTTTCTCCATCTTGATCTTCGCCGTTTTTCCATGTCAAGAGCAGATTGCAACCATGTAGATATCGATTGTTCGATCAGGCCTGAGAAAGCGCTCGGTCGTGAAAAGACAAATTAGCTGCAAGCTGCTGACCAATTGCTACAAACTAATCACATCATCGTAAGCGCCTTGATTGTATCAATGCCCCCACCACCGCCACCTCCACCTCTCCACCACCACGGAGTCATTAAGGTTTATGAAGGGGCAAAAATCGTGGTGTTTTGTGGGACGTTTCCGTGTGCGCGCGCCTACACAAGGCCCAATTAGGACCTCATGTATTTACAGATGGTCTCGATGAGCACAAAGCGACACAGGTGCAGCAGGGCCAACATCATCTGCTGTAACTATGACAACACTAGATTGATTCAGGACGTGGGAATCAGGGGCAGGATGGGGCGCATTTCACCACAAGCAGCGCTTCTTTTTTTTTTTCTTCTTCTTCTTCTTCTTTTACGCAGAGATGTAACATACTAAACACATTTCCTCCCCCCCCAACTTTCAACTGACGGTGATCACATTAAACTGTTTCTCTCGTGAAAAAAAAAAAAGAAAAGAAAGAAGAAGAAAAAAAAGAGCCACACAACCTGAGTGCTCCTCTCCTGCAGTCCGAGCGTCTAAAATCTGCAACCTCTCCTCATCATATAGCCCCCCCGGCATAATATCTCCTACAATTCAACAGAATGGCCTTATTCATCTATGCAGCTGCGCTCACTACGGCGCACCTTCTTCGGAAGGAGCGCAATTGAAATTCTGAATAGGCCTAATTCTTGCACATGCTGCATTACAAAATGGCTTGCGTCCATTCTCTCTTCGAGAGAGGGGGTAATGACAACACGACTGCACCCAAAATATAATCCACACACAGACGGCGGGGCTCCGGGGTGTTATCTGGAGAAAACTGTGGAAAAAAAAATAATAATGTGCGGACGTGTGAGACGCACAGGGCTTACATAAGGAGCCGTGTTATTTGACTGTAACACGGCTTCATTCCGCTGACATCGACGCTCACCGAGTCCTTTTTTTTTTTTTTTTTTTTTTTCAATTATTCACTTGCATCTGTGCATCATTTGCACGTTCTTTTTTTTAAAATCATTCAATCCGAGCGATTTCCAGCATCAATGCAGATTAGGTAACAAATGCAATAATTACGCCGGCCATTTCAGCCCCCATTCTACCTGTACATCCCCAATATACACGTACCTTAATGTTCCGGCGGCTGCGGCGTCGGGACGGTCGATGTTTTCTCTCCCCTCGTCCCCTTTCTCCCGATCGTCCGCTTTTTCCAGCCTCGCTATCTACCTCTCTCCTTTTTTTTTTTCCTCCTCTTCCCCTAAATTGATTCGCTTGTTTCCACGGCTGAGAGCTGGCTCTTGTTCTCGTAGGCTATTCCGCAGCGCCAACGCAACGCGGGGGGCTACAGCGATGGCAGGTTAAAGATGAACACAATCCACACTAACACACTCACACGCATACACACGCACACGCACACACGGAGGGGGTGAAACAAAAACAAAAAAAAAAACAAACAACAACAACACACACACACAAAAACAAATCAAGAGATCAGATTAAGGGCTCGTTGGAGAAGATGATGTTAGTATGATCACATTTAGGAACGAGGTCTGGGACGAGTGCATCCATGCGCCTTATCATCCTTGGAGAGGAACGCAGGCAGCAAACGCGACGGCGCCCGGTGGGCAGAGCATTTTGCGTCCAGCATAAGCGGCTCTTTACGCACATTCCGTATGTTTCGGTCTGAATCCCACTAAGGCAGCGAGCGGAGGAGTAGACGGGGGGGTGGGGGGGGGAGCAGCCACTTACGGATGGATGTACCTGCGCTCTTTAGATGATTTAAGCGTTTAATCTCTCCATCTAAAGGCTGAACGCTGTGAGATTCATGACAGTCTGGTTTTGTTTTAGTCTGCTGGGTTTGGGCTCGTATCCCCAGCGCAGCAGCAGCAGCAGCAGCAGCACAAGCCCCTGTGCATGTAATGAGTGTGTGGTCATATTCATTAATATGACTCAGCAGCACTGAATGATCAGCAGAATAAATTGAGTCAGTGTGTTTTCTGCCATTTTAATCCCATTTCTCTGTGATTTCGAGCAGTTCTGCTCAGTTGGCCCCATGTAACACACACCTGTTCACTGCTGTTGCTGCAGTAAAGAAACATCTCCGCTCCACCGGGCCTTAAAGAGTTGTGTAGGCCTACTAATGTCCATATCCATAATGAATGTGCGGCGCTAGCACATGCATTTTAGTAATGGCCCGCTCAGATTAAATCTAGCTAACTAATGGGGTCTGTTTTCTGCAGTCTTTGCATATGAGTAAAGCAGCTGTCTGTGGTGGATTTAAAGGTGCAGTATGTAAGATTTTTAATTGAAGACGTTCAGTAATTAAAGGTGCGACATGTGAGAACTTGGCCATCTGTTGAATTCATGCTCAAGAAATACGCTGGCTAGTTAGCTCAGTTGTTTACCTTGCTAGCACAGGCGCTTTGGACTGGAACGGGCCAGGGCTAGCTGTTTAGCAGCTTACTGGCTACATGCTTTTTAACAATACGCAGACGTCACAACGTCAAAACTGTCATTCCTTCAACATTCTGTTGATAATTAAAATAAAGTTTTGAATGTTTTCGACCAAAATTCTTACATGTTGCCCCTTTTGCTAAATATATCAACAGCATGCAAAGTAATAACATTTTTGACGTTATGCGTCGAAGAGATACCTACTAGAGTTAGCATGCTAACCAGCTAGCCCTGGCCTGTCACCATCAAAAAAGTCAACATTGTAAACACAAACATTCCCCAGTAGCGTATGTCAGAAATTTAATAGAAACATTCAATAATTAACTAAATTTATCAACATAATGCGAAGTAATAGCTGAACAGTTTTTACATCATGACATATATTGCGTTGCAGTTATCATGCAAACCAGCTAGCCCTGGCCCATCTCCATCTAAAACTCTGCTGCTAATTGCTAACTGAGCTAACTAGCCAACGGTAGCTACAGTTAGCAGCAGTTAGCGGTTATTCTGGTGATACATTCGACAAGACGCCCGTCCTTATATATTGCACCTTCAAAACTGTGCATAAGGGGACCACTGCTGTGATTATTTGCTATCAGACTCAGTGAGCTATCTAGCTAACGGCAGCTACAGTTAGCAGCAGTTATCGGTAATTCTGGTGATATGCTGCCCTCTATTTGTTTTGAGTATGAATTCGTCAAGACGCTAATCCTTACACATTGCACCTATAAAGCTGTGCGTAAGTACAGACTGCTAACTACATGGCTAACTGAGCTTACCAGCTAACGGAAGTTACAGTTAGCAGCAGTTATTTTGGTAATATGCTGCCCCCTATTTGTTTCAAGCATGAATTCGACAAGACGCCGACCATTACATTTTGCACCTTTAAAGCTGCACATAAGGAAGCCACCACTGTGATCACTTGCATCAGACTTGGAGAGCAAACACTCTGCGGCCCGGTGAGGTTCCACATTATAAAACCTAAATATAAACCCTGAAAATGTGCATGTGAACTAAGAGTTTAGCAGTCTGCAAGTGGTGCATGCTTTAATTAGTAAATTGCAAAGACTGTCAGCAAGTTATTAGCCAATAAAGATGCTTGAGCCGGTGAAGACACGTCAGTCCTTCTCTCTAAGTGGCCTCCCCGTATTGATCTTTGTCATGCGTGTGTCCACATGTGTCGAGCGCTTTAGCTCCTATCATCATTATCCCCTCTTTGCAAGGTGGATAGCATCTATTTCAGTTTGTGCAGAGGAAGAAGGGGAGCACCCTCCGTAGCCTTGTATCCACAACCAAAGAGCAGCGTGTGTCGGGGGAAAATAAATCTCAGTGCATCTTTGCTCTGTCTCGGCTCACACTAAAGGTCAAAGGACAGAGAAGGCCAGTTATGCTTCAGAAAGACCCCCAAGATATATACACTCCCCCCCCTCCATCTCCATCTCTCTCCCTCCCTTGCTCCTCCTCCCTCCCTCCCCTCCTCCCCCTCTGTGAATGCCGTAGTGAGCATTGTTCACGACCACTAGCTTTTGCTGAAAGCCGCACAGCAATGAGGTCTCTGTGCCTTTTGCCTCTCTCTTCCTCTCCCCTCCCCCTCCTCTGCCTCTCTCTCTCTCTCTCTCTCTCCCCCACCCATCCACCTCTCTCTCCTTCCCTCTCTTTCTCCCTCTATCTCGCTCCCTCTATTAAATTTCCAGTCACACAGTGGTGCAGAGGATATTCCTCCTTTCCCTCTTTCCCCTTCTTCCCTCATTCCCTATCACTCATGCTGAAATCTTAGCCCACATCCAGCCTCTCTCTTTGCCCCGACCCTGGCTGCCTTTCAGAGCCGCCGTCTCCTCGCCCCGTGCATCTTTTTGCCTTCCAACCCCCGCGCCATTTAAAAATGATTCCACGGCCGCCCATGCCAAACCCACCCTGTGCCTCCTCTCTCTTTCCTTCCTTCCCCCCCTCTTTCCACCATGTCCTCACTGTGTCATTGCACATTGAATCTGATATCCCCCCTTATGCATGTATGGTACGCTTGTGTGTGTGTGTGTGTGTGTGTGTGTGTGTGTGTGTGTGTGTGTGTGTGCACGCAGGCACCCTTGAGCATGTGTGTGTGTGTGTGTGTGTGTGTGTGTGGAGTGAGAGGAGGGAGGGAGAGGGACATGCATTTGTGCACAGTAAATGAACAAACACTCATCGCTGTATTGCTTGTGTCATCAGTACAGGAAGGCTCTCGGAGTAGAAATACAGCGAGGAGAGCTAATCCTGCTATCCAGAAGACGAGTGCATGGCATTTCCAATACAGCCCAAACCCCATAAACTCTTAATGCTGTGTTTGGAGCCACAGGGGAGGAGAAGGGGAGGGCGATGAGGATTTGGCAGCAACATGCTAGTGCCAAGACATATGTGGCATGCTGATAGCACTAGAGAGGTGCAGCTCACACTGTGAAGAGGCTTTGGAGGGGTGCTGATACACATCCATCACTTCCATCGTTTCGGGATACTAGCTACGGGCCCCACCAGTCTGGAAGTGGGTGGTGGAGTAATTTGCACGCAGTTCAAAGCAAAAGATTAAGAATGTGGATAATTTTTTGGAGCAGGCGGCGTTGATGTTAGATTTGGGTGAGGAGGCATTAGTGATCTGTCTAATGGCCCCGAGCGTCCAATTGGGATTGTGAACAAAGCGATATTTTTTTTAATGGTTATTTTTAGAAGTATAACTGAAAGAAAGGAAAAAAAGTTGGATTGGTGCTCATTGCCATCTGTGCAAGAGAATAAGAGAGATACAAGGGAGAGTTTCGAGTTATTCGTGGTGACATCCCTGTGTGTGCGCGCGTAGCCCGTGTGTGTGTGTGCGTGTGTGTGCGAGTGTGTGTGTGTTAGAGAGACAGAGAGGGAGAGAAAATAGAGAGAAAAATCCTAGTGTCACAGTATCTTAGCAACTGCCTCCATCTCCTTGGAGACAAGAACTGACATCATTTCCTGTCTGTGAGCACTCACTTTTGGTTTGTACACAGTGTGTTTGTGCGTATGAGCGTGAGGGCATGTGTGTGTTAGTGTGTGTGTGTGTGTGTGTGTGTATGTTGGCGTGTGTCCATGTTCATATGCAGATGTGGGCCTGCAGTATGTGCACCGATGCAAGCAGGATGTATTCTAGTGTTTCAGGTCAGGGTGCGTTCAAGAATGTCAACCCAGTGAAGTCAACAAAAAGAGCAGATAAAACATAATTTTCTGTAATAAGAACAATACTGACAGGCATTTCTTCTTAAAAGACTTTTGTCACTTCTTGTAGATGTTATTTTAGAAAATGCTGCTGTGAAATCGTCACATCAAGACCAATGCTGACAGAATTTTCAGTTTCAAATGGTTATTTTTGACAGACATTTTCCTGTAGCTTAAAGTGAACTCCATAAACATGGTTTCTACTGTGCGCTTGAACAAGTTTTGCTGCAGACAAAATGTTGCTCACGAGGAATTAATTATTTTCTGTTTATCTGTCGTCCATTTGTACGTTTACAGCCAAGTTTCTGAATTTGAATCATCAACTTTGTCCACAGTATCTCAAGAGTGTGCTGCTCATGAAGGCCTACAGCACCAAGCAGCCTCTGTGCTTTAATGCGAAGAATAAGCCATCTTCAACTGCCATCTTGTGAGCGGCAGAGTGAAGTGCAGTCACATAAATTCCCCATGATGCGTGTTATTTTGCACATTTTTGGATTGAAATACCGTCAGATTCAAGTACTATATTATTGTCGTCTGGTTTATTCTGTTCAACAAAGTCCATACTTTATTTCACCCTTGCTACAGGGGGAAGTGAAATCATGTCGGCGGCTCCTTTTGGCCACTTGAGCTGCTGGTAGGTTTGAACTTATAAAAAATATCAGCGTCCTAGACGGGCACTGTCTAGATGAGATGACCAGCAAGAGGAGCGACTGTTCAACAACAATGGCGGCTCCTCAAGAGGTAAGTAGGCTATAGAAGCTGCTAGCATCAGTTAAATACAAATGAGTGTGCGAAGAACAACTTCGAAGGCTTTTTCCAATGGTACAGTTGTTATCACTGTTATCGACTGGCTATGGTAAGAGTTGATGTATGATTAACCAACTTGCTTCACTGGTGGTAGCTCTCCTACCATTGATCTGATTGGTTGAACTTGACGGTGATGGATGGATTGTTCGTCCGATCACTCTCTAAGTACTTTTTGAATGTGCCTGCTCTTTTACAAACAGTTTCTAGTGGCTTCTCTCCAGATGGTTTTGATGAAAGAAACCATCCGGCACATCAGGTTAAGCGGCAGCTAGCCTTTTGTCACAAGCAGCCAGAGGAGACTACATAAAGTCGACACCTAAAACAAACGCCCATTTTTGGACTTTTGACTAGTTTTGGCGTAATGGACCATCTGAGCGATGGCGTGGTAACTGCACCTTGCCAAGAAGAGGTCTGGCACCTAACCTAAAACAACAATGTGCAGATTTTTTTCGCGTTAGTTTTGTCATGGATTTAACTAACAAGATCTAACATTTGAATAAGCTAGCTTTACAGAGCCGGGCTAGCTAAGCTAAGCTAAGCTAATCAGCTGCTTGAGGTAGCTTTGAATTTAGCGCACATATAGACATTGAGAGTGAATTGATCTTCACGGCTAACTCTCAGCAAGAAAGTATTCAAGCATATTTTCCAAAATGTCAAACCATAGAAGAAACTTGTTGATGTTGAAAATGCTTGAACAAACCTCATCCTGAAACAACTCCACACATGTAAAAAAGAGTGCTACTGAAACACAACCGCCCCATAGCATTTTCATCTGAGGCCAAAAAACTGCTCTCACATCGAAGCAGCGCCAGCTCCGAATGCATTTAAAAGCAATGATTTTGTTTTGCAGATGCACTGAACAGGACCATCACAAAAACACAGGGTGATTGATGACAGTATTAAAGTGTAGCCAAGCTTGTGTTTACCAACTACAGAAACAGAAAAGACTCCATAACCTCGGCCCTACATCCTAAAGATAAAAAAAGCCTAAAAACTAAAAAGCTTCATTATCAAAGAGCAGCTTTAAAAGCAACAATATGTTCCACAGAAAGAACAGCTCTACTGGGATTACGGAGTATTTACAGCAGAGAACACAGAGATAGCTGACTGGTGACTCCATACACGGGCTTGATGTTACAGAAAGGTATCGTAATCTCACAATCGCACAATTATCAAATGCTAAAGATGAAAAATGACACCGAATGAAACGCCAAGAAAGGATGTGAAATCTAGTACGGACCTCTGGCAAACATCTGGGTCAAAAACATGAAGGAATGCAGAGCCTCGCCCCTTGAAGATTACTACGCCGGCCTCAGAAGAATCAACAAAGTCAGCAAGACAAAGAGTCAGAGCATCATACAGATCAGCATACGATTTACAGAACATCCCAGGGGAGTCAGTGTCCAACACTGTGCCAAGCTGATGCCTCAGCAGAATTTGCGCACTTCAGCAAAGCATTCTTATTCAAGCACACAACTTGATCATTAAAGTACCCTCAATGAAATGGAGGAGCAGAGGGGGGAAGTTAAGACAGCAAAGTCTCTGCTGCACGAGGCACAAAGGCAGACAGCCGTGAAATATGATGTCAACACTGTCACTATGGACATGTTAGCGTGCGCACGCTAGCAATTAAAGCAACATTATGTTACTTTTTTAACCTTGAAATAACAGCTCCATAATCATTCTGATGGTACAGTGTCTTGTAACAGGGTGAGTGGCGTCTCTGTCTCAGCCACTCCCCTCATCACTTGTTTCTGTACTGTGTACCATCACTGAGATGGTGG
Source organism: Lagodon rhomboides (assembly GCA_039737535.1). Taxonomy (NCBI): domain Eukaryota; kingdom Metazoa; phylum Chordata; class Actinopteri; order Spariformes; family Sparidae; genus Lagodon; species Lagodon rhomboides. The sequence goes on along the minus strand of CM077804.1, from coordinate 13,406,919 downwards.
GATCACAGCGTTACGTACAGTTTACTTCAACATACAAAATTTCAACACATAACATTGTCGTGACGTAAGGAGTTTTGTTTGTAGCCGGAACCTAAATTACGGCTGACAAATTATACACAGACCTGAGATTTGTGTTTACGACAGTGGTGTTGGGCGCCAAATCGCACAAAATACGAATTTTTACATAATGTTGCTTTAAGTCAAAGGGTACAACAGTCGTTAAAGTCCACTGTAGCGGTCCAATTGTTTGAGACTTGCTATTTTTCTTTGTGCTGATTTTCCCTCATGACTAACTGCAGGGGATTCAGATCAACTGTGCGCAGCCAATCATGGTGCGATGACACCCTGTTTTGAAGGCTTAAAGGAGGTGGGGAACGGCACACAGGTGGCTCGCACCCTCAGTCTGAATCTGTCCCTGACCCATTGCGAACCTCATTCCCCTTAGGTTGTCAGCCAGAAACTCTGGTCTGTTTAGGCCCTTTTTTGTTTTCTTGGCTGCCCCCAACTTTGAGTGAGGAAATTAGCTTATTCGGGAACCCCTTTAAAAACCCCAAGCCCTTATACACCTTCAGTTTACCTTTTTATTTCCCCTGGGGCTTGCAGGAGGTATACTTGTTAGTTATACCCGGAAAATGCATTTGTTTATTGGGCATTTCCCCTAGATTTTTGTGTTTTTTGTTTATATTTTTATGTAGGTTGGGCTGGCCTGTATACAAATTACTGCCAGTACCGCCACATCATAAAGTATGTATAGTCAGATGCCTATATTTATTTAATTCATAATTTGTATGTTTTCAAGGTTTTTATATATTTATATTTATATGTTGTACCGTATAAAATATGTGTATTTTTTTTCATTAACACAAACTGACCTCCCCATTTAAAACATTTTGTAAAATATTACACATTTTGTGTCTTTCGACAGAAACATGTGTGTTGTTTTTTGACACGTGTTTTTGCAGTATACTAGTTCTTATTGCTCACAGTGTACGCATGCATATAAGAAGCGCTTACCTATCCTACAGCCACCAGGTCAATACTATTACGTTTTTTTGCTTTTTCTTAAAACTTCAACAAGAGACTCACTCCTCTGCTCCCACTTGGAGCCAGTTCTTTCTTAGAACTGCAGGAGATTCTTTGTTCATTCTGTCTATTTACTTCGCATTAATCTCACATTTAGCTTTTATGACTCTGATTGTATGTTTTGGACTCCGGAGTCAAATTTGCTAAAACACACAAAGAGACCCCCCTCTTTCGTGCGAATGAGCCCAACTCAGCAAAACCCCTCTCTGCTTATTATTCTTTAAATAGCAAAAAATATACAGCTCCACTTTTGGAGAAATTTGTGGAAGCTTACTCACTGCTCTTAGGCGGTTGTGAGATAGCAATTTTTGGAAATATGCTAGAAATATCTCACCTTTTTGCCAACGCTTCGCAATGTCGCCCAGCCCAAGACGCAGGTTCGAGGAGCTGTCCTTTTCTGCCAAGATCTGTTTTCGTGACGCCGGTTATGTTGGAGAGGATGTGTACAAAAATGTGTATGTTGAAGCCAAAATACTGAGAAGAATCGACACAGAGCCGGGGATGCATAAAAGTGGGTTCTGTCTATTCCTGAGCTGACAAAGCATTTATATGCCTCAGATTCTGTTTGTTTGCTGACACTGTTGCGTGGTGATGACCAGGACCAGCACCAAGATGTGAAGGAGATCTTTGTTATTGTTCTTTCAATCTTCCATATCTTTCCTGGATAATTGTGCAACTTCCAGTAACTCTCTCTAAGTTTGTGTGCATATGTGCGTGTATTTGCTCATCCGTGTGTGTGTGTGTTCAATCTGCTGACTGGACCATCAGGCTGGTTTGGTGTGTAGACATCCTGTTTTTCACCGTTTGCGAAAGTTCTGGCACGTCTATGTGGTTATGTGTGTGTGTGAGTGCTTATTGAGTGTGATGTTAACAGTATTTTGCAATGTTCTGTTTATCTCAGACCCCAAAACAGAAGAACACATAAATATTCAAAGGTCAACACTGGTCACCTAGTCAGGCCTGATTTCTCAATACTGCTAACTGGACAGTGGACAGGAAGTTAGCTTTAACAACGACAATGCTTACAACAGCTGTAACCCACACAGGTTCTGCCATTAAATTATTTGTGAGCAAGGCCGTCTGTTGGAAGGAACATGTTCTGAGTTAGAAAGACTTGATTTATTTATGTAGTTATTTGGACACTTGTAGTTTTGTTACATGAGAATAGACCATAATCATGTAGTGTATTGTTGTGTACTACTACCTTATAATAAGGCCCATAGTGAACAAAGTTTATGAAGACCATTATTTATGTACAACACCTCCTTACTTACTATACTTACTTACTTAATTGCCTAGTAGCTATAAAAACCAAGCAGAATAATTAGCACTTTATAATGACTAATGAAGAGCCAGTGTTACTAATAATCATGCTATTAAGCAACTAATTAATAGTTAATATGTGTAGCCTATTATAGAGAGTCCAACCTCACAAGGCTATTATCTTGGTGATATAATAATAATAAACCTTATTTAAACAGCACCTTTTAAAACTCAGCCCTGAATTCTGAGGGGTCGTAGCTGCCTATAGGATCTGTCACCTTTGTGTATTGATCAAGACAACCTTGGAACAACAAGGAATGACACATCTAAGGATCTCAGGTAGTGGAAAGGAACATGGGGTGATAAAAGATATGTTAAATAACTTGGAGCAAGGCCTCTCAGGGCTTTTATAATCAATTAATTGTTCAAATCTGTTCCAAAAGCAACAGGTAACCAGCCTAATAAAGCCAGGACTGGTGTTTCCTGGTGCCGGTCAAAAGCCTGGCAGCAGAGTTTTGGATGAGCTGGAGGCATGGAGGGATCTTTAACTGACGCCAGACAGCAAGACATTACAATTGTCTAATCCACTGGTCATGAAGCATGAGTAACAGTTTCCAGATGTTTTTTTTTTGTTTTTTTTTAGGAAGAAATGGTCTGATACTGGAAATGTCTCTGAGATGGCGGAAGCCTGATTCAAATGAACGTTTGTCAAATTGATGAAAAATGACTCTTTCGGAGTCTTGTTAATCCCTGTTCTCTTTTTTTCTTTTATGCATCAACAGCAGCTTTTTCCATCCACCACAACACGAGCAGGACATTGGTACTAATAACCTACACACAGCTCGGAGCGTTTCACAGTGACCAGCAGAGGAAGAGTCAGACGAATGAGCGCGGGATCAATGTAGCTGCAGGGGATGGACTCGGCTTCTCCACCTCTGTCTTGCTGACAGCATCAGTGGGAAGGTGTTGCTGTAAAGCGAATCAAGTCAAGAAATGAGTCCGGTGCGTGTTTCCAACTGCTTTATTCTGGAGTTTACAAGGCATTCTGATTAGCTTATATGTTTCAGATAAAAGTGAGATTACATGGAATGAAGCAGAGGACTGTCTCGTAGGTTCACGTGCTATAACAACAGAGCAGCACACGGTTGTTTGACCGTCATGAAAATGAAAGAAGAAACCTAAGCAACCACATTTATAGTTCAAACAGAGAGCAGTTAGAGAGCACCAGAGGAAGAAGTACTCCAGTTTTGTACTTAAGTACAATACTACAGTGCAGAAATACTCTGTTACAAGTAAAAGCATCAGGCATCAATATATATACTTAAAGTAACAAAAGTAAAAGTACTTGTTATGCCGAATGACATATTTTCATAATGTATCCGCTGACAACATTTTCTATCACTAAAGTTCTCAAATAAATGTGGTGGTGAAAATGTACAAAATGAGCCTCTCAGTAATAGAGGAATAAAGTACCAAGTGACTGAAAATGGAAGCGTTCAAGTCAAGTGAACGTACATCAAAATGATACCTGAGTACAGTCTTGCAGTAAACGCAATTAGTTACTTTGCACCAGGTAAGACTGTGACTGTCGAGCTGGCTTTCCTTCGTTCTCTTCGATCTCTGTTCTGCTTTTACGTTTTCACTTTCCTTCAGTTGATTCAATTCTGCTGTCATTTTCCTCTTAATTCTTTGGATCTGACTTTTTCTTTGATTTCATCATCATCATCTTGTTATACTTTGGAAGACCCAACTGCAAAAAAGAAAGAAACAAATAAAAACAGTGAACACATCTAGAGCGACAGGGTGGTCGTTCTCAAGAAAAAGATGTGAAATGTTCAGAATCTTTTTGTTTTTTTAAAAAAATCAATATCATATGTTGTTGTTATGGTGCTCCAGTGCTCTTTTCACGCGCAAGTAAACACATTATATTTTTTTGCCTTCATGTACAGTCAAATACAGGTGAGAGGGGTCAGCTCAGTCGCCAGGGTAAAATGTTGGCAGTAAACCTACCTGCAAACCTTCATATTTGTATGTGTCTGAGGGATACGTCCGATATTGACATTTCTACGATACGTCTCATACCACATTCACACGTTTATAACCTGACTTTCATGGAGGGGATGATGGTGGAGTTACAGGCGAGAAGGACGTCAAGCCAGTGACCAACATTTATTAGCGTGACACCACCGGATATTTTTAACAATCTTACAATTTCTAGCCACGTTCATGGGGATAAAACAGGTATTTTAAGCCCAAACATGATCTTTTCCTCAACCTCACAAAGTGGGCTTTGTGCCTAAACCTAACCAGAGCATAAGCACAGTGTTGCCACGACATAAAATTCAGAACTGAACCTAAAGAAAGGTAAAGCTGTGCTCCAACAACCTCAGCCATTCATAGGTAGGTCTGTACACTTTTGTAGACACATGAACATCAGCAGAATTACACTGATTTTTGTTCATGCCTGCTGAATGAAAGTAAAGTAAAGCATCACATAAATGAAACAAAAACTTATCACAAATATCTCCCTTATTTATGAAGAAACTGGCTAAAAGTGTAACAACAGTATTTTATTAGATATGGAAGCCCTGAGAGGCTCGTTAGAAGCAAATAGGTTGTGAAAAAGTTTTGCCAGGATCATGTTTCTATTTTTTTCCACCTGTGAAAACATTTTATTTTTTTTTTCCAGGATGTGTTTTTGTAATACTCAGTTTGGCCACCAGAGGCTGAACTCCCCTGACTACACCATGTTCCAAACAGGACTCTTGGCTGGTCTTCATTTTGACCTTGAAGCTAAAGGCAAGCATGAATAAACATGATCACGTTACACTGACCGCACTACTAACCGTATACCAATACAGCACTACATCGCAGAGGAAGGTTTGATTACCTCTTTACGAATCTTCTCGACTGCCTTTTTGTTGCACTCACAAGACAAAAGTCCCTTCGTCTCAAAGAACAGACAGTCCACCAGGAGTGTGATGGCGGGGTTGTTCAGCCCTCTTTGGTGCGGTAAAGGGTAGTCTTTGTTGAAGGTGTGATGCATCGCCACCAGAATCACCTCCTTGCATCCTGATTCTTTGTTACAGACAGAAAACACAGGTCAAAGTTCGCATCTATGGGACAAAACATTACAGGATTTTTACGCGCATTAGAGTTTCTGCATGTTTACCTTCGGCGGTGGATAATGCTGAATTAACGTCAGTCTCAAAGCGACTGACAATAGGACAGAAGACGATGGTGGCGTCACTCTCCTCCAGTGTTTTGACCTGCTTTGCACCTCTTTTCTTGAGCTTTTTAAGAAACTTTTCATGGGCGCCCAAGGTGTTTCCGGCTATGACTGGGAAAATTCTGTTTTTCATTTTTTCCTAAAAAAGAAAGAAGTAAAAGTCAAATTTAAGATGCATTTACTGTTTAAAATACATACTACACATCATTTTATCACTTTGACACTTTCGATGATTTTTCCTCGATTAATGAGGCGATTTTATAAACAGAGTTGTGAACTGGTGTCATGTTGCTGACGTCTGCCGTATGAGAAAGGTTTCTAATTCTCCGCATGTGATCGGTAATGACAAAATTACGTGGTTTTATAACAGTTTGTTCATGAGAGGTCAAGATTTAAACACATCATATACACAATATACACAAATGTAAATACATATGTAATTTAATTTTACTTGTACTTTTGATAGTTTTGCCAAAAATTAATAAAGTAAAGTAAGTACAATTTAATATAAAATATTTGTATGGGTGACTTTAACTTTTACCAGAGTGATACTTTAATAAGATATTGTTACTTTTACTCAAGTATTAGTTCTGGCTGCTTTTTACGACACTCAGTGCACTTTAAATTTCTTCACGTCAAACTACAGGAGTATGTATCTGTTCCTACAAAGCTCATATGACACAAAACATTAAGTACTTCCTGTTTGCTGTAATAACAAGGCTTTCTGTGTTGTGTCACTTTTATTATGGTGCGACCCCAGTTTGTTCCGGGAGAGCTGACTGCAATTCATATTGTTATTATGACACATGGCAGTAGCTTGTGTGAGTCCCTCAAACATCCAGCAGGCGAAGCCAACATTTACACACAAGAATTTAATTTTTATTGTTTGTATTGTCATCACATTTTCCATGAATACGTTGTACTTAAGTCTACTTCATACTACTTTGCAGAGGGAAATGTTGTACTTTTAACTCGACTATATTTATCTGAGTCACCTTTGTATTGACATGTTAATGCTCTTTTGCCCAGTGGTGCAATCTTCTGGCCAAAGAAAGCAACAAGTTCACTATCACTCACACCGAACTTTCCTCTGACATCCAGCGCATTTAATGTTTTAACTGACATTGCGTTGCAGTCTGCACCAGTGTCCGGTTTAAAAGTCACAACTTTGGAGTCCATTTTCAGGCTTTCTATCCATTTTTCTTCCTCGGTGTCTGTTTGTGCGGACTCCATCAGTTCTACTGCACTCTGTGATCTGCACATCTTCGCGAAGTGATTTTTCTTGTTGCATGTGTTATGGGTGGAGGTAGGTTAGACTTCACCCCTGCCTGATCCACCCTGATCGAGTGCACCTGCACTCGTTGCACAGCTGCAGCCTATCAGCCTGCCGAGGTTATAAAAGCAGGCTGGGTCCAGCAGCTCAGCTGTGAGAGTGACACCAGAGGGCAAACACCATCAGTTTGCTCTCCTGGTTGTGTGTGTGTTGGGGTGGCATTTTATTTTTTTTTGTGACGAGGTTTATTTTCCCCTATATCTAGACAGAAAATCCCTCCTCCCAGTGACTCTTTACTTTTGGTTTTTGGGTCCTTTGTTTTTGTTCCTCTATCCTTTTGATAGATTTAGTGGGCGTTGCGAGTTTTCTCCATCGCCTTATAGACCCCAAGGACCCCTTTCCAGTGTTTTCTTGTTAGTTTCCCCATTGCGACCTCAGTTTGTGACTTTGTTTTGGGGGAGAAACGTAACACATGTTTTACATGTTTGGCCAAAAGCTGGACATTTTTTAGTTCCATGCTTGAAACCACATCTGCTGCAACTTGACTCATTTTGTTCTGTGTTAGCTTTCACTTTATCTTTTTGTCTGATAGTCCCTACTCTGTTGATTTCTACTTCTTCTGTCAGTGCTTTAACTTGGCTGGTTGTTATTTCACTTGCACGACATATATCAATGCGTTTTCTAGGGTCAGATCTGTTTCTCTGAACAGTCTCCCTCTCACCTGGTCCTCATTAATACCACAAACTCGCTGGTGGTTCAAACTGCGCCATACCGTCACTCCTCCTCCGCCTTTGCTTCTGACACCATGCTTTATTGATGAGGCTTGACAACCGACTTCATGTGTAAACGTAACTTTACTGTTCGTCTGCTCAACTCACAGCCATAACAGAGTAGCCTTCCATAGACACGCTTCTTGTTTACTTCCGTGTAACGTCACTCACCTACGGGTACGTGTAAGGCCCACAAGCCTATTACATTATAGTCTACAGAGTGTAGTGGAGTGGTGACAGGAAGTGGTAAAGCACGAACGCCTCAAAACTGTACATAAAGAGAGAGTACTTAAGTAAATGCACTTAGTTTTATTGCATCACAGTAAATACAGTAGTACAAACTATCTCCGCCTCACGCAGTGAAATAATCTTTTATTCACAATCTAATGATGCCACATGTAATTCAGTTCTTTATACTTTAAGTACATTTTACTGCATAACATAACACTTGCTGTACTTGTAATAAAGTAGCCTACTGTTATGCTATGTGACTGGTGGGCCTCCTGTTGTTTTAGTCACCGCACTGAACATTTCGTCCACCAAAGCCGCTCATGATACTTCTAACTAAAGTCTAGTTCCACATCTTTACTCTGACTTTACAGGAGTAATGCATTTGAGATTTCGAGATTTACTCACTGTTTCTGCCGTTCGATAGTCGAATTGTCGTTTCGTGACAAACTTGCCCTGTGGAATGTACAGGAAGAGCAGTGTTTAGTGTTTAGTCCTTGGGAGCTTTCGCTTTTATATCGGATAACAGTTAAAGTGACGCACTGTGGGCGCACCGCCACCATCTGACCAGCAGGTGTCAGTGTTGTGACGTTATTGAGCACGCAGAGGCGTCAACAGGCCTGCAGAGAGGCCTCATATGTTTCAGCTGGAACTGAGAGTGGCTTTTCAGAGTATGCAAGATTTTTAATTTTTTTTAATGTAACTTATTGAAACATTCTGTGTCTCATTTCATTCTTAATATTGATAAAGAAGAAGATCTGATCAATAAGGTGTCTGACATCTGTTCAGGATTTGTTTTTGTATGTTAGAGGTTTAGGAGTTGAATAAACCATTAGAACTGTATTCTGATTCTACTTTTCGATTGAGACTGAGATTGTTACAGGATCTATTTTTTATTTTTAATTTCAGTAGTTCAGCTTCAGATGCTAGTTTCTGTAGTTTAAAGGGGCACTGTGTAGTTTTGGAGAAGAAATTAAAACTCAGAAATATTTATTTTTTCTATAACTGAATAAACAAGCTGTTCTCAGAGGAAAATCAGGTCTCCCAGAATACTGTTTGAAACTAGAAACGGTGGCAGGGTCCGCCACATATGAACAAGGTAAAACAGTATGTGTTGTCTTTTAAGGTCAGTTTGTTTAATCATTTCATTCAGTCATGAAGACAGAGTCTGTTTATTTAGTTTGAAACATCAGTCAATGAAGAGCTTTCTCTTCTGATTACCTTGCAAATCATTAATTAGAGGAGTGTCGTTCCAGCTACATTCATATTAAAAAAAGAAATGTGTTAATCGACGTTCTGACCCACAACCATCCCTGTGATTGAATGTTCCTCACCAAACAAAACAAGTCTCACAGGTGGGGGTGTGAACTGCATCCGTGCGAGCGATGATCCCTCATCCATCTGTGATGTAAAGTTGATCGTCTGTATCTGCACCCCGGCGTCTGATCAGAGTCAGGGCGAGCTGACGTCTCCCCCTCAGGCTCCTCTCGCCCCCCTGATGGATGAGCGCGGCAGCTGATGGAGTGGTCAGCCGGCACACGACGCACGGCCTTTATTCAGCCATCTCCCAGACAGAGGAACAACACTATTAAGACAAACAGCTTTCACGGACGCGTGGTTTGTTTTCCATAAAGCTTACATCGTGTCCTGTCATAGCTGAGCCTACAGGAATCTCATCATCGCTTGGTGCAAATTTATGCTAAAACCAGCTTCTCTCCAAGCTGAATATTTGCTTCTACTTCTCAACAGAAAGGCTGCTCTGTTCTCTTTAAAGTTTAACAATCGGCTGTTTTTTAATTCTCTTCTACAGGCTACATGTGTCCTTTCCTGTAAGATCTCCTCTGCTGCGTGAAATGACATTGGAATAAATGGCTCCACATTGTTTTTTCTGTCATACTCCATCAGTCCAAGGAGGATTTGCTCTCTATTCTGCGGTGACCTTAAGCAAGACATATGTTCTGTAAATTAAACCAAGGGTAAACTGATCTGAGGTTTCAGCATCGCCAATAAAACACAAGCGTCGGAAAAACAAGCCACACACTCAGCAGAGGTGATTATAACATTTAATCACTGGCTCCTATCACCAGGCTTTTTCTCGCGCCCGAGGTTTGATTTACCCGCCCTCTTCTTGAGGAAAAAATCTCATTCACTAGACAGATTGCTGAGCGGGCCTCTCCGACCAGCCCCTATAAATCATTCTTTAATCAGAGGCCTCTGAGATTGGGCGCAGACACCCGCGGGAGCACCACTGTGTGACACCTCGACTCCTCCCCGTGCGTCTCTGCAGTCCTGGGAGTTTTTATCCTCTTTCTGTTTCCTCCTCGGGCTTGTCTGCATTTGTATCAGTCACCGGGAAACTAAGAGGGATGACCCGCCCCGCGCACTCTGCTGGCGCACAACAACCCCGACACTTCCACCGCTGAGATGGGAGTGATGCCAAATAAGAGCAGGGGTATGATTACTGGTTCGAGGCTGCAGCAGAACGCAGGCTTGAGCTCGGGGCTGGATCACAAACTGCTTACTGCTTTACCTCACCTCTGGTTTGTGTTAATTCAAAAGGTCCCATGTTTGTTCATGTTTATTGTTCAAAAAACACATTATTTTTCTTCTGCTGTCCATTGCTGCAGCACCTCGGTTCAGCCTCTGTCTGAACGCTCCGTTTAGTGCCTGTCGCTTTAAGGCCCCCTTTCAAGAAAGGCCCAGTCTGCTCTGATTGGCCAGCTCTCGCAGGCCTGAGCAGGCACTGCTCTGCTGGTGTTTTTGCAACCATAGGTCCTGCTCACACGGCAACCGTTTTCCTCTGACATCACAATCAGGGTGGTGGGATGCACGTCGTATGGCTTAAACCCAGGTTGCAAGTTCTATAAACATATGGAACCTGCCAAATTTACCGCTTCCTGATTGATCAGCAACGAAAAAGACAAACTGGAAAATCTGGGCGGGACACTGGGCCCATATTTCAAAGTAACGCAAGATATATGATAATCCCTAAGCTAATGTTAGCATTTTACCACTGCTAACATTGTCATTTGATGCGCATTACACGATATGACAAGAAAGCCATGAATTAATTCTACAACATCAACACACATGTTGAACACATCTATTTAAACCTTGAAGTGAAAAGCAATGGATGTAATCGAGCAGTAATGTTAGCTAGGGGTTGGTTGCGTGCTAACGCTGGCTAACGGGTCATCAAGTATGCTGTTTCAACTTGAAATAGCTGAATTTTCCCTCAAGATTTTCCAGATCCGCCGTCTTTACTGTTGATGATCAATCAGAATCATGAACATGTGGGCACACTTGTTTGTCACTGTCACCAGCAGATCCTCTTCCATCTTAGGGTCAATGGCATTTTTTTTTCAAGTCATGAAAGGAAATCAAATGAAAATTGTAGTTTTTGTTGTCCAGTTCTGAAAGACAATACAAAAAACAATTCCATAGAAATGCGTGACTGCGGTTTAAAGCTATGAATTATTGCAATTACTGAAATATATGACCAAAAGAATTGATAATACTTATTCAAAAGGACGTGTTGATGTCATGTTTCAGCGCTGTAACTTACAAGCGATCGTGTTTGGGAGATAAAAAGTCATAAAAAAGTTTAAAAAATCCAAAGATATGCCGATTAGAAAAAGAAGCCTACGAACACCATGGAACCAGTGAATGTTTCGTGTTTTTGCTCTAAATAATTTCCTTTTCATTATCAAAATGGTTGCAGATTGTTCTTCTTGTGCTCGTATCAACTACTCATTTCAGTATTAGTATGAAGTATCAGCTGTCAGTGGAGTATCAACATTCCTATTCAGAGGTTCAAAGGCGCTTTTTTTTTTTTTTTTTTTTTAATTTTTACTTGAATTTTTGAACAGAAACTGAGAAACTAATCTCAGCACAAGGTCTTTTATTACACCTGTTCATCAGCAGTCAGGTGGAGTTCACTGAGTTATAGATGCTGAATTATAGATGTTCATATTTAAAACTTAAATAAATGATATTTTCTCCTTAAATGTATTATGTATGAATGTATCTTTCTGAGCACTGAGGACTGATCTGAACCACTGATTCGACTGACAGTTAGTTGATAGAACATGAACACCAGACACGGACAAACCGTGAAATAAAACCTGAAATTTAAAGGTGCATGATGTAGTTTTGGAGAAGACATTTTAATCTAAAGAGAAGATTCATTGACTGATTTCAATGTCAAACAAACCCTTCCTTTTCACAACTCAATAAACTGAATAAACAAACTGACCTTAAAGGACAACACCGTTTCATATTGGTTTACTTTGTTTGTATGTGGCGGACCCTGCCACCTTTCTAGCTTCAACAGCATTCTTGGACCTGATTTTCCTCTGAGAACAGCTTGTTTATTCTGTGATGGAGAAAATAAACACGAGTTGAGTTTGTATTATTACCTCATTAATGTTGTAAGCATTAAAACTATGAGTCTGAATTTCTTCTACAAAACTACATAGTGCCCCTTTAAAGGTGCAATACGTAAAAAAAATGTAGTTAAAAACATTCAAATTAACTTTAATCATCAACAAAATGTGAAGAATTAAATGACGTTGTGTCAAAGACGTCTATATATTGTGTAGAAGAGATATCTACCAAAATTAGCATGCTAACCAGCTAGCCTCGGGCCTGAAAACCCCTCTCGCCAAGTGGTCCAAAGCTCCTGGGCTAGCGGTGTAAACACCAACACTCGCCTGGCAGTTGGGCTAGCTGCACGGCTAACTGAGCTAACAAGCTAACAATAGCTATAATAAATGATGTATAAAAAGGATATAGTTAGCAGCAGTTACTCTGGAGATACACTGCTCCTTTAAGGCGGCCCATTCTTACATACTGCATCTTTAACTTCTATATCCAGATATTTAACCTGATCACAACAACAGAAATGCTTTATTACGCCCCCTCTCTTTTTGTTGTTGCCTGTTGTTTCTCTATCCTGCCTCATTATGCCTCATATGTATCTTCCTGTCCATCACTTGTCTCACGGTGTTAATGAACACAAAGTGACAAATGGAGAAGAAGAAAGGAAGGAAAAAAACACCAACACCGGATAACCCAGCTTCCTGTGGAGTGAGGGTGCTGCTGCTGTGTCATGCAGGCATCTAATCACGAATGTCTATGTGTGACTTTCAGCCAGAAGTTGGCGTGAACGTCTATTTTGATCACAGGTGTTGCTTCATCCCTTGCCACCTATCATCAGCCAACTCATGCAAATTTTATACAGGACCTCAATCCTGGCTGGGAGAAATATATTCACATATGGGGACGCATGCATTATGATAAGCCTAAATGTTTACTGTGCGGCAGCTATAGCCTCGGTGCTGTGCCAAGAAAGCACCAGCAGCGGGCTGAGGAGTGAGTAAAGCTGAGTGGAGAGCTGAATACTTTTTTTTCTTTTCCTTTTTTTTTTTTTTTTGTGAGATGCTCTGACGTCACCGTGTTGAAATATCTCCGTGTCGCTCGGTGGGGTTTGGAGCTGTCAGAGAGCGCGCTGCTCGGCTCGGTGCGCGATGACCATGGAGACGTGCAGGAGTTGGACTCGGCGCGCAGCGGAGGACGCCTTCTCAGTGCACGAACAGGGGAGATCAGACGCGCTGTGTTCAAACGCCGCGAGGACGAAGTGATGGAAGTGCTGACCGCCACCTGACAAGGCGCAGAAGTTGTTCAGATTTCATCCCTGGAGGGTGGGGGCCGCTAAAACAATCAGGGAAAAAAAAAAAAAAAAAGACGGAGCGATTAAAGATCACTCAAGAAAATCATGCGCTGTTCATGTCCATGGAGAGATGGCATGCGTGCTCCTCCTCGCTCGACTTCTGCCCTTCTCACACCGGCTCACAAGAACATCCATGTGCTTACTCTCCCTTTTCCTGTCATATCTGTGCTACAGCGCGCTCTTCCCTGCAGATACCATCATGCAAAAGTCAGGTGATCCGACGCCCAGCTGCCAGCGCGCCCCGGCCGATGGAGCCAACAGGCGCGTCCAGAAGTCCCTGTCGTGCGTCTTGCCGCCGAGCGGCGTCGAGGCGCCTCGGCTGAGGGGCGACCAGAGACCTCCTTCGACTCCCCACATCGTCAGGAACGACACGCCCAGTCCTCCCATGAGCAATCTAAAGTTTGGGAATAAAAAGTTGCCGAACGCCATCATAGTCGGCGTGAAGAAAGGAGGGACCAGAGCCGTGCTGGAGTTCATTCGGATCCATCCAGACGTGCGAGCGGCCGGCACAGAGACACACTTCTTCGACAGGAACTATGACAGGGGGCTGGAGTGGTACAGGTAAGGGCACGTCTCACCTGCACAGGTGCGAGGTCATGGGATCTGATCTTAAAAATTGGTTCGGTGCAGAGAATTAAGAGAGTGAGACTGCTCATGTGATGAGTGGTACATTTTTCCCACACTGTGGACAGTTTTGCAGTTCTGTATGAGGGATGACTAATGAGCAGCCTTAATTAGTTAAAGTGTCGCCATTTGGCCCCTCAAAGACTGCAGGGAGTCTCTCTGGACATTTAAGGCTGATGGTCAGCTGTGCTTGTATCATCCTTAAACTGCTGGTGGCTCTGTTCCCTGCAGCCCTACACAGTGATAATGATATGATATCATGTAAAATATGAAATACATTACACGATATGACTATTTTGCTCTGTAATCTAAAAGATGATGCCGACTGCTGGCCAGTACAGTCAACTGGATTTTTAATCTCTTTTAGTTTTTACATGTTGCTGTCAGAATCACTCACAATTATCCGATCGTGGTGAATTTTCATTATCGGGATGATCATGAATATCCTCACATACTGTAAATGACTTGAGGGAGCTGTATATCTCGCTGACGCACAGTTCTATATTGGTCTCCTGGTCTATTTTGACTTGCCTAAGCCTGTAACTACTGTATGGCTGAAGGCACAGCTTGCACATTGAATTGTATCCCCCAGAGAAACAAGTTAAATTGGAGCATTGGTGCATTTAAAGCAGTCTGTATGTAGTAGAAGGACAGGGACAGTGGTGGACTCAGGACGTTTGAGGGACAGGGGGCGAAAGGAATAAAAAGGGCACCATCGGCGCCTTTGAACCCCCCCTGGAGTGCACCAGTGGACAGGGAGATGAGGTTGTCACCATTTATTTATCCTTTATTTGTGCAGCCTAGTGCAGACCTGTCACCTTATAAAGTTTTAAAGATGCAGTATGTAAGAATTTGGCCACCTGTTAAACTTAATACTCATGCATATAAATAGAGGCAGCACATCACCAGAGAAGCTTACTGCTGCCAGCTGTGTTCTCTTTATGACTGCAGCTACTGTTAGCGTGTTAGCTCAGTTAGCCGTGCAGCTAGGCAGAGCGTTGGTGTTTACACCACTAGCACAGGAGAAATAAGTTTTCAGGCCTGGGGCTACCTGGTTAGCATGCTAACTTCAGTAGCTGGACACATTACATGGACGTATTGACATAACGTCATTGCTGTAGTTTTTTACCCCCATCACCCTGATAATTTGACTTCATTTGGATGTTTTAAACAAAAATTCTTACATTCTGCACTTAATATCTTGATGATTATGGGGATAATATCATGAATCCCAGACGCGTTGGTATAGAATTGCTTTTTGCCTTCTTTTTTTAAAAGCCTTTCTATTCTTTCGAAGGACGGTCCCTGACATAACACCCATCTAAATTCTGCAGTGACGGAATTTTCTGAAGCAAAAAGTACAAATAAAAAAATAAATAATTCAGTGAAAGGCGAAAGCTGAGACAAGTGGTGGCCCCCGTCTCCTGCCAGTTACATCAGCACTGGTGTCGGAAAATTAAAACCGCTTTTCACACTAAATCAGCCGCTTGCTGTCAGAAAATCTGATTCTGTCCTGGCCTCCCTCCCTCCCTCCCTCCCTCCCTCCCTCTCGCTGCCTTTCTGTATAGATTATGTTCTGAGGCGGGTAAACATGCAGGACGTGTTTTTTCCGCAGTCTCTCGACTCATTTCACATTCTCAATGCTGGGAACGTTGGAGGACTGAGTTGTGTTTACATCGGCAGAACAGTGGCCACCTTTTTTTTTTTTTTTTTTGATGTGCTGTGGAGCAATTCATCAGATTTCTCATAAAATCCAACCTCCCGAGGCGAACGGTGTAAACTGCAGCGTGCAGGCCTGCTGTGGCTGCCAGGCCTCTGAGCCGATACCTCGTTTGTACACGACGGCTAAACTAACATCTCACAAACGATCACAATGTGGCCATATCTAGTGTAAATGTTCCATACGTGAAACACCCACATCATTATTTAAACTTCCTCAGTTACAGATTTAGAGCTAATATGTTCTGGTTTAGTCAGGAGGTATTATCCACATATGCGCACAATCACGCCGATCAGCTCCCAAATACATCCCACGTTAATGATTGGCTGTCAAGTAGCCCGCAGGAGGGCCAAGTATCAGTGGTATTATAAAATAATTATGGAGTGAAAGTATCTCCACTAATTGGCAGTCGTCAGGACAGTTGGCAGCTGAAGCCCTTTTTATCTCCGAGATGTGTCTTGGAGATGTGATCCAGATGTGAACCCTCAGCCTATTACCGCGGTTTTGATTGTCAGCTGTCCGAGCCACCGGGGAAAGGTCACATGCCAACGCGCCCGACTTATGAGCATCGCTCTCAAAACAAACAGTAGCTCCCCGGAAACAGCTCATCGATAAAGGCCAAATTTTTTGAGTAGTTAGAGATGCGCTCTCGGTGCCAAGGCTGCGTGCATGTTTTTGTTTTATCGCATTAATATTGAAACAGAAGAATAAATAAAGAGCACCGACTGGCGAGAACAAATGAGAAGGAATGCGATGATGAAACGAGCGGTGCTTGAGGCTACGGTTCAGAGCACGGTGGGCCGTGGAAGGCAAAGTTACTTCACGGCTTGTTTTTGGCACAACAAAGCACGGGAAACTCAGCCATACCCTGTTAAATGGGCCGTGTCCATTTTGACGCTCCAGTGTTCATTATCCGGCTGTTTCAATCGACTTTATCCAGCAGCACAGCGTATAATAGCTAGTGTACCGACTAAATTACCATCAAGTTTAGACGTGAAGCAGCCACCCAGTCCATCACCAGAATTCACAAGTAAAAGACACCGAGTGCAGGATCGTAACATTTTGGAAATGGTGCCCCTTAGCGGACAGAGATCAGTGGGATTAAGACGACGCACTGAGATGCATCACTTAAAACACGTTGCCAGCAAAAATGTTGCTTTCCTGTCGTTCGATAAGCCTGCCGCACGCTCCTGTCCACTGCTTTTTGACGGGCCTAACGTCCCGTTCCAGTCGAAGTCAGAGGTCGGAATTTCCTTGGCATCCCAGGTGCACAATGCCAAAAGTTACCACACACAGCGAAACTTACCTGATGGTGAAAAAAGGATTTCTTTTCGGGCAAGTGTGTGCACACGACCCAACCAGCCAGCAGTGCAGCCTCTTCACATGTACAGTTTAAAAAAAAAAAAGAGGGAGAAAAAAGTACACGAGGTAACACACGTCATTATACGTTTGGTTTTAGAGCACGTTTAAAACTTGGAGACGTATCGCTGTTGTCAGACAGCTTTGTAGCGGTCCAGTTGTTTGAGACTTGATATTTTCCTTTGTTTGTGCTGATTTTCCCTCATGACTCATTGCAGGGGATTCAGATCACCTGTGCACAGGGTGGGGAGACTGACTCCTGATTGAGGAGTGGAAGCAACTTAGGGCATTTCCCTCCCAGCCAATCACGGTGCGATGGCGCCCTTTTTGTAAAGGCTTAAAGAGAGGTGGGAAATGGCACGCCGGTGGCTCTCACCCTCGTTCTGAATCTGTTCCTGACCCATTGAGAACCTCGTTCCCCTTTTGATTGCCAGCCGGAAACTCTGGTCTGTTTATTCGTTTTTCTTGGCTTCTCACTCATGTGATTACAAGAAGGACTTCCGACATTAAGTGATATGTCGTTGTACTTTTTCTCGTCACAAATGTTTTCGAGTGTCGAGAGTCCCTGTCATGTTTACTTCATGACATATGTGCAGAAAAAGCAGAAAATGCCTCGTTGTAACTTGCAAAATGACTGAAGACACGTGCATGATATTCACACGACATTTGGTGACACCATGCTGCCCTATAGAGGACAGACATTAATTAATAAATAAATAAATGAATAAATAAATAAATAAATAAATAAATAAATAAATAAATAAATAAATAAATAAATAAATGGCTCAATAGATAAATTAATATTCCTTGAAATGCACCAAAAATAATATTGAAAATAAATGTGCCTAGATCAGCTAGACACCGATGGCCGCTCGCCAGGCTCACCGTGGATCTTC
The DNA here is from genome assembly GCA_039737535.1 of Lagodon rhomboides. Classification (NCBI taxonomy): domain Eukaryota; kingdom Metazoa; phylum Chordata; class Actinopteri; order Spariformes; family Sparidae; genus Lagodon; species Lagodon rhomboides. Next base: position 13,388,743 of record CM077804.1, on the reverse strand, counting down.
AGCTAAGAAGAAGGGAGCCTGGTACAGTGTAGTTTATTCATTTTGACAGTTTCAGTCCTGCATAGATGCCTCGTCTCAAAGCAACAGTAAAATACATATGTAGAGCAAACGACAAATTGATTATTCAGAAAAATAATAACCAGATCAATCGATGATGAAAATAATGGTTGATCGCGGCCCCATTTGCACACCGTGTCCTCAAACTTTTACTTTCCCAAGCCGAACCGGTTAAAGTCATTTCTTTCAGAGACTACAGTGACCCAGTTTGAGGACCCAGAAGTAACCTAACAGAGTCACTCCTCTATATGTGTTCTGTTTGCATTGATGGTGATTTATTACTCTTGTACCATGCTGGGCTGATGCGCCGGAGCACCGCCTGCCAGACGAGTCTCCTGTGACAACGGACCACTATGACTTTGCATCAGAGCGCCTATTATCATTTACATGGAGAAACTGGGTTCATGTCCAAACTGGAGCTTCTCAGTTCGGCTGGTTTTCTGTGCCTTTTTGAAACTCACCTGTGTAATCCTGCCCTAAATATCCATGAAATATACACCTTTTTTTGCTTTTGACGGAGTGAATGGAAGGACGCCATGTCCTCTGTGTCTGAGTCTGTTAGCCCTTGTGGTAATGTAGGCGATTCAAAAACAGCACAGAAATTAAAAAAAGAAAAAACTATTTAAAGTAATGTGAATGCAAATGAGAAACCTTTTATTTAACTGGAACTCTCACTTTCTGTTTTTCATCTCTCATTCAGAGGTTTAATGCCAAGGACTCTTGAAAGCCAAATCACGATGGAGAAGACGCCGAGCTACTTTGTGACTAAAGAGACGCCACACCGGATCTCTGCCATGTCGCGGGACACCAAGCTCATCGTGGTGGTGCGGGACCCCGTCACCCGCGCAATATCCGACTACACTCAGACTCTAACCAAGACCCCCGACCTGCCCAGCTTCCAGGAGCTGGCCTTCAGAAACCAGAGCCTGGGCATCGTGGACACGTCCTGGAACGCCATTCGGATCGGCCTGTACGTCCTGCACCTGGAGAACTGGCTCCGCTACTTCCCCCTGGCTCAGATCCACTTTGTGAGCGGGGAGCGACTTATCACCGACCCGGCGGGGGAGCTGGCTCGGGTGCAAGACTTCCTCGGACTGAAGCGCATTGTCACCGACAAACACTTCTACTTCAACCGCACCAAGGGCTTCCCTTGCCTTAAGAAGCCGGAGAGCAGCGGCTCGCCTCGCTGCCTGGGCAAGTCCAAGGGCAGAACTCACGTCCAGATAGACAGAGACGCCATCGATCAGCTGCGGGACTTCTATAGACCTTACAATGTCAAGTTTTATGAAATGGTGGGTCATGATTTCAAGTGGGAGTAGAGGTTTGACACATATTTTTAATCGGTACAAGAAAGATTTATGTATTCCACAAATGTTCCTCGCCTACAGTAATCTGTCACAGCTAAGGCGCATAGCTAACAACGGTCTCTAGACGATTTTCAAGTGAAACGGCAAAAAGCAGTATTATTCTTTGAAGTGACACTAATGAACAGAGCAAAATCTGGGGTGACATTGCTTTTGCACTCGTAATGATCAGTTACCAGCGAGCATCAGCGCCCCGTTCTGTGCTCGATGCAGCCGTCACTTCAGCTTCAGCAGCACATCATTTTCTGTTCCCCTTTACTGTGTGTTATTGCTGACTAGATCCCCTGTTTGCTGACTGGTTTATTTAAAAAAAGAAAAAAAGGAAAAAAAAAGATGAAATTCCGGGCAAAGGGATTAGTTCCTCTTAAAACCTGCTTCACTAATCAAGGCAGGGGCTTGAAAGCAAGACCTTGGAAAATGTCAGTGAAGTCTTCAGGGAGAGCAGAATTAAGCTGCAGCTCTGCGGTGGTAAATCTGAAAATGTAAAGCCATAACGCAAGTGTGAGCCACCTAATATCACTTTACTGTCGGCCTCATCAGTTTCCAAACAGGGCGAGAGATTTGTCTCTCTTCCAGCATGAATCGGAGAAGTATAGAATATGCTGTGACACGCAGCGCTCCACTTAGTTTCTCTGTGCTTTATTTTGAAAAAAAAAAACAACCCCATGTTTGTATTTTTGTTGAGGACCAACTGAATCACTGCCTCGCCCACGATGCTTGTTCGTGAACTCCATTAAACGGAACGGAAGCACAAATACGCTCGTGTGATTAATAATTCTGTCTCATCTGGAATTTGCATTTCGCAAAAAAAAAAAAAAATTGCACGTTGAATCACTTTTTCTAATCCCTTCCTGCTTCAACTGAAAATCTGTGACGTGATTTAAATTTTAGGCTCTGGGAAAAAAAAAAAAAAACAATCAGCTCGGTGCTGCCTCCCTGTTCTCATCCAGTTAGTTGTGGCTTCAACGTGTTAGACCACTCGCAGTTTTTACACATCTCCGGTGGAAAAACATCCCTCGAGGTTTACTTCACTGTAAGGTTTGCTGTGTGCCTCGGCGGCGGCGGCGGTATAGGTGGATGAGTGGGTGTAGGTGTGGGGAATTTCAATCACTTCTCAAAGACAAAGCAGGGAACACCTACTCCTGGCAGGTTATCAAACAGATTCTGGGAGTGCCCGTCACATGATTGCAGTGAAAAGTTTAGATTTGGCGACGTGGTTTGAATGCCAAAGCCAGACACAGTGTTGTGCAAAACAAAAGAAAAACTATTTTCATGAGAGGATGTCTCCTGATTTGATGCTTGTGTGTAGAAATGATGAGGAATTTAAAAGTCTGTCTAACACAACTTGATATTATAGATAACACTCATCAACAATCAGTGCCTTTAGTGTGTATTTACAAGGGAAGAAGATTGCAGGTTAGGGAATAAGTGGGAATAATTGTGTTTAAGAGGGACTTGGAATCTACATACTTGATTACAGGTTATAGTTATATTTTTAAAGGGTGACTCCACACATTTTGCACATTAAAGTGTGTTTACAGGTCTTGGGAGGAGCACTGCTGCATATGTGAAAGAAGTAGAATAAATCATGTTGCGGCTCCAGAGGAAGCTGCATGTCATCTGATAAACTGCCTCCAGTGATGTCACTCATCGGTTACGTTGCACTGTGGGTAACGTAGGCACCGAACAACATTGTTGGGCTCATTGTGGATGATTTAGAAATGAATGATCAAAATTGATAAGCAGAACCATTTTATTCCATGTATTCTTCTTCCTTTTCACAGCCTGGCACTTACATGACCCACAATGCAACTCAGCCACTGTGTGACATCACTGGAGGCATTTTTATCAGATTACATGCAGCTTGTTCTGTTTCCTCTTCCTTCTCTTAGTGGGTAACAAGGCAAATAAAAATGGGAAATGAGGCTACGGAGTTTATACTGAAATTAAATGATATATTTCAAAAATAAGAACATATTTACAAAACAACATTGATTTTACCTTTTTTTTTTAAAATGATAATCAAATACTGGGAAAAAATAAGGTAGTTGTGGAAGAAGGTGCTCTCATTCTTAAATTTCACAAAAGGCATGAATAATTTTCTGTGTTTTTACTTTTTACTTCACTTTAATACAGATTATGAGCTGTGGTACAATCTGGACAAAGCACTGAATATATGAGAGAAAGCTTTTCGTGTTAAGTGTTTGACTGTAATTACAGCGTAGTTACAGATTGTACAGGCTTTAAAACAAATTGGTCCCTTTCATAACTCTTTCACTGTAATTACAGCGTAGTTACAGAGTGTGCAGGCTGTGCTGGGCTGACTAATTCAACATGCACTCGGTTAAAAATACTTGCAGTATATTTTGATGGAGGTTCTCAGTCATCCAGGTCATGGTGATACTAAGTGCTGTATCGTAGGCAACTGGACGGGACACATTCTTGAAGACGTTTCAGCTCTCATCCAAGAGGCTTCTTCAGTTCTGCAATACTTTACAGTTTAAATTTGTTCTAGGTGCCCTCTAAATCCAAATATGTTACCTCCTTACGTCCTGTACTCCTTGTGAGTACAGGACCATTCTGGTGATGTGCTCCCCCCTGTTTGTTTTGAGTACGTATATGGCAGGATTCTTATATATTGCACCTTTTAAACAGCCACCATTGCCATGAAAATCTTTCTGTCGTCGCTCAGAAATGTTCACAGAGACGGTCATGCTTTAAAGTTTTCTTCACGTCTGATTAAGTCTTGTTCGCCGACTTCCTTCCTCGCTCTCTGACTCCCTCCGTTTAAGTGACAGAAACAGGCATAGCACAAAACTTTCGGTTAGAACACTGACTCAAAAAATGATCAATCGGAGGTTGAGGTTGCATTTTTAGCAGCCAGTTCAGGAGAGGGTGAGTCGAGGGGTATTTAGTTGGTTTCAATCTGCGACCTCAGCGCTCGATGTCACTAAATCCTACACACCGGAGCTGTAGTTTTCACAGATATTCATCACACGTCTAAAATTAAATCACCGAGCTGAATAGACACAAGACTGGGCCGACACACGGGGCCGCGCTGCAGACTGCGAGGGTTCACTTGAGTACAGGCGTACAAAGCGGCAGAGATTTACCCAGCATTTTTTTTTACGCGTTTCTTTCACTATCACAAGCGAGAGACGTCGGGGCATTGAAGTCTGAAAATCTGTTTCCTTAACTAATAACACTCATTAATAATATTTTCCCTCGCAGTGAAATGTGGGACGTGTCGGTCCTCTGTTATCTACATACCTCAGATGTCTGCTACTTTTATCTGTTTGAGCACTACTTTATCTGAAGCACCATTGAAATTTGCATGTAGCCGAGTAGCCTTTGAAGATTCCTCAGTGTCTGACAAAGAAATACAGACGGTTGAGCTGAAAAAAGCCCTAAAAACCTGTTCTTATTATATATTTTTTTTTTACTCCGCCGTGTGCTCGGGCTACCCTTCTCCCTCATCCGTCGCCTCCTTTTTGCAAATGGTCACAGTCCATTGTTAAGAGAGAAACCTTAAAAGATGCTCCTCTGTCTGCGACCCTCTCTCAGCCCAGACGTCTGCCTCCTCTCTCTCTCTCCGCCTCCTCGCAGCCTCTCCCTCCCCGTCCCTGACATTCATTAAACTCATACGACCTCCGGGTGGGGGGCGTAGGCAGTGTCGCCGCGACCACCTCTGATGCCCCGTCTTGTCATCATGCTCGCCGGCGGCTCATTTCCCGCGCGCACAGGTGAGCGTCTATCCACTCGTCACAGTGAGCGGCATCTCTCTGTATGGTACACATGGGTCCTAATTAGGCCTGAGGGCTGGAGAGGAGCAATCCCCGAGAACAAGCATCAGCCGGAGTCTGATTAGACTCTGCGAGCGAACGGCTCTCCAGAGATTGCTTGCAGGTCAAAACTCTCTCTCTCTCTCCCACACACACACGCGCACGCACACACACTTATAGCTTTCTTTTCAAATATGAATTTCCCTCTGGAACCAGCCCATGCAAATCATGAAATCCTTTGCATTTTGGAGCACTGTGATGTGACCTATTTGCACTCGAGCTAATGAGGTGCTTGTTAAGCTTAATGAGTATTTGTACAAACTCAGACTGAAACTCACAACATTATGATTAAATGATTTCCAACACATCCCCCCGTACGAGGTTATGCCGACTGTGGCGAACGCTTTTATTTAAATCTTTAATGAAAATTGACATCATGTGCTCCCATTGTGATTATTTAATGCTCGAATTACCTGAAGGGGCTGAAGGGCTGGTCGATACTTTAGTGTACTGCTCATGGACACATCTTGTTCTTTTTTATCTCCCGTACTCCTTAGAGAGATTAAGAAAGAGGCTATGCGCAGTCCTGATCATCATTTTATGATATTGATCATGCAAAAAAAAAAAGCAGCAGTGTTGTTTTTGTCTCTAAGAAGAGGTGCTAATCGAAACAGAAAAGGCCCACTTCTCTCCAAAGCACCCAAAACATTAAAACGAAGCGCCGTGGCTGAAGACAGACTTAGAGTGTGTTTAAATGTCACACCGATGTTCTTCACGCACATAACGCCGAATCCCTGCTGGTTAATGTGGCTTCAAACATTCCCTCTTTTGGATTTTTAATGAGCTCAGAAGTGAGATAGAAGCAGTGGCAAAAGGAGTCCTTTCCCCCGAAATACTCCGCATTCTTCTCCATGATCATTAACAATGCTAAAACAGTTCTGATGCATGCCTACAGGATAATTCATTTTACATGCGTGCTCTATTTTATACGCCGCAGAATTAAAACGGTATACACACAGCTTTCCTCGCCCCTTCGCCCGGGCGGCTCGCATGAGATAGAATGAGGCTCCTCTGGTAGCCGAGTGAGACAGCAGCTGACACTGCAGAGGCAGAGATTCAGCAGCGCACCTCGCTCAGTCCTAATGCTTCAGAATAGTTTAACTTCTCCAGCCGACAGGATGTCCCAGTGGTCGAAATCACCAGTGGCTTTGGAGACCAAATTAAAATGAAGTGCTGACAACTGTGGCACAGTCCCAAGTACGGAATGATACATGTTCTACAACTATTTGCAGACCAACGTTGGAAGTGCGGTCTGTGGGGATGGCATTTAATAAGCGTGTGCATGTGATGTGCTCTATTAAGCTTAAGGAGGAAACCAGCGAAGCGGAGAAGCTCATTGTAAATGTCGGCCACGGCGCCATGTAGTGTTTCGACGAAGCAGTGTCGTCTTGTAGCTTAAGGCCATGCTGAGAGCCGGAAAACATTTTTATACGCCTCGGTGATGGGGATAGCAGTGGCTGGAGGCGTTATGTTGTCGGGTTGCCTGTCCCTGATAGCGTGATATCTCAAGAACACCTGGAGGGAATTTCTGCAGATTTGGCACAAACGTCCATCTGGACCCGAGGCTGAACTGACTAGATTGTGATGGACAGAAGTCAGTAATAAAGGTCACTGTGAACATATGTCTGTTGCCCTCAACACAGTACCTGACAGCAGAATAAGAAAGGAATTTATGTACCTGACGTTAAGAACACAACATAGTTAATATTGCAATAGTGTCACATTTTTACTGAAGGTAACCTATTGTGTTTTTTCATTTGTTTTCCTTTCCTTCGGTGATTTATACTGTACATGTTCTTGCGCATGTAATAGACCTTGAAAGTTGAAAAAAAAAGTCAGCACCAACAGAAGCTCCCCTCTCCCGCAGAAACACTGCTTCTCAAACACCTCGTCAGTAGCCCCGCCTTTACTTTCAGTGACTTTGTGACATCACACTTCATCACCTCGTCAAACATTTGCGTAATTTATGCCTAGCGGTTAGTTTGGCACCTAAGAATGAGTTGTTGTTGTTGTTGTACTCTCTCAGGCGTATGTGAGCTGACCAATCAGAGTAGACTGGGTATTCAGGAGGCGGGGCTTAAAAAGACAGAGCTGCAGCACTGGACAGTACGAGGAAGCGAATGTGTTTTTTGAGCACTGAAGCATGTAAACCTATTCTAGTAATAGATTTTGGTCGCCAACGGTCACTGTAACACATTTTTGGCATAACTCAAGAACACATACGCTAATTATGGAAATTATGACACTCACAAAAGGTCAAAGGTCAACTTCACGGGGCGCCCCATTAGCTAAGTTGGTAGAGCATGCAGCCAGGGTTTGAATCTGACCTGTGGCCCTTTGCTGCGTGTCCTCCTCTCTCTCTCTCTCTCTCATCCTGTTTCCTGTCTTCTCTCTGCTCTCCTGTTTAATAAAGCCACAAAAAACCTTCACTGTGACAGCATGTTTTGATATCGCCATGATGATATCAAGGTCATCTTGAAACAGACCAATCAAGTTTTTTGTAAGGTCAAAGCTTAGTGATGTGCACAAAGCAAAGGGTGTATTTTAACTCGAACAGTGTTCTCTTTTCTCAAAGAGTTTTAGTTTCCTAAACCCGTCCAAACCTGCCACAGAAAACGGCGAAGAAATGAAAAATAATAAGCAAACTTGCTATAGAAATAATAAGTTAATGTGCTCCAAACAAACCCCAGCCTCCTGAGCGAGCCACAACAGCTTGCTCTACATGCGGATTTTGTTCGCTGTTTCTCGAGTTGAAATCCTGGTCCGGGAGCACATTAATTATCATGTTCCAGGTACACAAACACAGCGATATCAGATACACCCACTGTGACATCATTATTGTGTTCTGCAAAAACATTTTTCCAGTCATTATTCAATGCCATAACTCAGGAACAGAGGGGGAGACTGGGACCGTATTTCACATCTGGTGATTGTAGAGACCTCCTGTGCTGCTCGGTGGAACATGTGTGTTCCTCAGTTCTATCAGAATCAGCTTTATTGGCCAAATGTGAACACATGCCAGGAATCTGACTCGGTTTTGTTTCTCTCAATGAACACTAAGGGACATACAGCAGTAATTAACAACACAAGCTTATTGGTTTTTCTGATATTGAGCTTCAAGTGCACCATGTGACGAAGATCTTTATCAGTCCTCTGTTCTAATTTGGGAAAAATAGTCTCTAAGTGGAGACAATACAGCGATAACTCCCACTTTCAACAAGAACTACACTGCCTTTTATTATAATTATTCAATGTCTGGACAGACTTAGTTCTAAACTGCAACTTGACTGGTGTTTTCATTTGTATTCACATCTTTGCATCGATGTTACAAATCAACAGCGGCCCTGCCGCCCCTTTTTCACTCGTCTCCAGCTGAGAGCGGGAGGAAGATGGCAAAGATGTGAGACTTCGTCGGGCGCGTGCCCTTTCAAGATTTGCATCTACGAAATTCTGCAAAAGTCCTTCAAATTAGAAACAGTTGTTCAGTGCCATCTCCTTGTTGTTGTGTTCGTTTGTCAGACGAGCGGGAGTCTGTTTCCTGCGCGGCAGCTAAAGTGAGGTGGATAACTGATTAGACTGGAGGAGTAGTCAGACCTCAGCATCTCTCTCACCAGGAGATGTGTTCTAATTAGAGAGCGTGCCTCATGTCTCACTGAGGAGAATAACAAGCCTCATCCCAAGGCTGCCTCCAGATGAACCTCACACTCGCAGAAAGGGAAAAAAAAAAGCCAAACACATCTGATGTATCAGCAACCCCCGGACTCCAGAACACACCTGAGTCGACACGCGGCGCATTAGGATGTTGATGGGGGTTTACATCATGTGGCAGCACTCTCTAGGCGGGAAGCCTCACAAAGCTGGAGCAACAATGAGGGAGGCAGGAGAGATGTTGCTCTGCTTCCTCATTTGAATGTCCAAATGATTCTTTCAGGGAGCGAACACATCTTTAAACCCTGATCAAGAGAAAATTGGAACTCATATCAATCCGGGAGACATTTCAGTGCTGCATTTTTTACCACTAAGAAGGGTTTTTCTTCAACATATGGAGCCCTGGCTGAGGGCTGTGATTATGGGGATTTCAAGATGCAAAATGATCCTGCATAAGCCTGTTTTAATTTGTGAAGCTTGTCTAAATAACACGTCAGTCAAAAGCACAGACAAATATCATAAATACAAAAAAAGTATAGAAAAGGGTAAGATCACGTGTGAGAGCAGGCAGACAAATATGAAATGCTCCCTTGGTGAGAAAGACTTCAAATTGCCTTTTTTGGGGGGCTTTTAAGAATGTTGTATTTAATAGGTTTGACTTATTAAAGGGGCTCCAGGGTTGACTAAACATTGTCGTTGGCCGTAGTAGTCGTACTAGTGCGCCTGATATTCAACAAGTCAGATTAAAAAATGTACAAATATATTTGTTCTATTGAAATTTCTTGTTGCAGTTGCTGGGATTTAAATGAAGAAAACATTTTCTGCACATTTATTCCTTTTTACAAACATTTACATAATTTGCAAACAGGTCAAATTAAAATGTATTATTGGGTTCATCTGAATCATGTGCTCGTGCACCTACATGAAAAAGTTAGACGCACCAATGCAACCAGGGTAAAAAGTGCACTGATTAGTATTATTGATTTTACACTTCACATTAATACATTAAGCATAGACAGACTAGAATTCAAGACTTTTCCAGCAATATGGTTAGAAAACACACATAAAAGTAACATTTGCCATTGTTGGGCTCACATGAAACAATATGAAAATTCCATGTCAGGGTTTTTCTGGCCTAAAATAACTGTGATACATGATATTGTACTGATAATCATCAAATTTACTTGAAAGTACAATATGTAACAACTCTGCAGTGATATGTCTAAAACGAAATAGACCTTTGTTGTGGTTGTGATCTTAAATTCTTAAGCTAACGGTGTATTTCGTAGCTTGGCGCTATAACTTCTGGGAAGTGAGCAAGGAAGTCCGTGAACACAACTAACGTAATGTGAATGAAATAAAAACATCACCTCGTCCATGAACATTCTCTGTCATGATGTCAAACGGTACAATTTCATCAACTGCATCAATATATAACTATTAAAGGGATAAAGGGTAACTCCGCCAATTTTACACATTTAAGTGTGTTCACAGGTCCTGAGGCATGCTACTGCATATGTAGGAAAAAAATGGTTATGACAGTTATGACACTATGTGGCTGAGTTGCATTGTGGGTAATGAAGGCACCAGGCTTTTAAAAGAAAGAAGAATGCGTGGAATGAAATAGATGATATGATATGTTATAGGCGTGAGTGGACTGTTTTCCAAAACCTAATCCTTACCCACAATGCAACATCATCCCTCATCCCAGGATATCCACTATTATCCGAATAATGAAAATTCACTGCGATCAACTCCTCCTGAGTGTTTTTTATCACAAAAAAAAAAAAACTGTATATCATGCCAGCCTTATTGTTAGGTCCAGATTTTTCACCTGCTTCTATTTTTCATTGACTGCCCATCTTCAATCATAATCATCATCCGGTAAAAAAAAAATCCTGTTTATTCAAATACTGAGCCACACCGATGATTGATCTGCCTGTTAGTGAGTCTTAGTTTAACATATCAAGGCAGTTTAAGAAAATACTTAGTGTGTTTACCTGCAGTGCTTTACCTCACTTGAATCAAAATTGTTCTCCATCAGACAATAAATTCTCCGGTGTGCCCAATAGACATCGATGCACGCGTGCACACACACACACACACACTCGCACACTGCGGAGGATGGTCCAACCTCCCCAGGCGGCTTGTCTCAGATTGGATGTCAGATGCTGGAGACAGCTGCACTCATCACAGCTTTTATGAATACATTACCTTTTATGTTCATCCAAACACTGATTTACCTTCCTCAGGAAATCAAACAGGACAGACATTCACTCACCGGTCCCCTGGAAAATTGGAACTTTCGGTTAAAAAAAAAAAAATGGTGCCGTGTACAAGACAAATGCCCGCATCCAAAATAGCTGCAAATCTTTCAGTCGGGTGGTAATTCAAACCTAATCTTTGACAGGGTGCGTGTGGAGATGTTTGTGCCCGCATTTCTTTTTCTTTTTTCATTTTTTTCTTCTATTTTTTTTTAAGCAGAGATGGCTTATGAAATATCAAAGTGTGTTATTTGCCTCCATGAAACTCCACAACATCAAAGACTTTCCCCCTTCTCCCACAAGAACCCAAGAATCCTCGAGTTTTTTTTTTTTTTTTTTCTTACCCGCTCAGCCTTGCCTGTCTTTCCGTCTCAGCATTGCTCAAAAGGCAAAAGCCTCTAATGATACAAGATACTAGATGAAGAGACTTCTGCCAACGAAATGAGGAGAAAAAACACATTTTGGTTGGTGATTGACGTCCCTGCATCTCTTTATTATTCCTGTGATGTTCGTCCAGACACGCTGGTGCCAGAAACTGTGGCCTCACACTTTGGCTGATGCAGCAATCTGGTGATATGCGTCTCTCTGCCTGCCAACCACCACCTGGCTGGAGGAAGCATAATCAACCTCTCAGTCAATCACTCCTCGCACAGCCAATGGTGTAGGATGAGTGTCAGAGGAAGCGAGGCAGACATGCGCTGGCTGTATGTCCAACTTTGACACTTCACACCTTGCTCTCTTGCATCCTGATGAGTCCTCGGTGTTGGCGAGGCCTCGGGATTCCAGCTACACACTTCTGTGCATTATGGAGGAGAAATGACTGTGCGGCAGCGTGTGGGAGAAATGTGGCTGCTGGGTCTCAGTCATTTTAGGTGAAGGTTTATCCTCAGCACATCCTCAGCCGTCCTGAGCGGAAACAGAGGAAGTTTGAGGAAAATAACACTCAAGTTAAGACCATTTTTACAATTAAATCTGTCGGGGATGATGCAGATTAAATTCTGTATTGATGGCTCTATTACATGAAAAAAAGGCTTTTGTGATCACCAATGACACTTGAAGGATGCTGTAAGGACGAGTCCTGGTGGTTTATGGGACTTGCCTCTGGTCCACAAACAACAGCACAGTCTCCTTGGGTGTTAAAGTTGTTTTCAAGGCACCACTCACAGCTCGGGGGTTATGTAATTCAACCGTGGATGTCCCACATGACACGTCATGTATATTGCATCGCCTAAAAAGCAGCTCTCTCTCCGCCTGCACTCAAGGCTCGCTAGATTTTTCATCTCCAATTAAAAGGGAACTAAAGTAACTGCATTGCTGGACTCAAGAGGAGAGAAATAATTGACACGCTCTCTCCTGAAACAAGTGAATAATTGAATTTGTTTTTCATTCGGTGGAGAGAAGAAGACGCTCGCATGGAGAATACATTAGGTCGGTTGTAGGTTGTTACTTGGCGTGATGTTAAAATCCTCCATGGATGATGAACTGAATAGAGAGAAAGAGTTCAGAGTTCAGAATTCGCTCCAACTCTGAGAGTGACCAACAAGCAGAAAATGAAAAACAATGAGAGAAATCAGGAGATCCTGGAGGAAGCTGTGATTATAGGTGATTTTTTTTTTTTATTTCATTTTCTCTGATGCGAGGTGTTCGTAGCTATTTTAAGGCGCTTAGGTGGACAGGCAGGCTCATCGTGTACTCTGAAGACATAGCAGCTGGAAACAAGAAGAACTGCTGAGAGAGACAAACAAACAAAAAGGTTTTGGATGTCAAATCAAACATGAGCTCAACCTGCCGTTCAATTAATCTCACTGATTAATAAAAGTGCAAACATTATCTTTGAGTATCACTGCTTCGATTAGAAATAAATGTTTGTTTTTCAGAGCTGAAATCTTAGGATTCGGCTGTAATTAACAGCTAATCTATGTAGTTAATTTAGCTGCCAATTTTACCCACAAGTAGCGATTTAGCTACTGAATATTGCAAAATGCTGCACGTAGCGTAACAGTAGCACAAGAAGTTAATATGTAAAAAACATACATGTCATACAGCCATACCTACCTAGCTGTACCTAATGTCCATGTTAGCCAACATGAGCTAGCACACCAACTACGACTGCAGCAGCAGAACTCTTGATCGTGTTGAATTGAGCAAAGGTGCGTTTAAATGCTAACAATTTTTTTCAATACGAGAATGAACGTGCTGTTTCTTCTCTCAAAAGTTAAATAGTCTCTCTTTAAGATATTGCCAATTTAAATGTCTAATTTCGAAAGTCCAGTGTGTATGATTAAGTGGCGCATTTACAAACTGTAACCAACTGAATACCCCTCACCGCACTCTCCCCTTCCATATCCAGGCACGAAAGTGGCAGCTAACAAAAGGCCCTTTTATAGAGCCAGTGTTTGGTTTGTCCTTTCTGGGCTACTGTTGAAACATGGTGGTGCAACATGGCGGACTCTGTGGATATAAAACACTCATTGTTACACAGTTCTTATTTGCAGGTGATTATACATGAATAAAATCTAAATAATATAGATCCCTCAAAATCCTACACACTAGACCTTTAAGAATTTTTTTGAATGAGTGAATGAATCTGACTGAATGACATTATCTCATGATACTGAATCTTGCATTTGTTCTTAGAAAAGCTAACTATTATTAAATGACTTAAAAAGGCTTCTTTTTTTGCTGTTAAAAGCACTTCAGAATGCTCTCTGATCTATAAATACCACCACATCCAACTTGGAGGGGTATTCATCTCAGCTGCTGCCACCTGCTTTTTAAAATTTCCACTTCTCTGCGAAGTCTAACTGTTTTTTTCTTCTTCTCTGTTTTCTGTCAGGCTTTTGAATGTCCTGGACTTCTTTTGGGTTTTTCTGTGTGTGGTGTTCACAGATGGCATAAAGGCCTGTTGGCAGGAAATAAACAGTAAAATATCACTGTGTGAAAAATATCAAAGTGTGGACACAGTATCGTAAACATCTAATGCAATGCTGATGAAGAGCTCTGCCGCAGATACTACCTACAGTTTGTTGAAATCGTATCAGAGAGGGGCGTAATTCAACTCCACGGTAATTTTTTTGTTGGAGGGCGGAGTGTGTTTATCAAGTGCCGCAGGAATAAGTCCTGGAAGGGTCATATCTGCACTTCAGGTTCTCTCGCCTCAAAGTCATGGGGTTTCCAACAATGTTCATACACAGACAGAGAAATCCACAGGTTTACTCAAGGTAACGCTGCGTGTCATTTGGCCGACTTCCCTCGTTGACCAACGGGACTAAACTTGACACAAACGGAACTTGAAAAATTGCCTTGCCTGTGAACATTTGTGCCTGAGTCACCGTCAGCAGTAAAAAAAAAAAAAAAAAAAGGGTCACTTACCCATCGGTAAACAGCTCCGGATCAAACACAAAACTCTGTGAATGACTTTTTCATAGAAAGTTACATATTTTTGCATGTTCTGCGACATAAATACGTCAGTAAACATACCAGTCTTTTAAAAGGACGGTTGCTAACAAGTGGCTAAATGGGACTACATTGGTTGCCGGGGACTTTAAACGTGATTGCGGTGAACACGGACACCTCACTTCGTCTTTACAACTTCTAGATTGATGAATTCGTAGTAAAGCGTGTATTGCACATTGTAGTAGGACGTCTCGTGGTGGTGACGTTGAAGACGTGATCGCGCTGTGGTTAGCTTATAGCCTCACGTTAGCTTTTTTGATCTAGCACTTTCATTTACCTTTCAAAAGTCCTAAAAGTGGTGGTGCGCATTTGTGACGATCGTCTTGCCGAACAAAACATGTAAGTACGACTTTTTTTGTCATTTTATCATGAGCGAACAATCCCATTGGCTCGTTGTCGAGGGAACCAGGGCGACGCTAACTTCCAGGTTAGCCTGCAAAAAGATGCGATCCCCACCTCTCTCTATTGCATCACAGCACATTAGATATTCTGTAATAGTAAGATTTTCATTATTAGGAATTATGTATTATATACACATGTCAATAAGGGCATTACAGTGTGTTTTGTATTTTGATATTAAACAATGTCACAAGATATCACCATAAACACGGGCCTAAAAAAAAACATGCTGCAGGGTTAAATGAACATTTGTGGCAAAAATGATAAGGTCCACAAAATTGCGGTGCGATTCAATTGGATTACATTGGACAAGTTTAATATTATACTGGGGTTAATGATTCTGTGGCCACCCTCCGTCTGTCACCTTCACCCCAGCAGTCAATGCTTTAATCTGTCCAAACAGCAAGCTGAGAAAAAGTGGGGAGCTAATCATGAAGATCCTGCTCATCATCCCCTTCTATCGAGGGACAGGGTGTCTCAAAATGGAGACTCAGCTGCAGCACCAAGGATTGAATTTGGCCACAGGAGAAAAAAAAAAAAAAACCACGATTGGATTGATCAATACGATTAGATTGCCTCTCTACAATGCATCAAGGGCATTAACGTGGCGAAAAGCAAAACATGTAAACCGATTCAGCATGCTCGACGCATTGCGTTCAGGAGTCAAGCAGGGTAATGTCACGCTTTCGTGTGTTAAATCCAGATAAAAGTTGTTGAATTCTCCACTGAGGTCTTGCTAATGATGTTCTCTTGGAGCTGATACAATTGGCAAATGATTATTGATTTCAGCAGTAGAGGAGGCTGGCTCCTTTACAGAACAATCTTGTGGCCGGCTGCAGTCTGTGATTTTTCTAATTGCATTCATACATGCATATAAATTGAACAACCTCGTGTATTTTCTTTAAAACACGACACCAAATGCTAATTTTCTGGGGGAAAAAGGTAAAGAACTCGGAGCCCGGCCTGCTTCTGCATGTGAAGGGAAGCGCGTGGCAGCCCCGTCACACCACAGGCAATTTTTGAAATTTCATCACTTCTCAGACTGCACAAGAGGTGAGAAGTGAAAATGGGTGAAAATGTAATTCCCCAAACTGATGACTGTTACACAAAATTACAAGAATAGAAAGACAAAGAGGCAGCATTAACTCTTAATACGCCCAGCCTTGGGCCAAACTAATAAAACCACAATCGAATCAGCTCTAAATAAATGATGGCGCTGTAGTTTAATAACGCATCATCTCCCTCTCTGGCAGCATTGGATTGGACGGTACGATACATCTCCATAATCCCACAAGTTCAAATTGAAGGACAAATTCACGCCGGGTGTTGCTTTATATCCCGATCTCATTATTTTCTGGTGTCCTCTGAGATTTTTTTTTTAGGCAAACACTGAGCTCCACCAAGTGGAGAAGATGAGAAATGTGCAAGAAGGAAAAGAATCATCCAGAGCCACATGTGTCGACAAAATGTTACTTCCTGACATGATTTTATTTTGTTTGTTGTCGCCTCGCATCGCTGCGATCGATGCCAACACATCCCCGCAAGAAATATGAACACAGTACATGTCAAAAATTACATTATATCACAGGGTATAAATGGAAAAATAAAAAGTCTGATCATTCTCATGCATTTGTGAAAGTAAAATCACTCCACACAGCATTTTGTTATATTTATACATCCCTCTATTTTATGAACACATTATCACTTAATATACTGCATGTGTTGGGTGTAATAGCACAGTATAACACACTGTAGCCACCAGGCACTGAAAATAATCATTCCTTTTTTGATTCTGCACCATGTGCCAGAGAGCTGCATGAAGTAGCTCGTGGTCCGGCTGCTCGGGTTTACGCTCCCGTACTGTGACACTGACATTCAGTAAATCGTTAACTCTGATGTATATCAACACAACTGTCATTATTCAATTTGTATTTTAATGATGCCTTCCAGCGCAATCGTTCACAGTGAAATATGTCTTGTAGGTGTTTTTTCTTTAAGACAGGTTCGATAATACAAGAATTGAATGAATAAAAACAGTATCAAATTTTGCATCATTACTTTTTTTTTTTTTGTTGGACTCTGCAGACAAAAGCAGAAGACGGCGCGGTAACAAAGAATGAGTTCAGCATCTCGTCTTAAACCTGTCCAATTGTACATCAGAAGTCTTGTATAAAACACTACCGTCTTCAGTCCGTCTTAATTTCTCAACTCTCACAGAGGCTCTGGAATGAAACTTGTAAACTGCAGCAATGTTATGTCCCAAAGCCGTATAAAAAGTTGTTAAAGGTGCACTATGTAGTTTTGGGGAAGAAATCAAAAGAGAAATATCCTCTTTGGCTGACCTTTTTTATGCCTAAACAGACTGAATAAACAAACTTAAAGGACAACACAATGTCATACCGTTTTACTGTGTTTACATTTGGCGGACCCTGCCACCTTTCTAGTTTCAAACAGTGTTCTGGGGACCTTATTTTCCTCTATTTCTTAGTTACGGGGAAAACGAATATTTCTGAGTTTGAATTCCTTCTCCAAATCCACATAGTGCCCCTTTAAAGGTTGAGAACTGTGAGGAAGAATGTGAGACAAAATGAATACAGAAAACGTCGATTTGCAAGTGAGTCGATTTACTTTTGAGGGAGTGAATGAGCAATACTTATCATTCATACAAAAATGTATATTACTTTGAAGAAATGTGCAAACAAAGCTTTAATAAAGGATGCCTTAACATGCTCTCCGATGCTGGCATTTGGAAAAATATACAGTTAGAAATATATACACATCCAAGAGTAGCACGTCTACATACTCAGTGTGGGCATTAGCAAGAATCTGCTTGCATAGTTAAGTGCATGCATAAGCAATTTTTTTTATTTATTTATTTTTTTCCATGCAACAACCGTCGTATACTTCATGAGCGGTGATCTCAATCCGTGCCGGTGCGTTTCGGTGCTGATCTACTCCGTGATGCAAGCTAAAGATGTGCACAAGCCGTGATGCAGACGTAAAAGATGGGGCTGACTCAAACATACCACGATGCTCAGCGCGCATGTACGTTTGAACACAAGCACCCCAGCCGTCTGCGAATACGTCGTCTGCGCGCGAGGTGGCGTTTTTTTTTTGTTGTTGTTTATTTTTTTTTTTACATTAACCCTGTGTTTCGTCTGAGAGGAATGTTTCGGAGATGTCTGGCAGTCTGAAGAGGCTGATCTTCGTGGTTATCAGCAGCTGGAGGGCAGAGGTGGTGACGGGCGGCGGAGGTTTGTCTGAGGGTTAACTGGTTATTACAGGTAAATAAAAACACAAACATTTAAGAACCATCACGAACCGAAAGGTCTCCAGACATTTAACACCAACGACACATGCTTCATTCCTGCACTTCTCCACTCTCGCTCTCTTTCTCTCTCTCGGCCTCTCGATGACAGTCTCTGCACAAAAACACTTCTTAAAGGCTGTTGCACGATAACTACACCAAGGAGCATAATGTAAACAGCAGTTCAGGTTAAATAGGCTTAAATCGTGTTTTACTTGAAACGACATGTTCAGTGCTTAATAAATATTAAAATTGAATTATAAATTTACCAACACCTGCAGTTATACAATTCAGATTATATACTTTGATTATCTGAGGCACTGATGTTTGTTGTCGACATATGGCTCTCGGTACTGAAGGAGAGCTGTACATAAAGACTTTTTGGAAATTAATTTCACTGGATCAGCATGTTTAAAAATTGCCGGTAAACTTCCTTTGGTGACTGAGCAGTCCGTGTTCCCCTTCCGATATTACATCTGCTTCCCATCTTGTGCAAAGTCACTTTTTATTCTCACCTCGTACTGAGATGCACGTCTCTCAACTATGCTACAAACAGAACAAGGCAATAATGTCAATACATGTGCAGTCCATGCTTATTTACAATACATTATAATATTCCTCAAAATCAATGCAATCCATACAAAGTGCTTCGTTAAAATCCATTCCTAAATAACTATTTAACAACGTGGACAGGTAAGTGTCCGGTATGGCAGCTGGTATTCAGTAACCACTGTAGAGCTACAGGTGCTTTAAAGATGTTTGTCAGACGCTCGGCCTGGTTTGATGGTCGTAACACCTCAGAGCTGCACGAGAGAGATTGTTGTGAGGCCGACTGAAACAACGTCACTTGGACCTCTGGCTAGTTTGTGTGGAGTTGATGGGGATCTTCCTCGACTGCATTGTCTTTTTCGCAGGCTCTTTCTTCGAAGGGTCTTTTGCGTTGGCAGAGGATTGTGTGGTTGTTTCTGCTCCAGAAAGCTTGGACTTCGTGGAGGGCAGCAGTGAATGCTTAGCTGCAGCGGACGCCTTCGAGGACTCCTTGTCTTTGGCTGTGGTCACGTTCGCCTCTGAAGCGACGTTCTGGCCTTTCTTGCCCGCTCCGTGTGGGGTTACTTCCTTAGCTGCGTCCCCAGCACCATCCTCTGGACTTCCTTTGGCTTCTCCCGCCCCTGCTTTCCCACCGTCAGTTGACTTACGGGTCTCTTTGGGCCTCAGAGCAGTTTTGAAGAAAGATAAACCTTTCTCCTCTGTTTTACTGTTCCTCTGAGGTCCCCGTGATGGTGGGGCTGCACTTGCAGAGGAAACGCCTACACTCGAGGATCGGAGACTAGCCATGGAGGAGCTACTGCTCGAGCTGCGGCCCGGAGGCTTGTTCTCCGCAGCACGGCTCAGCCTGCCCTCCGCTCTACTTGCAGCGCTCGACCTGGAGGCAGGACCTCCAGAGCTAACCTTCCTCTCTGGGGCCGCATTGGCCCGCGAGGATTCTCGGCTAGCGCTCCTGTCTGCTGCTCTAGTCCTTCCTGAGGCTGAGCTTTTCTCGCCTCCCGATCTGGGCGATGTCCTCCTCTGAGGGTGTGAGCTTTGTAATCCCGGAGAACCGCTCTTCCTCTGCTGGGCAGAGTCAGGATGTTTTACCTCTGGGGTTTGCGATGATCCTTTCTTGGAGGGGGTTGCAGTTCTGGAGGGACCAGCCTTGCTAGCTTTAGGCGGTCCATCGCTTTTGTCCTTGGGGTTGGATGCTGATGCTGCACCCTTGGCCTGCGTTCGAGACGTTAACTTGTCGATGGCCGGGGACGCAGGAGACAATGAGCTGGACGACGTTGAGGACGTGGCAGGACGCTTCTTGGGACTCCTTTCACTCTCTAACCCGGGCTTCGTTGAGCTCCTTTTAGAACCAGCGCTATCTGCAGACCCATTTCTTTGTTTCGGCTCCTTCGCAGCTGCCCCGTGCCGAGGACTGACCTGTTCTGCAGCAGTGACTACATTGTTGTTATCCCCAGCCTGGAGGGAGCTCCTTTGCTCTGCTTGTGCCACAGCCTTGGAGTGAACCTGCTCTATCAGCCTCTTACTGCCCGGATTACCGTCCAAAGCTGCGAGGGCCGACTTGCCCCCTGACAGTTTTTCTGGCTTAGGTGACCCAGTGAAACAGGAGGTATCAACCACCTCTCCAATCATCTCCAGTGTCGGGGAGGAGGAGTGGGATTCCAGGGAGAAGCGTGAAGGAGAGTTGGAACGGAGCTGGAGCTTAGCGGAGTGGGACCAGGATGGTTTAGTGCCATTTTCGCTGAGCGCCAACGGGCTGGCAATGGAGGATCTTGAGGAGAATGTCTGTCTTTGCATGCCTCTTACTGCTGGCCGGCTCGATAAGCCTGCTTTGTACAAAAGACACACATCAATAAAATATCTTTTAAGGAAAATATTCGAAGTTGTCGCCTTTGAAGCATTGAGAACAAGTCAGAAATTGTGTGTGCTTGGATGAGTCTCTCACCATCGTCCTCGCTCCGTTCACCAGCAAACTCAGCCGACTCAGAGAGGGAGGCCAACGAGGTGCGTCTGGACGAACCGGATGAGGCTTGGCTAGGCGGACGGCTACCCATCAACCGACTGATCCAGTGCTCACACAGAGAGGAACTGGTAGATCCTGAAGTCCAAAACGGACAGTGGGTTATGTGTTCCCCTTATTTCTCACGCATGTATAATTAACAATGACGGATGTTAATTGCTAATGTGGCCAAATTTCACATAAAAAGCTCAGACTGCTGTGAATACTAAGTTTCTAACATTTGTCCCTAGTCGCATCATATTTATATGTCTGGTTTTCCCTCTTCCCATATGTCCTCCAGCTGCTCTGCCTGAATTCCCTGTGATGTACAGAGTTTCCTGAAGGACGGAGAGCTTTACTTGTCACAAATGTATCTGCCAACATCTGCTAACTGTAAAGTTAGCTGCTGTTAGCTAGTTGGCACAGCTAGCCCTGGTAGCTGAATCCCCCCATCTGGTCCTCAAACCCCAGGCCTAAAATACCTCCTCCTCCCAGCGGTCCGCTGCTCCTCTGTTAGAGCTAACTAACTAGCTGAATGGGCCAGCCATGAGCTAACCAGGTAAATAACAAGTAAAGCTTTCTGTCCGTCAGTATTTTCTCCCTATAATATGATCCGGTTTCACTAAAATCAGTGAATAAGAGTCATGACGTTCTGTTTTGTATAGTACTCAGTGAACATTAAGGGAGGACTGGAGCTGAAACGGGTTGTTTCAGACAAAAGATAAACAGAGAGGCTGCATAAAAGGCCAATATAAGATAAGTAAGGATTTTTTTGTGAATCATGCTCAGCTCTGTTGGAGTTCCAGAATCTAAATATAGAGCTGGAAATGAACATAACAGGTCCCCCTTTAGAAAGATTGTACGAGCTACTATCAATAAAAAACATTACCTCCCACAGAACTGTTGGCAGACCAAGATGGAATCGTGGCTCGTCTTTGATAGAACAAGATGTAGCCGGTCTGCTTGCAGACGTCATCTTCAGATATAGGCTGAACATCGCTGTCATCGAAGCAATACCACTGTCCATCGATGGAGTTCTTGCAGTGAGCTGTAAGACACAACACAATGAAGTATGATGAATATCTTTAAAAAAAAAACACGATTATTGATTGCTGATGGCACTCTGCTGCTCCGTTACCTGTGTAATGGCCGCCCTGCATGGTCCCATGATGGTTACACACTGCGTACAGGTCGTAGAGGTAGTCCTCCGGGTCACGGCCCATTCCGTAAGGCCGTCTCCATGGCGACCAGTGGGAGGGGAGGCTCCAGCTGCTCTGGCTCCTCTTCACCATGTGGGGCGCCATGTCCATGCCAGTGAGCGGGAACTTCACCATGTTCTGCATTTTCATTCGCCGGTCTCCGTCCTGTTGTTGCAACACATTTAATGCATTTAATTTGACGGCATCCTCTCTCGCTGTCTTTTATATCTTTTTCCTATATCGGTACCTGTCTGAAGCGTTTCAGGTGAAGTATGAGGATGTCCGGCAGGGTCCACAGACTGAGCTTGATGCTGCCCTGCTGAAGCTGCTTACAGTGCGGACACCGCCACGCATCATCAGGAGCCAGCTGAGGTTAAAGCGAGAGAAAATCCACTCACATTCTGTTGTTTGTTTTTAAGAATAAAAATAATCAACAAAACCCATCTTTAATCCACATATGTACGATGTTGTCAGCACCCCGCAGCCTACATGATGCCACGTCTCGGCCTACCTGCTCCTCTTTGGTGTACAGTTGAAAGCACTGGGCTAGCGAGCAGTTCTGAGGCTGCAGATGCTGCTCCTTCACTTGACGCACACTTTCAGCATCTGGGATGTACTCGTCCTCAGTTCTTTTGAAGAGACTGTGGGCAGAACACAGCACGAGTCACAGAGGGATCACGTGGAACTTCAAAAGACCTTCACTACAGCTCTGAACGGACACATCACACATCAGCCCTGAGCTCTGTTACGTAAGTGTGTGATCGGGGCTCCAGTTCGTGACGGATCTCACTTACTAGTCTTTCGTCTCTTTGTCCCATTCAACGACGATTTTGACGTGAGGCGGCCCTCCGGGACCGCAAGACTTGAATGCCCTGTTGAGAATTAGATTGAGAGAACGCAATGTTATATACTGTCATTTAGCTGATAATAAAAGCACAAAATTATAAGAGGTTAGACTACAGCAAGTTTCACCCAAAAACCACTGCTATGAATGTTCAAGTATTTATCACAAATACAAAAAAAGGAGCATCAGAGAAAAAAAAATGTCATTGTATTTGATGACTTTTCATGTTTTTTTTTAAATTGCATATTGAATTAGTAGTGTGATGTCACAGAGTCGTAGAATTAAAGGCGGGACTACTGACAAAGCATTTCAGGAGCAGTGTTTTCTCTGGGACTTTTTAGCTTTAAAGATCTTTTACATGCACAAGAACACACATAAAACACTGAAGGAAAGGAACAAACAAAAAAGGATAATAGGTCTCCTTTAAAACAACCAGAGACCACATAGACCAATCGCCAAGCATCAGGGAGAATTAACTTTCATTTCGTCAAAAAAAGAAGCATATTAAGTATGTATGATTGTTAACAATTACAAAAAATCATAATAGAGACAGAGAATGGTATAAAAAGCTCCTAATAACATAGGAAAACTCATCTCTAATCCGAAAATCACAGGAAAACCTGCTCAATCGTCATCTAACTCGGGTTTATTGTACAGTTTCTCAGCTGTTCTGTACAGGTGTCGTTGCACATTAAATATAATATGAAATATCAATAACATATGCCACTTAGTCAGAGGTCATTATGATAGAAAAGGGGGCCCTTAAGGAAAAAGGTTAGGAACCACTGACATGCCTACGGTTCATTAAGCTCACTCAGATACATTAAATTAACATTTAAATATAAGTTATGGCAAACCAAACAAGCACCACACTGAGCCCCACTATAACTTAAATAAGTTTGAGGCGTAATTTTCTGTCTCTGAAGCAAATGTCATTTTTTCTCATTCTGCTCAATTTGAAATAAATCAATGCAACAACCACAGAGGTCGACACCTTCTTAGAAGAAAAATCCATAAAACCCGACGAGCGATTACACATCTCGGGAGATATTTTCACATCAATACGGCTGAAGAGTCGGCCTACATACTGTAGCTCTTCAATCAACTTGGAGTGGATTGAACAGGCTGCAGGCTTTACGTAACGACTGTTCGAGTGGGCTAACACTCCCCCCTGGTGGCGATGAGTGACATTACCTCTCCACAGAGGGATGGCAGAGCGGCTGCTCCTCCTGAGGCAAGAGATATGTGATTCCAACCACTCCTACCACACGCAAAGTGAAGGGCCCTACCTACAGACCATCAGGGATGAGACATTAAAACACATTACATGTAAACCAGCGGTGGAGGAAGTGTTCGTATCCTTTGCTTAAGTAGAATTAATACTTCTACTGTATTAATACCACACTGTAAAAATACTCAGTACAAGTCAAAATCCTGCATTCAAAACCTTACATGGGTAAAAGTATGTTGGTATTATCAGCTGAATGAAGAATGAAAAGTGAAAGTAATTATTGTGCAGTAAAATGGTTTTACTACTATATCTGATGATTCTGGATTCATATTACTGCTGCGTTCATGTGAATGTTGCATTTTACTGCTGTTTATCTTTAAGGTTGAGGTCGTTCAAAATACTTTTTACTTTTTTATATTAAAATATAAAATTTACTTTTGGTATTTTAATCCACATGACTGCATTATACTGTATAATATCATTATATTTGGAGCATCCCTGTCCTGTGAGAACCACATATCTTTAAAAAGTCAACAGTCAACAACAGCCTGTTTTCAGCCTCGTGAAGATGCAGTTAATCCAGGAGAGTTTTAAAATAGTTTATCTTAAAGGAGAGTTTATCCACAAATGAAAATTCAGTAATGAACAACTCACCCGCATGCAGATGGAAATTGTGGCGTAGTTTCGTAGCCCGCCAAACATTTCTGGAGCCTCACAGCAAAACAGCGTTGCAGCATTTTGGTAAACAACCGACGTAGATGGGGACCAAATGGCTTTATACAGCTTGTCTGGTGAAATCCAAGACCACGGAAGCCCCAATATCCCAGACAGATTTGAAAAGATGCTAGTTTCACCCTTGTATGAGCACCCACTACAAACAGGGTGCAGGCTAATGCTTTTAGCTTAGCAGCTACAGGGAAGATGTCTTTTTAAAGGGTGTAGAAAACGTCTTTTAACATCAATTTGGGATCTCAGGACTTCCATAGATACAGATTACGCCCAATGAGCTGTACGGAGCCATTCCGTGTTATTTTTCCATTGTTAAATTAGTTTTAAAACAAGTCCCCATCTACGTCGGTTGTTCAGGAGAATGCTGCAACTCTGTCTTGCCGTGAAGCTCCAGAAATGTTTTGTCCTGACTTTCCACTGCCATGTGGGTGAGTGGTTAATTACTGAATTTTCTTTTATGGGTAATGCTAACCTTTAAGAAGGAGAAGTACTTTCTCTCCCCGTAAAGGAACATTCATAATCAACGAGGTTGGTTGTACGATACAAGGTTTTCACTGGACAGGAGGGGTATAGAAGAAGAATTGTAATCTGAAAAGTAACAAGTAACTAAAGTTGTCAGACAAATGTAGTGGAATCAAAAGTACAATATTTACCTCTGAGATGCAATGGAGTGGAAGTGTAAGATGACATAACATGGAAATACTCAAGTAAAGTACAAGTACACTAAAAGTAACTTAAAGTAACTACAAAGTTACATTCCATCACTAACAGAGACATTATTCAAAGATAATGTGTGGATGTAACGTACCTGCACAAAGACTCCAGGGCGCAAAAGATGCCTCATCTTCTCCAAGATCTCCTTCTGAAGCACATCCCACGTCACCGTACGCTCCAAATACAGAATAAATGGATTACCAAACCTGCGGGGAGGGATCACAAAGACAAAACAGTTTGACCTGCGTCGGTTTTAAGGAATTCTTTGAGGTAAGGTTTTAAGCTGATGCAAGTGTCGGTGGGTACCTGCGTCCCTGCTGTCCAGCGCAGGCTCTGTTGCACACCAACAGGACGATCTTCTCAGCCTGCCCGCTGTTCTTGTTGGGGCTCTGAGGCGGGCTGCTGGGCTCCTGTATCTGTGTGGGTATCCTGTTATTGTCTGTGCCGTACTTCAGGTTGTTCTGGTTGAGATTTGCATGTGGGCTCCCTGTAAAAAAAAAAACACACACACAAGTCACAGCGCTTCGTCAGTCGCTTCAAAAGTCAATCCGACATGCTGGTCAGTGGGTGCAGCAGCTCCCTAAATGAAGCACTTCTCCACTATTAGTCCTTTTCTAATCTAATCTCGACTCCTACTGGCACAACGAGGCAAAGTGCTAAAACTAATTTCAGAGGGCACAGACAGGATGCCGTACCGCCTCGCTTGGAGCGGATCTGCTCCGGTCTGAACAGCTCGGGCGTCTCGAAGGCAAAGATGGAGTCGCTCTCCTGAATGATCTCGAGGTCGTCGTCGTCGTCGCAGAAGGAGCGGTGAAAGCCGTCGTAGTACATTTCGGTGAGGACGATCTGAGCGGAGAAGGGAGACGTAGTCTGTGTGAGTGTGGTTTGCATTCTGATTGATTCTTTTGATGAAATGAAATGAAAGCACAAAATCTGCTAGGGAGTAACAAAAGGAGGTGCTTCCAGATTTAAAATTAGGCTTTATATTCTGAAAAACAGATATTTTCATTGTTGATTAATCTGTCGATCACTCCCTCTGATCCTCTTACTTTCAATACAGTGATGGTTTTAAAAAAAAAGTTCAGTTTCTAACAAGACAGCACCTGTTGGGCAGGGATTTTGGTCTCTGAGGCCACAGCTTGTCTCAGCCTGGACACGGTGCCAGAGAGAGGCACAGCCACCCCGACTCTCATACAGTGGGAGCACTTTCCTTGGTACACCACTGTCACATACAGGGGGCTGCAACACAGAAATGACTGGGATTAATTGGCTGTTTCGTAACCGCGGCTGTACTGATGTTTCCGAGATAGACAGCGTCTTCTAATTTTAGCCTCCTCCTGTCAGATGTTTCATGGTGTTTGTCTTGACACATCTTTTTAATGCCGGGTTCAGACTGGATCTCGTCTCGTGGCAGTTTTTGGATACGGGGGACTTTTTTTTTTTCGTCTGATAGATATTGTCTTACTCATGAGCTGGATGCAGAGTCACCTTACCGTGTGTGAGGTACCGGGATTGGCAGTGAGATGCAGAGGAAAGGATCAAAGGTGTTGCTCTGTTTCTGGCAGTGAGGGCAAGTCAGGGAGGACCTGCACGGAGACATGACGAGAACAATAAAGCGCAGCTTGAAAAGTGAATCCTTTTAAAGCACAAGTTCAAGGTTCTACTTGATTTCTTTCCCTAACTTAGACGAGAAGATTGATGCCACTGTCATGTGTGTACACAACTGTAAACACGAGCAGCCGTTCAGCTTAGCTTAGCATAAAGCTAATAACAGCTGGCCTGGCTCTGTCCCCAAGGTACTACCAACTTTAAAGCTTGCTAATTAACATTTTATATCTAGAATGTAAAAATGACATATTGCAGTTTAACATACTGTTGTTTTTACTGTCAGGAGGTCCGCTCCACAACTGCCGTAAAAACCACAGATCTCAGAGTCGTTTTTAAACCTCAGGAGATGGAAGGGAAACGACTTACTTTTGGAGCCAGGCTAGCTGATTCCCCCTGTTTCCAGTGTCTGTGCTAAGCTAACTGGCTGCTGGCTGTAGCTTCATACAGTATTTATCATACAGACACGACAATGTTATCGATATTCTGACATAATCCTCAGCAGGACATTGAAAAACATATACCAAATATACATATATATATATATACACCAAAATGTCAAAGTAGCCCTAATATATTCGAAAAACCTAACATCCACCACAAAAATTTGAATTCAGTCATTATCTGCTCACCCCCATGCAGGTGGAATGTCAGGTAAAGTATTTTCTGGAGCTTCACAGCAAAACAGTGTTGCAGAATTCTCCTAGACAACTGAAGTCGATAGGGACTTGTTTTAAAATGTAAAGGAAAACAACCGCAAAAAGCGTAAAATGGCTCCACAGAGCTCATACGGCATAATCACAATAAGTCTCTGGAGGTCCCAAGATCCAGAATTGATTTGAAATGACATCATTTACACCATTTTTTTAAGCTGCAATCTTTTTTATTATTATTCTTTTTACATTTCAAACAAGTCCCCATCTAATTCAGTTGTTTAGGAGAATTCTGCAACACCTTTTAGCTGTGAAGCTCCAGAAATGTTTTGTGGACTACAGTCAGACTTTCCATCCAGATCTAATATTATGTTGTATTCCCTGTTGTGTGAATGTATGTTAAACATGTCTACCTTTTAATATTTATGGACAGTACATCGCATTTTGTTTCTACGTTTGTTCTACTTTAAAGGTCTACAATGTCAGGTTTATATGTCCAGACTGGAGCCCTTGACATAGACAGACGCATTTAATTATGAATGCCCCTCATTGTTTTACTTATTTGTTCAAATGAATGTGAGCTGGTAGCGAATCAGAACAAATGAAAAATGTTATCAACAGACTGTATCGCAGCAGTTGAATATATCACCTGTATTGTGCCTGAAACAGCTCCTGTACAAAAGATCCAGGTGCTGGTAGTGGAGATCCTTCAGGGGGATTTTCTTCTTCTACTGGAGGCTGGAAAACAATCACTTGGTGAACATGTATGACATAATGCAGTCGCCAGCAGCAATGCAGAAAAAGGGGGCAACATTCAGTCAAAAGGTGAAGATATTGAAGACATCTGTGACGTCTGACTGTGCTCTGAGTTGCTGTTTTACCTTCCTGGGCGGTCTGATGTCCGGGTGGACGATATGGTTGAGGTCTTCATGAACTCTGTCCAGCAACCAGAGGAGGAACTCCTGGGCATCGTGCTGGGAGTTACCCTTGAACTGAAGGGCGCTCCTCGACACCACATTCTGCAGCACAGGACAGCGGGACAAACACATAATGGTTAAAGTGGACTGTCCTGAAACACAAATGATTTCGCAATGCACTGAGTGCCGCATTTTTCTTTTTTTTTTTTTTTTATGACACCGTTGCCTCTTCATAAAATATTCAGCACGTTTGACCAGGATGATGATCAGCACAATCCTAAAGGTCAGCAGAGGTGCGGGGGTTGATGGTGAGACGCAGGCGTGGAGAAGCTTTTTAAAACCAGGACACAGGCTGGAAATCGACAGCTTAACCTCGCGGACAATTAGCTATTGGTGATGACAACAGCGTGTACTCGACAGACAACCCGGGCTGGAAGCTATAAAGTGACCTCTGCTAGCTATCAAATGTCACCAAAGGTCAAAGATACGAGGGGACTGTGTACTCTGCGCCTTCCCCACCCCATCCCGTGGGACATTCTCCCTCATTTTGAAGGCACTACCGAGGCCGTGTCAGCATTTTGTGCACACCAAGCGCTGGCCTTCCTTCTGCGGCAGCAGAAGCTGTCTCTGAGTAAAGCTCTATTGATGAAGTTAATCTCAAGCAGTAGACTCTTTTGATGACTGGACCCATTTTAAGACGGAAACAATTTAGAGATGTAGACAGCGGGTGAAATGCAGACTGAATAATCCGGACGCATTGTTTGAAATGTCTCTATAAATAGCACACTCTGACAAAAATACCGTGTCCTATGAATGCTCATGCTGTGTGTTCCTTTCAAGGTTCTGGCCAAAAATGGGTTAGACGCTTTGTGTGAATGCAATCAACGTCAGGGCAACAGCACAAACATTCAGCAGCTTTGAGCTCAGTTGTACGTTCTGTAGCAGGGAGAAACCTTCACGTTTAAACATATAGAGGTAAAATACATTTTGAGTCAGTCAAAACAGCAGCTTCTTTGTTATTATGACACATTTAACACTGTCAATAGGTCCCATATATTTCACAGTGTTGTTTTGCAATAAATTCAAACTGGTTGTGCACACGTTACACCAGTAAAGACCCATTAAGAAGAAGCTTCAGTCATCTCATGTTACAAGATAAAACAGCAGCATGTTTTTATAAAATTATGTTATCTGGGGTTTAATTGGCAGTATTGGGCCATTATCCATTCTGTGGAGGTATGAAGAAAAGACAGCCGCAAATAAAACATCTAAATAAAGTGACATTTTTAATGACTGCCTTTTATTTTCTAGTGGAGCTTTTTTTCAATGTGATTGCAGCTTTTTCACATGTTTTGATACCAATGCTTCCTTTTTCAGATCAGGTTGAGTCCAGCCCCGTAATACTGGTAACCAAGTTTTTATTTTCCTGTGATCAAGTATCAATGAAAATCTTAAAGTTTTATAGTTAATACACTTGTGTTTAAAGCAACAATATGTAACTATTTTACCTTAAAATAACCTTCAAAATCCTTTTGGTGGTACACTGACTTGTTTTAGGGTGACTGGTGTCTGTCAGTCCCACTCTGTGCCCTGTAAATGTAAATCAGGATCTCCCAGGAGAAGTGTCTAACACTTTAAAGCACGATATCAACTATGTTGTCACTAAGTACCAACTATATCAGTCAAACTTGATGATATTTTATGAAAAAGACCTCTGTGATATACAGTTTCCTAAAAGACAGTTGCTTTAGTAACCGCTAACCGAAGCTGACGTTAGCTAGTTAGCTCACTGGTTAGCTCATTTGGCTTTTCATCTGATAACAGTATTGCAGAAGCCTGGGGTTTGTATTCATAACGGCGGAGATGCACTCAAAAACTGTAGGGACGCCAAATTGCACAGAATATTCCTACATAATGTTGCTTTAAAGTGACAGACGGCTTCATTTTGGTGCCTTAAATACGTCTTGCTGTAGCTACCGTTTAGCAGGGCAATGCCATGCTGACGGTATTCAACCCCACATCAAAAGACGAGAACTATCTCTTTAAAAGTTATAAAGAAAGAAAATATTTTGGCCCAAAAACCAGGGCAGAGGTTCTTAAATACACAGATGTGGTGTGAAATGTCACACAATGAAACAAAAGTAAAAATGAAAAAAAAAAAAGGTGTTTGCCTGGTGCGGATTGAGATATCAGAAGATTATGATGAAGTTGACGAGTTGCCCACTTTTCTGCTCTAAATAAGGAATTATATTCTTAAACAGCAGCAGCTCAGGAAGAAACTGACTATTTATTTCACATCATTGTACAATATGAACGCTAATCAAAGCAGCAGTAGGCGACAGTAACTCATCATAACTCTGGATGAAATAAAACATTTGGATCATTGCATGTCACAGACAATATTTAAGGGAGAGCTGTGAGCGTCTTTGTATTCACTCAAACAAACAATCAGCTTGTTAATCAACATCTAATTTGCCAGTAAGACAGCTGGAAGGATTTCCATTGCCGCGCTCATGTTTCCTGCTGCTGATTGCTTGAAGTTCATCATTTAATATCCGACCTACATAACGTACATCTACCTCGTGTTGTTTCCTCCACCTTTTCCCCGGATTTATTTTATCATCCATCACCATGTCAAATTAAGTATCACTTCTCCCAAACGGTGAATGTCTCCTCTTGTAATCATTTGCGTAGATCATGCTCTTGGGCAGGTTGGACGGTGTGTACAGCAACATAAGCTTCAAACTAATTTGCTTCCGAGAGTGAAATGGACTCGGGATGATTCCCCCGGTGTTATTATTACGGATGTCTTCCTAATGATCTTTAAGTGCTTTCTGTTTCGGCTCAGATTGTGGTCTGAGGCGAGAGGCAC
Source organism: Lagodon rhomboides (assembly GCA_039737535.1). NCBI lineage: Eukaryota > Metazoa > Chordata > Actinopteri > Spariformes > Sparidae > Lagodon > Lagodon rhomboides. The sequence goes on along the minus strand of CM077804.1, from coordinate 13,357,100 downwards.
AAAGCCATCCGTCACATTGCTGAGCTGTAATGTACGCTAACCACGAAAAATAGCATGTTTTGCTCAAGTCCAATTAGCTGCAGTTAAGCTCGGAGAGCAAAATCTTATTTTTGCCCTTTAAAAAAACACTTTGAGTACTTTTAAAACATCTAAACGTCACATTTTTTTGCGATTATAGAGGGAAAACTCAGTAACATTTCGACTCTATGCCTTCTGAAACATACAAGGAATGATGCTACTGAAACATTTACATCAGCATAGAAAAATGAACCAAAAAAGCTTTTAGATATACTGACAGGCTTCTTAGTTTATCACAATTGAGATACTAAATTTGCCTGATGGTCTGAGTTTGCACTTTATTTACCCACTGAGTTAAACATATCCAAGGCCTCTCACTCTGAACAGAATAATCTATATCCAATCAGACAGTTTGTACTCTGGCTGGCAACCAAGGTGGAAAAAAAACAAAAAACGGACGGAAATAGTAACACTGTCAAGAAGAAGCGGTGCGTTGAACGGCCCCGTTCAATCTGATCCCTCTCTATTGTGTATTTTGGAGCTTTTGAAAGAAGAAAATAGATTATCAGAAAGAAGAGAAAAAGAGAGACACAGAAAACGCAGTGTCCCTGCTGTGAGAGAACAAAGCTTTGTTGAGTGTGACAGGCAAAGTTTTCAGGGCTGGGATACAGGTTTGTGAGGGGAGAGGATGAAGAGAAGACGGACAATAGAGGAATTCAAAAAAACTTTTCAGAGTTGTATAACAGCTGAGATCTAGGACTCAGTCTTTTAACATAGCGATTTTAGTCCAGAAGCACTGGTGAAATCAGTGCTTCTGGACTAAAATTGTTCCATACTCCTATAAAAAGGCTGAATGTGAATGCAAATATACGGTATGGCATCTGATTCAGAATTTACCCTTTTCAAATAATTAAAATAATCCTTTTTGCCATTTTAAAAACAGGCCAATGGCCTGTTGACAAGAAAACCAGTCACTCATGGCCAGTTTAATCACTGAATCTGACCCTGTCTGATATTTGAAGGAATTTCCTAATAATAGACGGACTCAAAACGGTATTTTAGACCCAGCAGTGGGACCAAAACATCTGTAAATGGTGTTATAGATTCACTAGGGCAGCAAATAAGGGTTATTTTCACTGGCTATTAATCTGTCGATCATTCTCCTGTTTAACCAATTAGTTGTTCAGGCTATAAAACAGTCGATCAGTGTTTCCCACAGCCCAAGATGACATCTTCAAATGTTTTGTTTTGTCCACAACCAAAAGATATTCAGTTTACTGTCACAGAGGAGTAAAAACACTAAAAAATATTAACATTTAAGCCCTTGGAATCTGAGACACTGAATAAATAATAGTTGACAACTAATCGGTTAAACAGTTTACAATGGTGCTCATGACCCCACTTTATATATGTATAATCTGAAATGGGATGACACATGAGGCACAAAATGGGGCTGAGGTGTTGCTCGTAACCCAAAACAGCCAGTTGTGACAGCCTTATAGTGGCTTTTCTCATCGTTTAGGGTTAAGACTTAAAGGTGCACTATGTTGTTTTGGAGAAGAAATTTAAACTCTGAATTGTAATATTTACAATATTAATGAGGTAATTATACAAACTTAGATATATTTATTGTTTCCACAACTGAATGAATAAGCTGTTCTCAGAGGAAAATAAGGTCAGCAGAACAGTGTTTGAAGCTAGAAAGGTGGCGGGGTCCGCCACATACAAACACTGTGTTGTCCTTTAAGTTCAGCTGGTTTATTCTGTTTGTTAAGGCATAAAAGAAAAAAAACAGTCGACAAGGATCTTTTTTTTCTTTTTCCTTGTATTGGACAACACAGTCTCACACTGTTTCACTTTGTTTATATGTGGCGGACCCTGCCATCTTTCTAGCTTCAAGCGGTGTTCTGGAGATCTTATTTTCCAAAACAAATATTTCTGGGTTTGTATTATTACCTCATTGTTATTGTAAATATCTTCTCCAAAACTACACTGTGCCCCTTTAAGACACAAGCCTGGACAACCTGGAAAAAAGATGTAATGAAATGGCAAAAATCCTCACATGACATCTGAGTTTGTTGAGTTCCTCTGTGAGTATTAAAGTAGATCAGGACTGGAAGTGCTGTGCGTGGAAACTTTATTCTAGTCAGGGAGAACTGACCTAATCTGGGTCAGTGCGGAGCCGGTCCCCCCGGTGTAGCCTACATGTGGCCTGTGTGTTTAGGAGTTGTTGTATTAAAGGGTTAGGGTGCCAAGTTCTGAAACAGTTCAGCAGCTCACCTTGAAGTCCCTGCTGTGCTGAGGCGTGTACTCGAAGGTCCAGAGAGCCCGGACCAGCCCGGACAGCTGCTCGGTCACCTCCCCCGCCTCCTGCTGCTGCTGCTGCTGCTGCTGCTGGCTCGCCTTCTTCTGCACCAGCACCCCGTTGGACTTGGCCTTGTCGTTGCCGCCGCTGCTGCTGGTCGTCGTGGTCGTCGTCGTCGTCTCGGCGCCCCTGAACTGCTCCAGAGCCAGGTACTCCGCGAACAGCTCCGTGTTGCTCAGGCACTGCAGGATAGCGTTCATGAAGCAGGTGTTGCCGTGGTTCTTGAGCCCGGCGACCCCCGGCACCTTGTCCCCGAACGGGAACCCCCCGCAGTCGCTGTCGTCGGACGGCAGAGACCCCCCGGTGGTGGTCGGGATGGAGGCGGCGTCGTCCTTCTCGTCCTCGGCGGCCTGCTCGTCGGTGCTGAAATGAGAGAGAGTCGACAGAGTCCGGAGAACTCTGTTCATGAAGCTCCCCACGGAGCGGACCGAGCTCCTCCGGAAGAGCTTCTTGCTGAAGGATTTCTTCTCCTTGTTACTGACAACTTTCGACATGGTCGCGGCGTGACGGCTTCCCCCCTCCACACACACACACACACACACACTCACACACACAGCACCCTCTCCTCCTCCTCCTCCACACACACACACACACCGGTTTAAATCCAGAAAGGGCCCCCCTGTTGTTCAGAGCGTCGCCTCATCCCCCCGCAGCTCGTCCGCTTCACGAGGCCCGGGCATATTTCACAGAAACTAAGAGGCCTGGCAGTTCTGGGCACCGCGCGGAGACAGTAGCATCAGTTCGGCCCACTGGCAGCAACACTGCGTCGGATTGCATAAACAGCCCTCCGCGGAGAGCCTCCGTCGTGAACGCTCGGGGTCGTCCCGCACCATCCCGCAGCAGCCGTCGTCCTCTCTAGCGGTGGGTCCGGTGACATAACATCACCTGTGTCGCCGTTCGGACGCGCAGACGAGGCGGGGGGTGGGTGTGGGGGGGACACGCAATGTAACGCCGCGCACAAAAACATCAAATCCACCGTCCACCGTCGGGCTGAGAGCGACCCTGAGCGGGATTCCTCATCATTTATTAAACAAACCGCAGCTCCACCCTGACGTTCAAGGTATTTCTACACCTCCGGTCAGCGCGTCCGAGGTGATGCAGAGGCCGACTGTGTTGGAGATGTTTACCCCGGGTGGGTGTCCTCTTCCCCTGAAACCCACTTTAAGCCGCCTCCTCCGCGGGAGCTCCGCCGAAGTGAGGAGGGACACCCCGACCGGAGCGGCTCAGCCCGCCGCTCCCTCGCCTCCCGCCGCCGCGGAGCATCTCTCCTCGAGCCAGATGTGACACAGATTCCTCCGGCGCTCCCCTCCGAAAAGTTTTTCTTTTTTTTGGAATTTTTTTTTTCAAACTCACTCTTCCGTGCGCCTTAATTCCACCTCGTCCGGACGGGATTGACGGCGAGGCCGCTTCTCGTCGCCTCCATCATCATCTGTAGGCTCCGCTAGATACTGCAGGCAGGGCGGTGACGGCTGACGTCAGGGCCGAGCGCTGGTCCATGTTGGAGGAGAGCAGGTAGAGCAGCATGTGATGCTGGGGGATGCTCCGGGCCCGTCGCTGGACAGCACCGGCACGGACGAGCGCCGGTTGGGCAGCAGAGGCGACCAATTATCACCCATCATTCACAGAGAATAAAAATGAGTCATTCTCTTTCATTTACTGGAGTCCAGGAAGAAAGGTTACCGTCGGGGTAACGCCTGCAAGACCATGAAGAGGGTTTATTAGTTTCTGTTAAAAGTCCTACAAATTGAACAAATCTTTGAGTTCATTATCTTTAAATCTGCGGTAATTCACACATGGATCTATTCAGGGCTGCAAACAGCAAAGATTTTCATAATCAATTAATCTGCTGATTATTTTCTTGATTAACCGATTAATCATTTGGCATAGATCTAATCAGAAATGTACTAATACCAGAGCTCGGGGTGGTGCGGTATTTCGATATTTACGATAATCGCGATATTAGAAAATAAATCATTGCTATTATGTTAACACATATGATAATAAAAGATGGTAGGCTTTTCCACCTGCCTCTATGTATTTTGAGGGTGATTTATTTTCCCGAAAAAAGAGACATAAAAAAAGTAAAGAAAGTTAAAGGTACAGTAGATCACTAGAAATTTTTCCAAATTTCTATAAATATCGCGATAATATTGCCATCGTGAATTTGATTGGCCACGGTAATCGTGTAGTGAAAGTCTGATATCGTGACAGTCCTAACCCCGAGGTGACATCTTTCATTTGGGTTGCACATAATGGATTTTGTTAAACCGACTCTCATAACCGATTAATTGCCAGCTTCTCGTGGCAGATACCGTTAAGATAACTGATTAAAAAGAAGTTCATAACCTGTAGTTCGTGGGAACCTGAGATTTGTTTTGTCAAAACTCACACACACTTCTTCCTTCTCCCAGAACCCTGGTGGGTCGTGTTAAATTACAATCATACCATATTTCATTGTGTGGCGCCAACCCGAGCAGACGGTGACTTTTTTCTATGTTTATTTTTTCAGAGCTTGTAACTGCTGCGCGTTGGGACAATGAGTGCTATTTGGCTTCATGCGATCGGCTTCATTTATGGGCTACAATTTCATCAATACCAATATTTTGCCTTTAACATCAATTTCCTAATATTGGGCTGCTTATTTATTAGTCCGATGTTAATCGTGCATCTCTAATTTGATATCACAAAGACTAAGAAAAGCAGCAAATCATATCATCCGAAAAGTTGGAAGTAAGTATTGTTTGGCATTTTTGCTGAAAAAAAAATCACTTTAATGACGAATCAATCAACAGAGTAGCTGCAGATTACTTTTCTGTAAATCTTTTAACTCAAAGTAGACAATTTTTATTTATCGATTCATCACTTCAGCACCAATTTATCATGTAGTCTAAAATAGTTTCCCAATCTGATCATTTTAGAACGTCTAATACACGATTTGAAGCAGGGCTGGGCACAGATATTGGATCATTGTTGTGACGGCACTATACACTATGATACTGCACAAGTGTTTTAAATCTTTTCCTGGTTTCAAAGGCTGCATTACAGTAAAGTGAAACCGCACCGTTCTACTTCCCATACATGCCCACTTAGCCAACATTAACACATTGCTGATGACTATTTATCAGAAATCTCAATGTGTTAATATTCTATGGTACTAATAGTCATCCCTACAATATTGCCATATTGCCCAACCCTACTTTTTACCAGTATCTTCAAGTATCCATGGTGCCGGTCTCCCCAGTCTTTCTGCATGTATTCCCCAAACAACAAAATGCATTTAACACCAGGTAGGAACAAAAAAAAAAAGGCAAAAATGCAGCGCAACATTGGAAACACGGACAGTTCAACCAGTGTGAGTTTACGAGAGGAGAATGTACAAGAAAAAGGCCGGACGTTTATTAAACTATTACATTACAAACTCGTTCATCTAAAGAATAAACATACTTTGATGGAAAGTAACACAACAGGCTCCGTTTTAGTGTTGATGTTTTATGTTTTATGTACAGACTTTCACAAAACTGCATGGAAAAATAGATGATATCCAAACCATCGGTTCAGCCGCTACCACCGTCACCCTCGCCTTTACATCAACTGCTGAATGTGAAGCTCAGTTAACAGAAAACGACGCAGCTCAAATCCTTATTATAATTTAATATCATAGATGAATTATATTAGTATGACAAATAAACGGACAACAAATTGATTTAAAGCGATGTACATTTTGTTACTTCCCTTAAATGCTTCAGTAACTTATAAATGCAGAAATTAACGATGTGCAGTCGTCGTTTGGCTCGACTTGAAGGCATCATCCAAAGTCACACTCAACATTAATCAGTATAAAAAAAGTTTGAACCGCCCTGATTTTCAATCTCTGAACATTCCCCTGAATCCCACCTAGACAGGACAATAATCCTAAAAATGCTGTAGCCCCCGAATTTGAAATTTAAAGGGCTGTAACACGTACACCAACTATTATATAACATTCTTCTTCACAGCCTGGAAATCGGTCAAACATGTCTGTGAGTCCCTGGTCTTCCTCCCTCCCCGCTGTTAGTAGTCGATGCCCCGCACGGCGGCGATGGTGGACACCACTCGACGAGGCAGCAGTTTGGCGGTCTGTCTGTAGTCTTCTGGTTTGGCCCTCAGCAGGGTGACGATGTGCTGCAGGGATCGGGAGGGCTGCAGGCCCAGAGCGTCCATGACGTTGCTCAGATAATCTGCGGGGCGAGAACAAGAGATTCCGTACAACTTAACTGGGAGAATACGTGACGGTTTTGCCAAGCGAAGAGACGGAACTGGCGGTCACTGTACCGATGTCTGTGGCCAGCTGTTTGGTGGAATGGACGCTCAGTTGGGGGATGAGCAGGATGGCGTCGCAGTAGGTCTGCATGGTCGCCCGAGCGATGGAGCCCAGCCAGTAGTCAGCGGTGTTGTCCAGCTCTGGAAGGTCATCACCTGAGACAGAGGGAAAGGGACGTTTCACAGTGCTTCATTCACAAGATGTAAAGGGAACAAGAGTTAGTGGTGTGTGGACAGGATACGAGCTAAGACAGCTGGGGATTTTAATAAGTCAGTAACCTTATTTGGCTGATTTTTGTGGGTGTTTAGACTGTTGTGGAAACGCAGACAACAATGGCATGAAGAAACTTTTAATTCCCTGAAAAGTAGTTCCTGGGACCAAAACTTCAAGGAATTTTTAATAATAATTACTATATTTACAGATTTCGGACTGACTCAGCAAGCCAGTGTCAGTGTCAGTGTGTTACAGCAATGTTGGCTAGATCTATATCCTCCTCTTTTGTGTCAGAATTGATTTTTAAAACTGGAGGATTGTGGAGACTTCATGTAGACTGTGAGGAGAATCAGGGCTGATGGCCAGAAACCTTGCTCTGGAGGGAAAGGCAGTTTCCCAGCATGTAGGGCCAGCTCCAGTGCCGGGTCCTCCTGAGTCACGAATGGCTCCAAGTGGAGAGGCAGAGACATCAGGTACTGCCCGATCTGGTAGGGAAAGACAGACATCTAGTTTGATACAACCAGTATCTGGGAGCTGCAGTATAATATGTACTGTACAAGACAAGACTTGTACAAGTAAAACTTTAAAATGCAATGACGCATATTAAAGTCAAACCTGACTTACATTGGTAATGTATTCCTGCGGCGACAGGCTGAAAGTAGGCAGGTCCTCTGTGTAGCGCTCTCCAAAACCAGGTGCCTCTTCTCTCTGAGCACAAATCAAACGGTGTGAGGTGAGATTAAAATAGACACAGCCAGTCCAACTCTCAAATGCACACAGACAATCCAGAAGCTCTCAGCATTGCACTCAAACGGTGTCCGTCAGTATTTCAAATCAAATCACGTAGAAACTTGACACTTAATCACCTCCATCTTGGAGACGAGGCAGAGCTGGTGTTTGATCTGCAGGAAGACGGAGTCGAAGGCCAGCTGGTTGGCTTGCTGGTTGAGTCTGGTCAGAGCAGATCTGGGCTCTGCTAACAGGCTGGAGTTACCTGTGCCCTTCTCCTGCAAGACAAAGGCAAAGAGATGCACACAAACAGCTGCAGAGGTAAACCAGAGTCAGTTCTCTCACAGGATACAACAAAATCTATTTTCATTCCGACCCCCGGTCACGCTCCGTACCTTTAGGGAGTAGAGAACCTCCATCAGGCTGTTGTACTCAGCCATGTTTCCCCTCTGAAGGTAGTTGTATTCCTGCCAGGGGTTCTTGGTGGCGCTCTTCCTCTCTGTGGAGCTGGTCTCCTGGATGCCCGCCAGGCTGCGTGGACTGTACGACTCTGACAGGTACTTACCCGCCGTGCCCAGGATCCTGTGGGAAGGCATGGATTCCTTAAAACTCAACATTGTTCCTTGTTGACATGAGTTATATCAGTTTCAATGAGATGAGTAGTTCGGAGCGAAAGAGAACAACTAGAACACTGAGATTAGAGATGTTCCCCCCTACCACCTTTAATCATTTATTTATCAATTTGTTCTTTTTTTTGTTTGTTTATTTTCCCTAATTGTTCATCAATCTGTCTGGTGGACAATTATGAATATGTATGGATACACAGGTAGATATTAGTGATGTCACGTCATGTTATTTTAAAACCTGCACCCACCCGGTCCGTTATGAGAGCCAACTCGCTTCCCCCAATCTGTTAAAATATGTGCTCATCAACAACCCGAAGCCAGCCCGACCCGCAAAAACATGATGCACCATATGAGCACTAGACCGATAAATGAGGCAGACTGAGAGCAGCCGCTGTCCGTGGTGTTGATTCCGCTGCTGGGAGCAGAGGAAACCAAAACAGAGCCATTTCTCTTTTCCTCTTTGTCCCCCGCTCTCAGAAGAGGGAGGATCGAGGCTAAATAAAGTAAATGAGAAGGTAAAGGATTAAACGAATTGTTCCAAACGCTGTTATCTAATGTTGAATAAAGCAGCGAAAGATATCTGAACATTTCAACAAGTTTAAACTTTGAACATGAACTGCAATGTGCAAAAAAACAATACAGTCCACAGTCCCAGGATTTCACCTGTTTCGACGTGCTTTGAGTTCACGACCAGCGGAAGTGAAGGCGCTCTCACTGGATGCGCTTGCTGTCGCTTGTTCCTCCTCCACTGCGCACTAATTCTGATGCAATTCTTTGCATATTGGACGATACCAGTGAGTTAAAAAATACATACATACACTATTTATTTATTTTTACAGATGTATACTAGTTACCCTGTTTGGATGCTATCTTATGTAGGTGCTTGAAGTTACACAGGTCGCTTGCAACTTATGGATATTTGGTACCTTTGCACTAAAAAGTCGTTGCATACAGGTGCACGTGACGCTGCTGGGAAATACCATGGTCCCGCTTGTAATAAATAAATGATGTGGTATTGGATCGGAGCGTAGACTTGTGTACTGATCGTTACAGACTCCAGCAGTTTCCAATACTGGTATTGGTATTGGAGCAACCCTAATTGTAAAATGTTAAGTTTAAAGATTTCTCGTACTTGTTTGACAGCTGCTGCTCAAACGCTCCGCATTGTCTCAGCAATTCTCCACAAGTGGCAATGATCCTGCAAATCACAACACAAAACCACAAAGTGTTAAAATCAGTGATGAAAAAAAGGAACTGTACTTTGCAAAACTGTAAAAATAAATAAATAAATGAAACATTAACCTGACAGAGTTCTGGAAGGCTGTCCAGTCCTCCTGGAAAACAGATGAACTTGGAGTATCCTCCAGTTTACACTTCTTCCTGATCGACTGCAGCGTTATGGAAAAGTCTGACATGTACCTAGAAACAAGCACAGTGAGAAAACAGGCTTTATCAGTCGATTCAGATAAAGGTCCAGACATTTTTCTTCTATGAATAAAGCAAAGAGGTCAACACATTATACGTGGCTTATAACTGTGACGATAAAAAGATCTTTTACTTGGTGAAGAGGGCTTTAAGGGCTTTGAGGAGGCCACACACGGCCAGGCCATCAGTCAGTTTGACACAGCGGTCCACAGCGGCGCTGGCCAGGCCGAACAACTTGCCGACAGAGTGGCTCAACTCTTCCACGCAATCGATCACCTCCCCGCGTTCCTAAACAGAGAAGAGAAGAAAAAAAAAAAGAAAAAGAGAATTGAAAATAGGAAGTGAATCAAGACGAAATAACAGTTTTGGTAAATCTGTTATCTTATGAGTGTGTGTGTGTGTGTGTGTTTGTGTGTGTCTAACCAAAGGTACAGCACTGATCTGGATGAGAAGGTGAGCTTCCTCAAGATCTCCATACTGCAGCTGATAAGGTTTGTAGGGGTCGTACAGCGCACAGACCAGCTCATTCACCTTCAGCAGATTATTCTCACCTGGGGAGAAACACACAGACGGAACATAAGGACTCTAGCTCCACCCACACCTGCACCATCTACAGTCCACGCCTTGTCTAAGCACAGACCCAGGTGCGGCAGCATGGCGGCCTCCAGGTTGTGTCCGAAGGTGGACGTGGTGTTGTGGAGTTCCAGCAGGGTGTCGAGACGCTGCTCTTGGGCCGCCCGCTCCAAGGCTGTGCTCAGGCACACGGGGATGGATGGAACCATGGCTCCCAGAGTTTGGATCAGCAACACGGTTACCACCTCGTACGGGTTCTTGAACACCTGTTAATCAAAAGAGCATTTTGTACTCCACTTTCTCCGATTCATCACTATCAAACCATTTCAAAAAAGTGTGTCAGAACGGTCGAAAGGTGTCTCAGTGTGCCTCACCTGGCTGCTCCACTGTAGCTGAGAGTGCCACGTCGAGATTAAAGTGTCGTAGAATTCAGAAAGCTGCTGATTCAAACTGAGCTCGCTCTGGGAGAGATCCTGCCACATGCTCACCAGCTGGCCCTGGAGATGCCAAAACAAGACATTCACTCACAAACGGACATTAGAGCAAACAAGAGTCATCATTTTGTGACGGCTTCTTTATTAATATCACTAAAGTGAGGGAGGGGCCTCTACCTTGTGACACTTGTAGTAGTAGGCGAGGAGCTGTGGCATTCGATCTATCTCTGTGAAGACTTTAACAAACAGCTTGGCTTGGTCTGCAGAGAAAACACATGTAAACATACTGTAAGTCTACTTAGTGTTCGCTGAGAGTGGACAGGAAATGGAAGATAGAATAAGTATGAGAAAAATAAAGCACTTCTCTTCTTCCAGGTTCTTACCTATAGACATGGAATTGAAGGTTGCGACTATTTGTGGGCTGGCCAGAGCCTCCAGTCTGTTTTTCAGAGCCTCCAGGTGGACACACTTTTCAGAGTAGTCCGGTGTGTCCACCAGCATGGCCAGGCTGTTCTGCATGCTGGTCAGCTTGGAGGAAATGACTGCAAGGTCCTGGGAAAGGAAGAGAACAAGACAGTATCTTAATATTTTATCAAACTGTTACATATTCTGACCTTGATAGAATTGGTTCACTTCAGCTGCACAGGGAATTGATTCTGTCTGTGAGAGGTCTCTCAGTGAACCGTAACTTTTCCTCCAACATTAAAATGAATGGTCTACGCAGAAAGTCATATTACATGAAAAGGTTTAGTTCTATTAATATTCATTTTGATGAACGCTTGTATGGATGTCTTGCCCGGCTGAGCAGCGAAGGGTCATGATCACAAAGCAGCAAGCCAGACAAAAGTTAACAAGTGAAGTCTTTTATTTATACCTGTGTTTTGAAGGTCTCCTCAATGTCTGCACTCAGCGTGCTCCACTTGTCTGCCTCCTGCAGAGCGTCAGCTGCCAGATGCATGCGGCTCTTCACTTGATCTATCTCCACCAGGACCTGGTACATAAGAATAACATTCAATAAAAGTCATGCTTCAAGAAATACTCTGAGAAATATCCCTTATGCCACTGTCAGACTATTATAGATCTTATCATCAAATATAATACTTGAATTGCATGGCGTCAGGTTAATAGTCAATGTTGATTAGTATCTTTGTTTTACATCCAATGAGTTACTTGGAAACTGTGAATATACATCAAGTGTTTATGTTGAAATGACATAGCGATTAAACTGTTGCACACCTGCATCGACTGCACAGTGTCTTGCTCAAACTTCTTGATGTCCTCTTTGACCAGAACCATCTGCTCCTTGAGGAAGGAAGCCTCCTGTTTCAAAGCCTCCACGTCTCGCAGCACTCTGGGCATATTTTGGAGGGCCTGGATACTGCTCTCTACACACAGAAATGGAGCAGTCTTACAGTTAATAAAGGGCAGCCTCTCATTCATTAGTCACTATACATTCAGTTTCCAATTTATTAGGTACACCTAGCTAAAACTAATGCAGCCTAACACAGAAGTTGAGCAATAGATTCTGCTGTCATGGAGGTTGTAATGTCAGGTTGTTGTTTAAACTGAAGTGACAACTGACTGGTGTTTCCTTTATTTTCCTCGCCCTGTTTCATCAACGAGGGCAGGCTACATAACAGACACATCTCTCTGTACAGTATAATGCAATACAGCATAACAGCACCACAAACTACATCTGCCTACATAAGCAGAAAGTTGGATCATCACCTCTGACCTCTCTGTACCCAGAAAACCTGAAGTTTATAAACTTCATGATGTGTGGATCCATTTCAGGACTGTTAACGCTGCATCGGAACCTCGACAGCATCCTCCTGTCTGACACTGCTGTCAAAGTGTCCAGCTCCACCCCCACGACGTCATAAACTGACTACTGAGTGTTTGATTCATATAAAACAATGTCGTCCTTGAATGACCCCTGCTTACAATTTGAAATGGTGCAAAAACTAAAACACTACACCCTTTGATTGTGTGCATGTATGCTTGCCAGGTTTCTGATAATACATCCGGTGTAGCCATTACAACATTATTAACATTTCAACTGCATTGCTGCAAAATTACAAACCATTTCTCGGTGCTGCACGTTTTTAAACAACACCAAATTGGTATCAAAGAATTCACTGATGATGGATAGCTATGGAGATATACAGGCTTCATATGTAGATTACAACAAACTGGATTATAACAATAGTAAACATTTAGCCAGAATATGTGCTAATACAGTGTAATACAACAGTAAATTAATAAAGAGTGTTTTCAAGAAGGTTGTAAATAAAGATTTTTCAAGAAGTGTTGATTTAACTTTATGGCCATTTTGAGGCGGTTTGTGTCGCTGTTGAATTGTGTTGAATCAGAAGCGTTTCTAATATTACAGTCTAACAAGAGAAGACAGCCTACAATGTGTTAAAACTGTCATTATTGGGTCAGTTGAACCACTCACCCTCAATGGCATTGTTGACTTCCTGGATGAACAGCTGTAGCTTCATGACCAGTGTAGCTGCGTGCGTGTCCGCCTTCCCCGGCGCGTCCTTCTGCACCACCTTGAAGGCTCCGTTCACCCAGTCTTTGACGTCGAAATCATCGTCCAGGAATTTGGAGAAATCCATGTCGCCCCCTCAGTCCTTCAAGAGGGAGAGAGGGAAGGCGGCGTTCAGTCAAACTCTTCTGCTTCAGTGCAGTCTGTGTCATCGACCCATTGCTAACGCTAGCTAGGTCTTCCCAAACAGTGGCTTCGACACGAATATAAAATAAATAGCCCAGGAAAATGAAATTATCATTACAACTAGATATAGTTCCAACAGGGCGACGGCTTCCTCCAGAGTTATTTTTAAACGTCTACGGCTTCAAAAGAGAAAAATACTGTCATTTTCCTGGATGTTTGATGCTGGCAGGGCTACTGACACTTGACAACAACTTCCTCCTTGTGCTTTCTATTTACCTTCCCCCGAAAACAAGCGCCCGCGAAACAATCGGACCTGCCGAATAAAACCTTGACAACAGAATGAATGAAGACGATTCATGTGTTTTAAATGTATCTAATATTAAATTTAAAGTTATTTAACATCCGGCCAATTATTAAAGAAAAAAACGAACGCATACAGCGGTTAGCTTGAAACAGTGTCACAGATAAGTATGTCCGTGTAGGAACATTTTTTTTTTTTCACTGGGGTGAACCGCAGTGAAGTTAGTTTTAAGTTGGATATTCGACAGACATTCGCTCCGGTTAAACCTCTTCTTCGCTCCGGGTACACTGCGATCCGAGCAAGCCGCTCCAACATTTCAAGTGCACCCGTATTGCAGACTTTACAGTAAACACACGGCGATAGAAGACGGCTACAGCGTGTACCGACTTCCTGTTTTCAAAATAAAAATGTGGGCTATTTAAAGCAGAGATATGGTGTTTAAAGCTATTGAGAAGCTATTGAGCTAAAATGCTAATATTTACATACATAAATATTAGGTCATGTGATCAATTGACTCAAAATCAGTGTGGGATCATAGTACTCCACTGGCTGCATGAGACACACCTCTTATTTTTACATTTTACATCTCCAAATATTTTTTATTAATTTTTGTATATAAATATTAGCATTTTAGCTCAATAGCTTCCAGGTCATGTGATCAATTGACTCAAAATCAGTGTGGGATCATAGTACTCCACTGGTTTGTTTTTTAAATCTCAGCCTTGTGTAAGTTTTCTTGCTATAAATTATTTTTAAAAAAAGCCCAACACATGATATATTTCTGTAATACAAAAGAGGTCACCTATTAATTTGAAGTTATATTACAGTACAAGGCGACGTGGCATACCCCTTAACCTTCCCACCTTAATTCTCTCCCCCAAAATCTAAAGTGAACACATTCAGTTGTACATCATACATCATATTCATGTTTCATGCAAGGGTTTATGTACGGTTGCTATGACAGTTTCAGAAACATATGATAAAAACTAGCTAATGCTTGTAGGTTATCATTTTCCTCACCTCGTTTATTGCAGGGTCAACTTCCTCTTTAATGCTCAGCCCGCCCACCTATGTGAGGGCATGCAATCTCGATTATGTAGTTTCACAGCTAAGGCTCAACAAAGAAAGTTTCATTTTTATTGATCAGATGAGAAAATAACCCCTATAGTTTAAGTATCCTCTCTGAACCCTTTAGTCACTCTCGCTTTTTGTTGCAATTTATTTGCCCTGAACTTTGCTGACAAATCAACCAACCAACAGACACAGGCGACAACATTACACTTGGGGCGATCTGGAGGAAGGGAAAGCTGCTGAACTATGAAGGTTTGCACAGTGTTACTCCCTAGGAACAGGAAGGAACACGTGGTAAATCTGACGTGTTAACGAACATACCAGCGTATATTAATATCTGTAAAATGGTATTTGATGGGAGGAAACAATGGGCACAACGCATCCGACGCACGACGAGGGATCTCACTTGGTTATACACGTCACATCTGAAGCTGCTAATGCAACTCAGGAGTCAAACAGAGAGCCTGTGCCAAGATAAGTGGAAAACCTTAAAGGACCATGTCCTGGTAAAATTATGGCTTTACGTAGCCGTGTGTTCAAAAGTGAAACATTCTAGCAACATCATATCTCCTGCAACAGACATTTATCTTCACACACAGTATGTTTCATGAATATTATGCAAACCAGAAAGGGAGTGAGATCTGTACACTCCTGCCATACACCATCTGCACGTACAAGGACACTTCTTCTAGTCCTAAAAGTGATTAGGAAATATATAAAAGCTCTGCATTTTTGTGTTTTATATTGAAAATCACATGTGAGAGATTGTTGCCATGATTAGAATGAAGTTGCAATTAAGTTAAAACTTGATAAAAATAACAAAACAGTAATAACTCAAATAAAGAGTTAATCAGACATGATATGAAATAAGGTGACACATTTGTGACCTGATGTTTTTCATGCCTCAATGAAAAGGTGAGATAGCGTGTATGTGCCTGTTTATGTTGGAATGAGTCATAAAGAATCGTTCGATATTTTATTGTCAGTTTGTGATTGAATTTCAAGGTACAATTTTGAGAATGAATCTGGTAATGGTACAAAAATCAACGTCGGTTCACTTCATTTAATGTGATACAGAAGATCCTGAGAAGACAAAGGCAGCAGAGAAGAAAGATACGTAGAAACGGATGCAGAACATTCTTCGGTTTTACCAAGTGGAAAACCAGGACACCGCTCTTCACCCTGTCTTGTGTGTGATGCATCTTGTGTTGGCTTTTACGTCCACATATGACAGGTTTAAACAAAAAAATACATTAGTTCCGTAACTGTGTCCCTGTTAAAATAATGGCTTTACATTGTCATGCATTCGACAGTGAAACATTCCAGTTACTTCATATCTCCTGCAGCAGACATTTATCTCCACACACAGCCAGTTCCATGAATATTATGCAAACCCGAAACACAGTTAAGGCTGGAAGTGGAGCTGGAAGCGAGTAAAGCGTCGGACGACACACATCAGCGTACAAAGCAAAGGTGTTCCAGCTGCTCTTCGACTCATTCAAAGATGGGAATAATTGATGATATTAAGGACACCCTGTCCAAGGCGGTGTTTACTCCTTCCACTCTGTTATCCGGCCGAGGAGGGCTGCACATGGCTCAGATCATCCTGTCTCTGCTCACCTTTGTCCTTGCTGGCATCAGAGGAGGGAGCAGCCATACCTACTGGATCTACGCCATGTTCACCTGGGCCTTCTGCCCCATCATGACCCTCGTCATCACCATTATTGAGATGTTTAAGCTGGATATCATACTCAATATGTTTTGCATGCACTGGGATGATTTCACCACTGGGATGGCCATGTCCTCCACGCTCATGACCGTCTCCGTCGCTATCACCTACGCCAACTTCTACGCCTGCCTGAAATGCCTGTACGGCTGGATCGTGACTATATGTGCGTTCTTGTGTGGCTTCGTCTACACTCTGGAAGTGGTGAAGGACAAATTCCTGGACAAGAAGAAAGGGGTCTACCTGGCTGCTCTGCCTGGTTTCTGGAAGGTTTTGGAGGCCTTTGTGAGCTGCATGATCTTTATATCACTGACTGGTTACAGAGATAAGCCGGCCCTGATCCTGTGTGTCATAGCATATATCATTCCTTTCCCCATCCTGCCACTGATCATTGCCACCAACATCCTCAAGAAACTGAAAGCGTGTTTGCCCTTTAACCTGGACAGGTTTGTGTTTATCTTTCTGGTCGTCTCTGTTGTGCTGTACATATTTGCTGCTATCATGTGGCCCATTTTTATGTTCAGAAACAACCCTCGTCCCAGTGACTGTCCACCCAGCTACTGTATCTGGGCCATACAGTTCATGGTTGCCTTTATGACCTATGTAAATCTCATTCTTTTCATACTGGACCTCGTTTTTACCCTGCTTGGTATCTGTGGCTTTAAACGCACCTAAACTTTTTAAACCCTTTGACCTTTAAAGGTGCAATATGTAAGAACTGTTGTTGAGAAAATTCAGAAATTAGAATTAGCAACACAATGCAAATAACGGCTCTGACCTTCAGGTCTTGTGCTGGAAAGATATATGTATAGTAAAGTTAGCAATGCTAACCAGCTAGCCCCTACCCGTCCTGGTGTATAACTCCTGTGCTAGTGGTGAAAACACCAAGATTTCTCCGGAAGTCCAAACTCCCCGTCCGTAATGCTAGCTGCACAGCCAACGGCAGCTACAGTTAGCAGCAGTTAGCGATCACTCTAGCGATATGCTGCCCCCCTATTTGTTTTGAATTCAACAGGTAGTAAATTCTTACTTATTGCACCTTTATAAAACCTGTATAAAAACGACTACACGTGTGTTAGGCTGTATATTTTGTTCAGTTGAGTGTCTATATTATCCCAAATGTTTCCAAAATGTTCAGAGAAATCCATAATTGTATGCAACATGTGGTCGTCATGTCACCATTACCGCCTCCAGTTGTGTTAAACTTCCAGGGAAACAATAGAAGACACGACAGATAATCAGTAAGGTAGGCAGCAAACTAGCAAGCTAACTAGCCACTCCATTGTTTACTTTTGTTTATGGCTTGCTCATAATAGAGCATATTTATTCATCTTTATCAGCAATGCTGGTTGTTAAATAATGAAGACAACAACTCCCATGATCCCACCCTACTTCATGACATCATCAAGCTCCGTCTTTTGTTATTGTTTTGACGCCATAGTGGCAGAAATTTCATACTGTGTCTTTAAACTTGTACTTATAGATTAAAAACAACTGTAAGATTGATGCTCAACATGTCTTTCCTTAGCAATAAAACAAATAGGTGTGTTTGTGCTAAGTTTTCTAGCTAATTGGAGGGTTCCTAGTTTAAATAGTGCTTTTAAAGCCTTGTCTGCCTAGCGGCTAATTTGGCCCGTAAAAATGATTTCCCACAGCTGCTCTGTTGTTGTTAGCAGTGCTGGGTCATGCATGTTTTAGCTGACCAATCAGAGCAGACTGGTTATCCAGGAAGCTTAAAGAGACAGGAGCTAAAACGGAGCGTGGAATACCGTGCCACAGTACTGGATTTTTTCAGTTTTGAGCCTTAAAGCACGTAAGCCTATTCCATAGTAACCCAAAATAGAATAATGAACCTGAAAATGAAAATAATATGTCTCTTTCTACCTATGATTCCAAACTGCACAATGTTATCAAACAGGTTAACATCAGGCTGACCACAGAAAACGAAAGATGCAAGAAAAAAGGCCAAATCATTGCCATAGTGATAATGAATAAACATAATTACCTTTTTCTGGTTACACTCTTTTATATATTTTGCATATACATTTTTCGGCAGGTTATAAGTGATTCAATGTAAACTTTAATGTACTTTGTATGATTACATCTAAAATAACTAATGTGTTGTGTGTATTTCCTAATATGTTGCTGTGATATCAAATACAAACTATATGTATGTCTCTGCCAATGAATATAAATAGATGTGTATAAGAAGTGTTGCATTGCGTCTGTTTGAAAATGAGATTAGACATGAATGAACACCCCTGTGTTTGCTGGGATCTGTCAGCCACAGACAGTGATGGATGTGCAGCAGGAATAAAGTGACACTCTGATAAAGACACACTTGTGACCTCATTTTTTTAGTCCTAGATGAAAGGCTGTAATGATATGCGTGTGTGAAACAGACAGAGTGATAGCGTGTACGGGCCTATTTATGTTGGAACAAGTCATAAAGAAATGTTTGATATGTACTAGTCAGTTTGTGATCAAATTTCAAGGTACGACTTTAATGATGAATCTGGTTATGATAAAAGAAATCAATTTCAGTTCACGTCATTAAATTTCATGCAGAAGATCCTCAGAGGACAAAAGCAACAGAGATGAAAGATAAAAGAAAGGGATGCATAACATTTTTCAAATATACTGATTTTAATCACATAAAGGAGCACATTTTATTGGGTGGTACAAGTCTCTGAATGTGTTTTGCCTGCAGAATACTGAAGAAACATTTTTTGTCAATAGAAATATAGAGATTAATTAAAAAACTTGTCTTAAAGGGGTCAATATATACGAATTTTGGTTCAAAATTAATACAAATCACAAACAGAATGTGATTAAAATTACAGTTGTCAACACCTCAGCTGAAACTCTGTTCCTGATTCATCACCGGCCTGCTCTACATTTTTAGCATCATGCTGCTGTTTTTTCTGTGTTCTCCTTGTAATTGCTAACATTGGTTGAATGACTAGAGGGTGATATACTTAACACCAGTTATGTTTTACACAGTAGAAGACTGGTGATATTACGCTAGGCTAGCATGTTTGCATTTGTGTGGGACCGCATCCACTTGTCCTGAAATCGACCGACAAACATTACAGAACCCACAGTCAGTTAGCTTTAATGCTAGCCTACGTTCACTACACTCACACCTTAATGACACTTTTCCATAGTAGAATGAGTGTTAACAACAGCCTAGCAGCTTGGCTACTTACTCACTCTCTGGGTGGTGAAATATCTTCGGATGCCTCGTTTCTTTTTCGGTGGCATTTTCTATCTACAAAGCAGAAACACGGGCAAAAATGTTGAGACCAAACAAAATACTGATGTGAGGATTTACTTTCATGATTTCCTGGTGTATGTAGTACTGCTGAACTAAGTACTTCATAGACTACTTGCATGTATAATAGGAAGTACTCTTACTGTGTACTTTTAGAGTAAACCTGGGTCAAAATCCTGACCAGATCACAAGAATAAGGATATTTCGCCCAACTTTGAGGTCGAATAAAAAACTTATTTTCCATAAGTTGTCCAAGATTCATATACGACTGAACTAAGTACTTCATAGACTACTTGCATGTATAATAAGAAGAACTCTTACTGTGTACTTTACTATTATACTTATAATACTATTATACTTACTTATTACTTTAAACTACCTGTATGACTTAAACAGGTAACCTGATAAAAAATATGTTTTAAAATGTCTATAAAACACTTTACTTTGATCAGTAATGTGTGTCTGATTGGTCAACAAAAAAAAAAGCTTTACAAACAGCATGTATTGAGGGCAGTAAGTCAACATTCTGTATATTAGAAAGCAGCGCTGCCAATCGTGCCCAGAATAAGATGATCTGTAAATTTCCTCACAGCACATTATTTGAAGGGTTAAAGAGACTTTCTGGGCCCTCTCATGACCCCGGCCCCCAACATACCTGGTGTTCCCCCCCTGTCGGTCGCCTTGTCAGAAAGAGTCTCCTTCCGCCTTGGACCTTCATGGAAAACACACTGATAGTCTGAAGGGCCACTCATGGATCAGGAAATTTGAATAAAGGGACGTGTGTAAACGGTGCCTCCCCATCATATAATGCCCTGTGTCAATATGAGATCAAACAGAGGTAGAACAAGGAGAGAGGAGGTCATAGCCATAAGTTTATCCTGCAGAGTGAGGCTGTAAATTTAGAGATTTTTTGCGTCTTGATTTTTGACATCACGATCTCATCATGTGCGGTCCATTCAAGGGCTGTCAGGGCATTTTACGCCTCTTGGAAATAATCTTCACCACTCTGACTCTCATCATAGTCATCTTCAGAGGCAGGATGGTGAGTCCATGGGGCGTCTGGTGTGAGTTCGTCTGGGTTTTCTGCATCGTCGTGCCCATCGTGGTGACCGTGGTGGAGGCCAGAAAGTGGCACATCCTCCTGGCCGCCTTCCTCCCAGACTGGGCCGGCCTGACCTGCGGGCTGACTGTCCTGTGCGCCGTGATGATCACTTCAGCCACCATCATCTTCGCAGCTGTTTTTGTCTGCCTCACCTGCATCAGCAGCATATTGTGTTTCATCACCTCCCTGGTTGCCACTGTTTTGTTCCTGATCGACGCCGTGATGCAGAAAAAGAAGTGTCCAAGCGGCTACCTGTGCAGCCTGAGAGGAAGTCTCCGCATGTGTGAAGCCTTCCTGGCTTGTATTATCCTCACGGCTGCCACTGATCACTTTGTGAATGCTGAATGGTTCTATCGCCCCTTTGGGATGATATGCAGCATCATTGTGTTTGCTGTTTGCCTCCTGCTCACCGTGGTCATCATAGTTCTCAATCTGCTCAAACTGCTGCGGTGTCTGGTCCCGTTCGGGCTGAACCTGATGGAGCTTGTGGTCAACATCGTGGCGGTGCTGTCGTACCTGCTCGCTATCATTCTCTGGGCCGTCTTCGGTTACAGACGCTACAAGTACAATCCTTACATCTGCAACAAATGTTCCTTCGCAGACATTAACACTGTTGTAATAGGAGCCAGTGTCAATCTGATTTTATATATCGTGGATCTGGTTTTATCCTTCAAATCTCGCTAGAAATGCAAGATTAAGAAAGCACGGATTTTATTTTGTGTGGTTTTGCCTCCTTAGAAGTTAATTCTTTTAATGACAAAGACACTTCAGGGACAGTAGCTGTATGTCGCCAAAAGCCATGTGAAATATTAGCATTTCGATGATGATACAAAGAGTACTTTTCTTTTGTGTTTTCAGAGATGTCTTGACAAATTAAAATGACTGGAGGTCTAGTTTGTATAATTTGAAAAAAGGAAGAGAATAAAAGTTGTGTTTAAACCAGAGTGGACGGTCTGTTCAATAATTTCAAAGTGTTTATTGTCGTCATTTGACTGCGTCTACACAGCTTTATTGTCTCTCTGCTAACGCAACAATAGTTCAGAGACCGAATATTCAAATCTCACAACTCTGACCGTTACATGAAAGTGAGATAGTGAATGCAAATGTCATAGCAAACATTCCTGGCTGTTATACCAACTTACGTTTTTAGAAATAATACATATGGATTTACACACTATTTGTTAAATATCTTTTAAATGTTATAATATGGTCACGTTATAAGAAAACACAAGCATTCAAAAACAATGAAAAACAATGAAAAATCTATAGAAATCGGCTCCTTCAGGCCTCCTCTGGTTCCTCGAACTCCACGGTCTCCAGCAGACCCTGAAAACAGAAGTAGTGGGAGTTGGAGTAGACGGGAGCACTGTTGGGACACTTGCCCACCAACTCTGGCTTCAGCGACGTGAAGGGGTTGGCTCCGCTCCCCTTCAGGTCCATCTCCAGCTCCAACAGGATCTGCAGCGAGTACGTCATCTCTGTCTCACTGTGGACGGAGGACGGGGAGAGTCAGCAAGGCGTGACACGTCACACGCGACACGGAGGAATTCAGATGAGCAATAAGTGAGCAGTGAAGAGACGGAGCGGGAGCTTGGTCAACACATTTATCAGACGTTTGGTATATTTGCATACTCTCCACACGCTTGTGTGGCATCCAGTGCAGTAATGCAAATACTCAGTAATCAATGTCAGTGTGCCAATTTGTATACTGTTCATGGTTGAATTAAATTAAGGTTTGGGAGCTGAATGGAATAAAAGACAGTATGATTTTTTTTTTATCAATTACAGATTATTGATCATTGATTATATATCGCCTGATTTGGATATAAATATCAATGGTGAAAAACTGCATATTTAGTGTAACCAATTCCAGTTACTTTATATACGAGAGCAACAGCCACAATAGAAGTGTGTTTATCTACAGTAACTGTTGGATATTATTTCAAGATTAATGATAATGCGTCATTTATAATCTGATTACTTTAGTGTAATCTGTAATCCGAAATGCCTTATTGTTTTTCAACTGGAATTAATTACTGCCATTTTTTCATAATTCTGCAATGTTGGACTCATTTAGTTTATTTACTTCAGTAAAAGTAGCAATACTATAAAAAATACTCCATTATTATACTACTCCTCTGTTTTATTATTATTATTATTATTATTATTATTATTATTATTATTATTATTATTATTATTATTGTTGTTGTTGTTGTTGTTATAAATTTAGTATTCTTTTAATTTCTCTTTTAATTGCCCAACAGATCCACAGAGGGTGCCATATCCACTGTCCTACAGTCTTCACACAAACCGTGCAAATAACACTCTAATCAAATCTCTCTCTACTTCCTAAGGAAACTTAAGAAGGATCAATCTACAGCTAAATGCTGGCAACTTTAAAAGATGAGCAATAGAAAGAATCCTGACAGGAAACATCACAAACTGTTATGGCTCTTGCACGGCCCAGGACAGGAAGGCTCTACAGCGGGTGATCATTGGTACCCATCTTTTCTGTGATGCAGCATGAAGAGACTCAAACTCGGTTTTGTTTTGCAACCCTGGTGTTGTAGAATGATTCATATTTTAGGATGCGATCATGTGTTGTTAATGTAAATCAGCTAAATCTGAAAAGTCACCATTAACTCAGGTTCTGAATGAATATAGTTAGGTAAAAATGATAATATTTCCCTCTAAAATCTATTGAAGTAGAAGTAAAAAGCAGCAGAAAATGAAAATGAAGCACACAGCTTGAGTAAATGTACTTAGTTACTATCAATTACTGCAACTGAGTGGTAGGTATCCCACTATGTGAGTGGCTACTATTCTGTATCACTCACCTGAGAGCAGTGAAAAGAGAAGGAATGTCATAATCCCTGAGGAGCAGGAGTGTTGGAAGCCAGCCCTGATCCAGACCCTGACTGGCATCAAATCCTGGACACAAAAACATGGAAAGGGAAACAATATGATAAAGAGTTCAATCCGAAAAAGAAACTTCTTCTCGGTAGAATGTTTAGCTTGCTCAGGTTTTAGAGTTTAAAGTGGGTTTGGGATTATATGTTTGTGTAATGGGAAAAACATGTTCTCACCAGGATTAAATCCAACAACCAGGTCCGGCTTGGCTGCTTCCTCTTTCTCCACCAGCTCCTCCCAGAACTCGTGGTAGAGGCCCTTGTATGCGCTGATGTAGACGTTCTTCTTGGGCCCAAACGCCCTCAGAGGAGGCCTCACGATGGGGCCGTCCACCACCTCCGGCCCCACCATGACTATCTCGATACCCTGGTGCCCGGGGAACATGTTGTTCAGCTCGTCATAGTCAGTCAGCCTCGCTCCCATGGTCTCACTGGTGCCCGCTCCCACCAGGTGAATGGTGAGAGGTTTGGAATAAGGTTTAAGGCCAAACAGCCTCATCCCCCAGGCGATGGTCAGCGGCCTGGAGAAGAACTCACTGCAGACCCTCCACAGCGACTGCTTCAGGTCCTCGTCGTTAGGCCGAGGCCTGCCAGCGTTGGTCCACAAGTCTTTCATGTTTGCTCCATTTAAGATGGGATCGAAGCGAGCTGTGAGATCTCCCTGCATCTCGAGCCACTCGTCCCAGCCTTTGACCTCAGACTCGGGCTTTGACCATTTTTCTGTGGGGAATGGACGGTCTTCCAAGGATAGAAAAACAATCCAATTAGTTTGCTAGTTTAATACAAGTGTATGGGTTTTGGTAAATATCCTTTTCTCGCATGACCTCACTTCTTTTATGGACTTTCTTTCATATACGTTTTACCTTTGAACAGAAGCCATTCCACAACTCTGTCAATGGCAACTAGACGCAGCTGTGAGCAGAACTTCTTGTGTCTGGGCCAGTCGTCCTTCTGACATTCTTTACGGCAGTAGTAAACATTTAGACATCTGTGCAAAGATAGGAGGGAGAGATCTGTGATCGTAAAATCACTAACTTCGATGAAGCAATATCTCGGCTGTTCAGGCCTGCGGGTTTGTTTCTTTTTTTACCTGCCGCAGCGTTTCAGACTCTGCGGGTTTGAAAGCTGCTTTGGCCGCTTTTCGCAGTATGCGCAGATTTTAAAAGAATCCTCCATCTTCTCAAACATCTCTTTTTGAGACCGGTAGGCCACGGGCTTAGCCTTGGCCTCCAGACCAGCTCTAGAGAGACAAATACAAGAAGAGGACAACATTCTTAGACAAGATAGAATACAATGAGAGCTCTTGAGCAGAAACTCATTAGTCATTTGGATGATAGTGAAGTGGCATCACTTAATAATAAGGCTTCAAATCATATACCTAAATAATGCTTAGCTAACGCATGATTCACGATGATTTGATGTATGGGTTAGGGTTAATTTGGATTTTCTTGTTGAACTTATCCTTTAGGTTACTATGCTTCATGTGAACAGTTCATACTTGATCAGTTACAGGGTGTTAATTCACTGTTTAATTCATACATTAATTGATCTGCATCAAGTTAGGGTTAGAGTTACATCATTTCAACTGTATTTACGTATGTACGTTTAATATGTGACGATCAGATTGATTGAAATAAAACATCTTAATATTTCTATGAGGACCGGCTGAAATAAATGAGTACAGTTTGATGCTAATGGAATCCAGCTAATTTGGTCGCATATCATTTCATATAGGAAGTCAATGTGAATTTAACATTCCCCAACTGATGACATGAAGTGAGGACAGATCACATAAAGTCACAGAAACGTTATCATTTGTCAATGATTAGCAGCGAGAATTAATAACACAACCTGTATTCATTCATGCATTAAATCATAATGAGTCACGCACTGGTTAAGCATTTCTCAAGTATATGATTTGTAACCTAATTATTAAGTGTTAGCAGTTAAGTTATAAATGCAACAAGAATAAAACTGTAGAAAGCATGCTCACTACTCAAACATAGCTTGTCTCCTGCTAACCAGAGGCCAACTGAGGCCTTTCTATTCTTAGACTGAAACATTTGCTACAGTAGCTGAAAGCAGAGGAGTGGAGGGCCTCCATCGACACGTACATGAGTTTATATTTAAAAAATGTTGCAGAAGAAGTGGCCTGAAGCCTAGTGGCGGCACCCCGGACAGAGAGTGAATGGAACAGCGGGGAGCAAACGGCAAAAGCACGCAACACGCTGTGGTGGCATGCAAACATCAGAAAACTGTCATTGTTAGCGAGCACCAGGCGGCTCTGATCCTGCGGCTTCAGTCTCCTTGGTTTCACCCATTGGGTGAAAATGTAGCTAAATGTAGACCAAAATTATAGTTCGAGGTAATAATAGAAGTGTTTGGAGAATAATTGGGCCAAAACCTACTTACCTCTGAGTTTCCGTCATTTGTAAATGAGTGTCAGTGGCGCAGTTCACTGCCTCTTCCCCTGCTGCTCCTCTGTGTGTTGGGGGCTGCTGGTGCCAGATATAGCACCTGTGCTGTCCCTTCCAGAAAGCTCCAGCAGAGTGGGCTCGGATTACTTTTAAATGTAGTCTGCTGCTGAATACAAATTGCATGGAATTGTATTTACATTCACTTCAACATCAAACATTGAACAAACTGCACCTTATACTATATAGAAAAAAATAATAATGGATGAGGCCACAAAAATTTGAGCTCCATAAATATTATTTTTCTCTTTAAAGGTGCAATATGTGAGAATTGGCCACCTATCGAATTCATACTCAAAACAAATTGGGGGGGGCATATCACTGGAGTTACCACCAACTGCTGCTAACTGTAGCGGCAATTAGCTGGTTAGCTCAGTTAGCCGTGCAGCTAGCGGGCCCGACTGCAGGCTTGTGGCACCATGGAAGTGTTGGTGTTCACACCGCTAGCACAGGAGCTGTGGACCAGGGCGGGGCTAACTGGTAGCATGCTAACTTCAGAAGTTACCTCTGCAACACAATTGACTACATAATGTCAAAACTGTTATTTCTTCACACTGTGTTTATTTTTTTAATGGTTTTAATCAATATGCAGATCAAATACACTTTGTATAAATAGGATTAATTTAATTACCCTGACAAACAGCAGGCCTGCTGCCACAAACTACCGCCGCACTGTGCGTAATCAACAACATGTGGGATGCAGATTTTTAGACAAAGACTATATCTTAAAGATGTTATCAAGAACATAATCAAGTAATCCTTGACAATGTAACTAGAGTCTCACTACACATTTTTTTCTGGGCTGCAGTTATTTTTGGTAATGTGATTACGTAACCCCAGTCACATGTGATCTGTTATTACCCAGCCCTGAGCTCCAGACTGTTCCTGACATCACAAGATCTGCACACAGCGGCAGGGTCGTGCTTTCTGAGGGGCAGGGGTGAAAAAAAACAAACAAAAAGAAAATGCACCAATGCACAGAGAGACATAAAGCATCCACTGGGAAAAAGCTCCAAACATGATTAAAACTGTCATGTGATGTGACGACTACACAAAACATGGACCTATACTGTTTAACTATTTAGAGGCACCTAAGAGCTTTTCCACACTATATGTTCTCTGGGTTAAGAGTTGGACTGTGGATAACTTAGTCCCTGTTCACACAACCCAGAGTTACATCCAGTTCATACCAGGTGATAACACCACAAACTCAGGGGTACCCCCGCACCGGAGCAGAGGCAGCAAACCCGAGGCTAAAGTCGGGGTCATAACCTTTGGCCTTGTGCTTGGAATGAGTCAGGATGCTTGAACTTGGCTCATGAAGTCTTGTGAACTCTTTCCCTGATGTTTTCCCCCTGATGTTTCCAACATAAAGTGACGTCCTTGGTCGGGGTTACTGCACTCTGAGACTGAACTATGCCAGGATTGGCATCAGGGATGGGTTAAATGCAGAGAACATGTTTTACTACATTGTACTCAGTGTGATTGCATGTGACAAATAAAGATATTAGCTTTCCCTGCTTGGGGCTAAGAAGGTTCCAACAATGCTTTTAGCCCTGGGCTAAGTACAGTGCAAAGCCTCAAAGATGCCAACTGTTTTTCTGGCATTTAACAGTAGCATATGGTGTGTTTTCTCCACTGAAGGGGCACTTTATCATGTTTTCATCATAGGGGCATCCATCAGGGCACTTCTATCTGTGCGCTTTAACCACTTTCATCCACTAGAGGTCAGTGTCACACTGTAAAGGCTGTTACACCGTCAATACCAAAGACCCATTCTAATGCAGATGTAATGTGTGTTTAAAACATTAGCGTCGTGATTGAGCATTTCTCATTTTAACATTAATCCAACAGGCAAGCCACTTTTTTTTTTGTCACAGCCACAGGGGCCAGTTGGTTTCCAAAGCGGGATTATCACATCGACCCCCTTCATTTAGGTTAATGCAATTCTGACTTTTTTATTCAGTTAGAAGTGATTCATTGTCCGTGAGGGGATCATAATGATAAGACTAATATGAATGGGCTACTTCTCTAATTGTTCTATGTGCCTCATCACTTGACTTTAGAGGATGAATCACTCCTCTTTATGAATGGAATTTATGGACGTGTCTCCACAAAGGATTATCTGAAATGTTTGCAGAGAGTCGGCCTCATTTTGCAGTCACGAAGTGACATTTTTAAAGCTGCTACGGAGGCAACATCTTGTGATTTGCCCATGACTTGTAATATAATGCAATCCTTTACAATAGTCCTGGAATAGGTGAAGCATATACTGTTCTGTTGTGTTTGGGCTGTGGCATTGATTTATCTCAAGGCAATTTTTTTCGCCTGTGGCTCATACTGTTTCTTGGATTACTTTATATTGTTGCTATCAACAACTGAAAACAGCCGTCAAACAAACGCTGCTTGACTTCTTGGCCATTTTATTGTTAGGAGTTGGAGGAAATGCATGATTTCTTAGGGAGAATCTCCACTTAGCACATTATAACAATTACATCATCATCCGCTCAGCGGGGCGCGATGTGCTGATGTATGCATGTACAAAAGATAAATGCAGGTAGTTGGAGTTCTTTTTTGCTTTCAGATGCTTTCATTTATTCATTTATATTATTTATTTCCAGTCACTGTGTTTTATTTTACTTTAGACACATTTATTATAATTTAATGTTGCCCTTTTATTCTCTGTACTCTGCCAAATCCGTCAGACTCACCGAATTACAGCTACAAATGAGAAACAGATTGGACAAGATCACAATTTAGCTAAATTCAGGCACCACAACCCTTATTGAGGTGTAATTTTAGACCATGTGTTACATTAGTATGCACATGATCTGATTTCATGCAGGTATATTGTGAGATTTGGGAATAGACGGAGCCACAGAACAATTTACAGGGAACCGGCAAATGATGACCAAACCAATTTTGTTCTCATTACGTATGTACACTCGTGAGCCTTTATATCAATCAAACATGCCACCTCGGGGCACCGACAGCGCAAACCTTTATGCCCCCGCTGATGCCCTCAGGTGCTATCATCTTCAATAATGAGCTTTGAGAGACATCTTTCATCTGATTCTTTAATTAATAATATCAAAATTTATAGGACGCTGTTCAGCACACCATCACAGTGTGGGGCTTCTGCATCCATTTAAGCCGAGTGGCAGCACAGCTAAGCAACAGCAACCTCTAAAAAGGCTGTGGGAAGCCCTCAGAAGACCTCAGGGTATCCTATTTTGAAACCTCATTTTGAAAGTGGAGCACAAAAGCAGGCTTTTCCTTAATTGTCTGTCTCCTCAAAGTCTTCTTGAGGCAGCAGTCCCTGGAAACAGATGTAGTGAGAGTTGCAGTAGACTGGGGTTTTGTTGGGGCAGGACTGGACCTGCTCTGGTTTCTGTGAGGTGAACGGATTGGGTCCGCTGTCCCTGACGTGTACCTCCAACTTCAGCAGGATCTGGAGCGAGGACTCGAGCTCCATTTCACTGCGGAGACAAAAAGAGAAAAAAATAAAATCAATTAATCAAGTAAGTTTGGTTTCCTCATGAGAGGCTGCGGAGAGGTTTAACGCCTCAAAGACTTGTTTCAACATCCACCCACACGAAAACAGTTTGAGAGAAACTGCAGAGGAACAGCATCAAGAGAAGAGAAAGTGCGCAACATCAATAACTTTTGCCATATCATCAAGTTAGAGTCGACAGGGGGAGTTTGCTGTGAGTGCCTGCAGCAGAAGAAATAAATCTTCTTCTTCAACGTGGCCTTTGTACAAACAACAAACTGCTATTTGCCCAACAGAGGGAAGAAGTGGTGTGATCTGGGTCGTGGGCAACGACAACTGCGTAGACTGAGGACTGTGGTGATGAGGTCAGGTATAGGTGAGGGGTAAGGATGTGTGGGTGAAGATAATTGTGCCACAGAGGAGGGCAGGGTTTAATATACAACAATACAGAGATAGGAGGTGGGGTGGATTCAATATCCAGGGGGTATGATGTTTTTTTGTTCCCAGAGTTTTGAAAAGCAGATGGTATACATTGTGAGTTAATGAGTCCCTCTAGCACAAAGATCTTAAAATATTTACCATTGCTGAAAGGGATAGAAAGTTATTATCACCACTATAAAAATGTCAGACAGGTGTATGATTCAGAGGTACAATAATGTGACTAACCTGTACAGAGTGAAGAGGGAAGGGATGTCATAATCTCTGAGTAGCAGAAGGGTGGGCAGCCAACCTTCTACCAGACCCTGGTTGGCGTGGAACCCTGTGTTAGAAACACATTAAAAACACACATGTAAGCTCTTCATAGGGCTCTCATTTAGACACGACAAGTGAAAATATATTTTTGATCCAAAAAAAGAGGTTGAATGTCGACCTGAATGTGTTGAGCAAACACCAACCAGATCTCCATTTGGGAAGTAGTAAAACCAGCATATCAATATAATAATAAAAACTCTATCATCAGTTTAAGATTTCTTAACCCTGTTAACTTTAAATGTTGAGTGATCTCTGTATACATTTCCCTGACCAAAAAGGCAAAATCTGCCACCCGCCCGCTGAGGCTGCAGGTAATTCCAGCACAGTACGACATTGAGCTAAATGCTAATGTCAGCATGCTAACACGCTCACAAGATAGGCTACAATGTTTATCATCTAGGACAGATTTAGCATGCTAACACGGCCATAAGATGTGTTAATCATGTACAGTATACCACATTAGTTTAACTTTAGCATGCTACAATGCTCATAAGGTATAGCTAGCCTAATGTTTATCATGTATACCAGTTTTGGTTTAGCATGCTAATATCCTCACGAGATGTAATGTTCATCATGTTTACCATTTTAGCTTAGGTTTAGCATGCATGCTAACACATTCACAAGATATATGTTTATTATGTTTACTATTTCAGTAGAAGTTTAGCATGCTAACATGCTCATGAGACTGAGCCTAATTTTTTTTTTACCAATTTAGATGAATGTAGCATGCTAACATTTCCTGAAAAGACAAAGTACGATTGAGGCTGATGTGATTGTCAAGGTACAAGGGAAAATGATTGTCATTTTTTAAACAAGGGTCTAAAAAACGAGATATGATTGAGTCCTTGAGTCCTGCTACATCTATTTTAGACATTGGAGTGTTGAGGCTGAGTCTCACAGCCTGGGCAATGTCGTTAGTTTTGCAGGTATTCATCATTAATTGGACAATTATGACCTGATGACAGCGTCAGGTGTCGAATCCATAGAAAATAAGAAAGACAGAGTGAAGTATCCCAAACTGTCCTCACTTTGGCAAAAACAGAGTATTCATGTAGAGCCCAATCAATCATAGAAAGAAGCTGATTAAAACAAAGTATAAGCCTCGCTTGCAACATAAAAACCTCCCTGAATAAGTCGGCTGAATGACACTGACAAAAGATCAACCTTACTGAGCTGTCTGTTTCTCACAAGTCTCTAGAGTGACGCCAGTAAAGTGAAAATCAAACACATTACACCTGATTAGTCTCAAGCTGCCCACGTCTTTCCATTGTTAGGTGGAACATCCCTCCTCCTGAACGTGTCACTGTCATTGTTTAGAAGTCTGACAAATTATCAGTCAATACGACAAAATTAATCTTGCTCCAAACACGCGCTGACCTTATTTCAAAACCTCAGCTGGACTACAGAAAGCGTCGCACCGCGCCAGCTGAAAACTGATAACACTCCTCTGCAGAGGCTGGCTTGGGTACATAATCCTACGGCATATTAACTGACAGATGTCACTTTCCCCTGACTCTGGTTTGTGTTATTAATATGTTTTTTTTTTTCTTTCTGAGCAGCAGGGTGGTGTGGTGAATAGCTCAACCTTCAACCACACGACTGAGGTTCACGCCACCGCAAATACTGTCAATCCATTCAGCTTAAGTGTCCTTGAGTGAGACACAGCCGGTAGAGCGGCAAACAGAGAGTTTCTCTGCGCTGATCAGAAAAGTCCCACATTATTAGCTTGTCCAAGAGAACCATGTAATCAGCTTAAAATTTAATCAGCATCCAGGAAAAACTACGCATGTGAGAAATACGAGCGTAAGCTATAAATTTATTAAAGCTTCAGCTGTTTAGTGCGTTCTGAATGATGTGTGCGCTGGTTGTAAGTGTATCCGGGGGGGCCTCGGAGCATGCCACAGAGTATTGTAAGGCTTGTGATACTGGCACGCAGATGGTATCATGTTATCCGCAGCCTGTCTTTTCCAGGAGAACTCCAAGTGCAGAAAGAGAGGATTTTCATTTGAATAATGCATGCCATGACACCGCCATCCCCGAGGTTACACTTCTCATCATGATAAAACATTTAACAGGGAGTAAGCGTTTAGGTGTTTAGGCCCTGAGGAGATAAGGTGACAAAGAGACGTTATAGTCTGACTCTTAATGACTGTAATAATTGCCTGGCTCCAGTGTGAATTTGGGCCATACAGCAGATAAATTGCTGTTAGTAATAGTAACAGACTCTGTTTCCTGGTCTGAAAAATAGGTTTTAGAACCATGAAAATGTAGTTCACTTCAAGGATAATAAAAAGTAATCTGGATGCTGTGTTTGTGTTTACGATGCGCCTGTTTTCAGCGGGACGCTTTGTATGAATAACATCCATTTTCCTTTGTGAGGACTGACGGTTGCCGTCGCCCTCCCGCCCTCATTCTCTGAGGCCAGTGTCTGTTTTTCATGCTCCTAGCAGCGTTTTCCTCTCCAATTCTTGTTGTCTTTGTGACTTTCACACGCACACACCTTCCTTTTTACTCCCTTCGTCACGCTGCCTGCCTCTGTATCACTAGACAGTGTCATAATACAGCACTCTGCCAGCTTTGCGGCATGAAACGCAGCCAGGCACTCAGGCAGTTTACTTGCAGGATGACTGATTCCTGTATATTTAGCTCCAGTGGAGCCTGCAGTGATAACTGAGCTGAGGGTTATGGATGGGGTTGGGTCGTGGGCTTTACTGCTGCTTTGCAGGTTAAAGGGTCAGAGAACTGATTCAGTGCAAGAGCTTAGTGGGTGCAGGGTTATAGTGCCACTTTAATGAGGTGGTTGTCTGTGAGAGTGGACAAAGGCGTTGGTGGACTCAGGGGTGGGGGCAACCCCCCCCTTTTTGGATGCTCCTGTGATAGATTAACGTTATAAAGTGCCCTCTACGGTGCCCTTCCAGTGGACAAAACGTGGTGAAGTGCCTACTCTTCACTATAAATAGGCCAAAATCACAACTTTCTGTGCACCGGTGCCCCCCTGCGTACATGTAGTGCCCTTTGTATTTATTCGCCCCTGCACTTCAAACATTCTAAGTTCGCCACTGGACAAAGCAACAGATGTCATGACTTTCAGTCTGAAGTGCGAGCTGTCATAGAATGGAGAAAGGTTGTGGCTGACTTTTGTGTTGTATCCCCAAAGTATGAACTATATCCGTAATTAAAGGCTAAAATGTTTTATTAGGTCAGACCATTGTATGTCCTTAGACTGATAAAGGGGGACAGGGATGGTGAGATTGTTCTAAATAGGTGATTTTGCACACGACTGCAGCCTGCAATATTTGTCAGAGTGAAACTGGGGAGAGCCGAGACTTTCAAAAGGGCAGCTTACTGACATTATGCTGAGTCCAGCGATCAGAAGCCAAACTCTCTCCCAGCTGCTCCCATTAATCACCCAAATCCCCAATAAAAGCCTGGCGCTAATGAATAGGCCAGATCCAGTGAGTTATACGTCTCCTGCTCACTCTGTTCTCTGAAAGAGGTGATTGTCCAACAAGCATAAAGGGAGACAAGCCACTGGTTCTCCGAGACAGCTGACCACTTAAGCTGAGCAGTTTCTATTTATAGATGCAGTCATCATTACTGGTTGAGTTAAAGGCACTTTGAGGGGAAAAACCATACCTATCCCAAGATTTTAGTGCAGTGACATCATTTATATTTGTTTGGTCACGTTCGGCAGGATGATGTATGTACATACCAGGATGAAATCCAACCACCAAATCTGGCTTCGCTGCTAATTTTTTCTCCACCAGCTCCTCCCAGAACTGGTGGTAGAGGCCCTTGTAGGCGCTGATGTAGACGTTCTTCTTGGGGCCAAAACCCCCAAGGGGAGGCCTCACGATGGGGCCGTCCACCACCTCTGGCCCCACCATGACTATCTCGATACCCTGGTGTCCAGGGAACATGTTGTTCAGCTCGTCATAGTCAGTCAGTCTGGCTCCCATGGTTTCATTGTGGGATGCCCCTGCTATGTGGATAGTGAGCGGCTTAGCGTAGGGGTCAAGGCCAAAGTGTTGAACGCCCGCCCCGACTGTGAGAACTCGAGAGAGGAACTCGCTCTGAATCCGCCATAAAGATTCACGGAGATCAGAGTCATCCGGCCTTGGCCTGCTGACATTCTTCCAAAGGGTCGTCATGTTGGCCCCAGACAAGATGGCATCCAGACGTGGCGTGAGGTCCACCTGCATAGGAAGCCAGTCGTCCCAGTTCTTCACCTCAGCAGCTGACTTGGACCACTTCTCAACGGGGAACGGGAGGTCTCCTGTGGGAGTTGAGGAATATTTATGATGGATTTCTATGACACAAAACTGGTGACAAAGATTAGTGTTGTTCTGCCTGGCGAGTTTACACAGTTTTTGAAAAGCAATCCGAAAGATTCAAAGGCTGAGGAACTTTAATCAAAATTTTAAAAAAAAAGCCACCATTACTGCACTGTGACTTTCTGTCACTTTTTTGTCTCTCAGGCATTTCATTTCTACTGCTCAGCTTTAAAATATGCCATCTCATTAAAGTGATTTCTCTGTTTTGTGAACCCAAAAAGCCATTAAAGCGTTTTAATTTCAGCTGCGCCGCCCATTTCATTTCTCACCAGTGAACATCAGCCACTCCACGAGTCTGTCGATGGCCACCAGACGCAGCTTCTTGCAGGACTTTTTATGCTGAGGCCAGTCCTTTTTCTGACAGTCCTTGCTGCAGTAGTACACATTCAAGCACCTGTGACAGAGAGATGGGGAGAAAAGCAGCACAGGGAAATGAAACGGAGAGTTGAAAAAGTTGAACAAAATTGACAGTTTCATTGACAAGGCTGTATACAGTATGTGGTCATTCTGCCTGTAAAAGTAAACATGCTAGCATTGTCAGTGTGAGCATCATAGAATTATCTGTGTCCATACAGTATATATCATAATTTATGTTGCTAGCATGCTAAACTGAGATGAAGAACACAGTAAACATTATAAATGCTAAATATCAACAGGCTGGCATCTTCAGTGTGAATATCATAGGCTATATCTAAACAGAATATAATCTGGTGAACATGTTCGCACGTTAGCATCCTAACGTGACTCTGAATGTGGTAAACATTATACTTGCTATGCTAAGAATCAACCTGTTAGCATTGTCAGGGAGCATCATAGATATGTCTATACAGTATACACCATAATCTATGTTGAGCATGTTAGCATGCTAGCACGCTAATGTGGAACATTGTAAATATTAGAGCTGCTAAAAATCCACATTGGCGTAACAAGATGTAGAATATGGTGAGCACTATAACTGCTAAAATGCAACATGCTAGACATGCTATCACGCTAATGCAGAACATGGTAAACATTACAGCTGCTAAAATGCTAGCAGGATGAGTATCACAGAAATATCTACCCATTCACGGTATTTATGATAATCTATGTTGGGCATGTTAACATGCTAACGTTAGCACTAGCTCAAAGCACTGCTATGCCTCTGTCATCACTGATGCATATTTTCTGGTAGACGATCAATGAGAATGTCTCGTGCCAGGACACTAATAGCATCTTACATCCGTATAGAAGCCATCTTTGTACTTGACCCTCCCATTCAGACACTGAAGATGAATTTTGTCCTTTTTTAGAAAACACCTGGCAACAGCCGCGGCATGTAGTAGCTGGAATTCAACCTCTTACTGAAGTGGGCTTTTGCATTGTCCCACCGTCAAGGTGGTGAGGTAACGTGTTGGATTAGATGTCTGAGAGCCAGTGCCAGTTGATGCCTTGGGAGACTGTATTACTTTACTTTGCAATCATTTGCAGCCTTAGAGGCACCCACATTTCCATAAAATCATTTATCAGCCAACGTGTTCTGTCATATCACACTCTGGGCATACTAATCCTTCAAGATGGGCTTTGAAGTGGACAAGAAAGGCGAAACAAGGTGAGAAAACACAGGTGCTCTTGAACGGTAACGTATAAAAGAACTTCCGCAGAGATACCTCAGCCTTAAGTGCAAATAAATGAAATTAAAAAGGTGATGAGAAGTCACAAGTAGCTACTGTTGGACTATCTGTGGTTATTCTCAGATGTCAAAGTTCTTCAGGCATTTACTTGTCAGCAGTTCTGTCTTTCTTTTCTGCCTTAACGTCTGCTGATGGTAACTTTTCTGAGAGAGGCAGACACAGCTGGGAATTTCAACATGCAAGGCAGTGTGTGTGTGTGTGCATGTGTGTGTGTGTGCGTGTGAATCAGAGGGACTGAGACAGAAAGACTGCGATAGCAGAAGCAGAGAGTCGGATGAAAAATGAGGCGCAGAAACAACGAAGGCACTCGCAAAGATACAGCGTACTGCATACGCCTTATTCTCAGTACACTACTTGAAACACACTCTGTGATGTTGTGACATTATGAATCGCATTAAGCTGCTCCTAATAAGCTTCCGAGTTGCCGAGAGATGAATCACAGTCAGGGGACTTAGCTATATTTGCCACTGGCCATTGTCCACCTCTGTAGAGCTGTCCGCACCTTGGTGGCCTATCATTCTGCTGCTGATACAACGGCAACTGGTAATGCTTCACACATGACAGCAATTGCACAACAACGTCAAAACAACAACCTGACAGGGTGATAATAGGGCTGACCAGAGAGTGGTATAAGTTTCTGTCGCCTTAATGCCAGTCGATGCCTGAATCTTGGAAAATGATCTATTATGAGCCACACATCAACACATCTCCGCAGTTGGGAGCGTCATCCTTCAGTTGTGGCTTTGCACTCACTTCACACAGCGCTTCAGGGCCTGTCCCTCGGTGAGATGCTCTGGGAGTTTGTTGCAGCCGGTGCAGAACTTGAAGGTCTCCTCCATCTTCTGGAACATCTCCTTGTAGTTGCGGAACGAGATTCCTTTTGCCTTTCCCTCAAGAGCGGCCCTTATGAAAGTCAGACACATTTGGTAAGCATAAGCGCGATACAAATTTAAGAATTGGCTAGAATTTGAGACGCTAAAGTGATTTAAAGAGGAAGTTGTGAAAGCATGGAGCATAAATGCGATGTAAACAAACCAAAGTAAGAATGATGTAATTGTTTTAAGTTAGTACCAGTAGTTCGTACCTGTATTCTCCGTAGTCCTTCATGTTGAGCTTGTCGAGAATCACCTTCGAGAGCCCGGGAACATT
This sequence comes from Lagodon rhomboides, assembly GCA_039737535.1. Lineage (NCBI taxonomy): Eukaryota > Metazoa > Chordata > Actinopteri > Spariformes > Sparidae > Lagodon > Lagodon rhomboides. The sequence goes on along the minus strand of CM077804.1, from coordinate 13,319,481 downwards.
GGAGTCCATAGAGTAAAAGCCAGATTGGTCAGAGAAGACGCTGCCAGTCCCTGGAGCATAGGACTGTGGGAGAGCTGGGATCTGGGATGCCATGATGTGACCTTCAGTTTCCACTAAGAGAGGAGTGAAGCATGACGTAAACCTTCAGTGTGGCACAGTTGAAATGATGCGCAGTCGTTTAAAGGGTATCTTTGCTGACTCCTGTGGTTGAACTTGTGACCTTGCTGACAGTGAGCAATGGCAAACACCTGATCGAACCATCAGTGATCCTGGATTCACTTGGAGCTTTGGAAAACAACAAAAGTTGAACCCAGCTCAGCTATTACAAGACTGCCACTCAGCGTCATCCAGTAAAGCGCTTTGTTAGCCATCAAATCCCTCGTAGATTGCCTTGTAACACAATTGCCATTTTTATAGCTTACATCATACGAGTGACAGCAAAAGCTAAAGTCATGGCTGCTGTCAGGACTTCCCAGAGCTGTAAAATGTTATCAGTGTGATATACAACACTACATAATGTTTTGGTGTCTCATAAACTAGTAATACGCAACTATGGGTGCTTGTACCCCAAGTGGGTACTTCTGCAGTGACAAAGGGGAACTATAAAAGATTGAAAAGAAGATCAATTGATTTGTGTGCATATATCCATTTACTGAGTCAGCTGAAACACCTGAATGATACAAGCAAGCAGTGAACTCTATAGATAACAGGGAAAATGGTTAACTAGTAATGACTAAAATAGCAGCTAATTAGGCTATCCACTTACTGTATTTAAACCATTTATCGATCAGTCTTAAAGGCAATGATAAATGTCAAATAGCTTGATTAAAGTAATTGGTAAATGGTTAACACTGTTATCTCAACGTAATGGATTAACAGGCGAGCTGAAATAGACAGCTCAAAATATCAGAAACAGTTGGAAAGTTAGCTAAACTCAACAACTGAATAGTAACGTTAGTGAACCAATTATCTTTGTACTTGCTGAAACATTTTATAAATGTTTAATAGAAATGAATTGATAAATGGCTGAAGTTATCTCAAAGTCGTGGACAAACAGTTAAAAAATAGCAAGAGGTTTTAAATGTATCAGCATCAGAAACAGTTGATAAGTTAGCTAAACGCAACGACTAAATGGCAACGTTGGCTAATTATCTACTTAGGCTACATGTTTAAACCATTTGTGCTTGAATGGTTAAATATATTAGCTAAAAGTAATTGATAAATGGTTGATATTATCTCGAACTAATGGACAAGAAAATGAAAATGAAAAAATAAAAGAAGGCAAATGGATAAACTGTTCAGGTAAATAAATGTAATGTATAAATATTTGAAATAGACAGCTGAAAGTATCAGAAACAGCTGAAACGTTAGCTAAACTTAACGACTTTATGCTAATGTTATTATCATCTACTTAGGCTACTTGTTTAAACCACTTATGAACGTTTCATGGTATTGCTGAAATGGTTAAATAGACAGATAAAAAAGTTAGCCAAAGGTTTTACATGGTGACAAGCTAAAAGAAGTTGGTACATTTCATCAATAGTTAAAAGTAATGGATAAATCACTAAAAGTTATTACATTATTTAAAGAAAAGCTAAAAATGTGGATAAATTGTTCAGGTAACTGAAAGTGATGGATTCATGGTTGAAATACTGAACCAAATGTTATGATAAATGGTTCAAACAGAGTCCGACTGGTGGGCTAGTAGAGCGAATGCAAACTCGACCACACTGAACCGAGCATTCACAGATCAGCTGGGCAAAACAATCATGACATCCATTTTGAAATCGACTCCAGCAAGCGCACGTGAACGTGACAAGTGGTGTCAGTGAAGTGGTGAATTCATCTGACATGTGTCTGGGCCGCAGGGACACATTAGAGAAAAAGGTTGGGTATCACCGTGATAAGCCGCTAAACTCGAGAATCTATCACTCAAACTGCACCTGGATCTTATGTCACTGTCCATATCCGTCAGTTCGTCTGTGTGTGCCATATGCTTACTGACTGATGTAAAGCAGAGCCAGTGGGATGTGAGCGACAGTTGTCACACACAAGCACACACACTCCGATGACAGAAACTCTCATGGCGAGGAGGACCGCCACACATCTCGGCCAGGCGGAGGATTCGGTAGGCATGTTATTAGGGTTGCGTCATCGCATCTCTGCACGAGGGCCTTGTGGACACTTGCATGTCATATGATTTACTTATTTGGCCTCGCATTGGGGGAAAATAAGAAGGGGGGGAAATTTGATCATCTTGTGGTGGCGACACACACACCAGCAACTCACATGCCTCGTTCAGTCTTTCTTTAGATTTTACTGGATACTAACACCCACAGGTCAGTTGTTCAAAATCATGTACCTCTCCTCTGGACTCGTTGCTGTTATTATGGTTTGTTTGATCACAGTTTCCAGAATTATCTTGAGACATTTTAAAGATTGCAGTAGTTGAGACTGCATCCCTATGCTCAGATGGTTTAAATGCAACAGGGAAGATTAGACTACTCCTTGAGACCTTTTTGAGGCAAGATGAGTCAAAGGCAAAACGCCACCCCTTACTTAAATCTCTTATCAGTCAGACTCACCTAAAGAATCTAATTCCAGTGAAAAAGACTCAATTTGTGCACACCTTTTCACCTCTGCATTGAAAACTTTATTTAAAAAGGTTGATGTTTTAATCACAAAGATCTTTATCAAAACATTTGTCTTGAGAAATCTGTCTTTGTATTTGGAGGGCTCTGAGTCCCGAATCCATCCGAGAATAGGAAGTGGTCCAGACCGGAAGTTGAGTTTTTCGATGAATGGAACAGAGACTCAAGGACAGGTCTGGCATGTTCAGTGCCCCAGAAAATGTTTAGAGGGATTGTGGTTGTGAGTCGATCCAACGTTCAATTGGGGAGTTTTTCACCAAAACATGTCCCTATGCAAAGTGAATGGCATGGATCAGAGGTGAAATTTGAACTGAAAACAAATTGAACATATTCATGAAAAATAGAAATTCTACCAAAATAAAAAAAAAAAGCAGGTGTGTCTCATTGAAATAGTAACCAAAGACATTGTGGCACTGATTTTGAGTCAATGGGTCAAATGACCTGGAAGCTATTGAAAAAGACGTGTCCCTATGAAAAGTCAATGAATGAGGGTTAGACCAAAGATATTTGTGAAAAATAAAAATTACACCAAAATCCAATAAAGACAGGTGTGTCTCATTCAACTAGTAACCAAAGACATTTTGAAATTGATTTTGCGTCAGTGGGTCAAATGACCTGGAAGCTATTGAAAAAGATGTTTCCCTATGCAAAGTGAATGTGATGGATCTAGTTTGGCATGGATCAGAGGTGTAAGAATTGATTTCGCACAGCTGCTCTGTTGTTGTTAGTGGCACTGGCTCGGGCGTGTGTGAGCTGACCAATCAGTGCTGGCTGGGTCATGAGGGCGGGGCTTAAAGCGATCGGAGCTGAACCTGTGTGTTCCAGACGGAGGGAGTATACAGAGCTGCAGCACTGGACAGTATGACAAAACTGATGTTTTTTTTTGTTTTTTTAGCATCAAAACATGTAAAGTTATTCTTGTAGTTGCATAAAATGAAAGTATGCAGCTGGAAATGAGCATAACATGTCTCCTTTAATAAATCTATAAATGCAGAGGTGTAATGTTTGTGCAGGAATTTATTCTCTTTCACTGGAATCAGACATTTTTTGGGCTCACATAAAAAACAATCTTGCTCGGTTTTCAAGAATAATCAGTGAGTGTGACACATGCAAGTACAAATTTTGTACTTCCACGTGACTTATTTTGATGATTTTATACTTGCGTCCTTTTTATGGCTATGATGTCTATCTCAGGAAAACTGAAGGGCCCTCTTTTCATTGTGCCTTAAAATGTATGTTACCTGTTGACTGTCTCTAAAGTACAACACCACTTAACCTGGCCTTGAAAAGTGCATGCAGCTTGCAGCAATAAAACCCCCAACAATAAATTCTTTATCGCACTGAGACACTCTTTTTTTTTTTATGCCCACTGTGCTTTTCATTCCAGTCTGACATGAAAACAACTTTTCCTCCACTTCAAGGAACTCAGTATCTTTTCAATTTCATACTAAGTGTTGCCGGGGAATGTTTTATTTAGCCTTATCGTGTGCAGACAAAATTGAAAGGCCTATATCTAATTAGTTCCTTCATATCTACACAGCAGCAGGGAGGAGTGGGGTTTGAAATGAACAGATTTCCCAAGAGAGGGCAGGTTCTTCTTCCTTTCTCCCCCTCACATATCTGACCGTGACACTGTAAAGTTTTAAGCATGCGGCGTCCTGCCGCTCACTATCTGGCCTCGGCATTATCACATTTTCACCCTGGCCTGACATGCACTCCGGACTAAGACGAAGGCGGCTCGGATATTTCCCCGAAGCAAAGACACGGACAGACACTTGAGACGTCATACCTTTAGATCCAGAGGAGCCGAGGGCCTTCGCTTCTTGGTTGTCAGTGCAGGATAGAAGAAAATGATTGACAGCTCCTTGTGACAGCCGTTGCGCCTCCACTCTGCTGGGGTCAGCAAGACTGACCACCACAGAGGGTTAAGGGGAGACAACTGAGTGGGACTGTGGGAGTTGGAGGGGTTGGGGAGGAGGAAGATGGGGGCCGAGGAAGACAGGACGTTTTTAGAAAAAAGAAGGGTGGGGGTGAAGAGTGAAAGTAAGAGGGGGGGGGATCTGGGAGAAGAGGTGGAGACTCCAACAGGGGAGTGGGGGCACCAACATGCACACACAAACACCACAAACTCTGAGGCACCAGACCAGATAGATTCTGCAAAAACACACCCGGGTCTGCCGGGACGAGGGGGGGTTCAGAGATGAGAGGAGGCACTTCACAGGCCAGGAAATGAAGAGCAGAGAGGGATCGATGATAACAAACACATCAGAAAGTGGGATTTTTTGGAATCAATAACAGAGCAGTAAACAAGCGTATGAGTAAGTGCAAAAAATATCTCGGATATGTAGATACGTTATCCTTTCATCACACTGTGTTTTTCCACTTAAATATTTGCAGCCGAGCCGACAGTTCAGAACGTTTGTGTGCTTGCCAGGCTCAGAGGGCCTCTTTGTTACTGTATAATGAACGGGGATGTGTATGTGGGAAACACTGTGCTGGTGACGGGGGTGCACCGACATATCGGCTGATATTTGCCTCGTTGGCTGCCATTACCAAAAATAATGTTTATCTGCTGCGTCCCATCAGTTCTGCACCGACACATTCTCGAGCCGCTGGCACACGGGCGGCATGCCGGGCATTGCTGCTTCAACCCAGTCACCAGAGTGGAGGCCTGCAAAGTGCATTACTGCGAACCAAGGACATGATGAAACTTCACCGACTGCAGACCCAATTTTCAACTTTATGTCCTAACAATGCTGCGCCTTCTCGAACACAGCTGGAAATGTCAAGAGGGCTCCTTGAAAAGGGCCCTTTTTTTGTGGCCACGGACACAGCTGAAGGTGTCCCAACGTCCCTTTGAACACGTCCACGTTTTCAGAGGTTTCGCATGAATGTTGAAAAGCAGTCCTGAACCGCGCTCACTGGCTCAGGAGCCTCCATTCTGTTCATTCATCACATGTGGCGCACGAACGAAAGAGCCGTCGGGGGTTTGCAGACACATTAACTACAAGAATTTTATTCTGGCGACCGGGCTGGCTGTCAGTTCATAACGGCATGTTCATACTGAGAAACTCTTATCGAGTATGTAGAGCGACTAAAACTACGGCTTCTGAGGCAGTTACTTTTCAAAAATAAGCAATCCTGTCCATGTGAAAGAATTTTATGAAAGGTTGTTTCATGAATCTGTATGATTGAATTTGTGCTTTTTCAAAAGGTGTAATGAAAGGCTGACTGACTTTAAAAACAGACCAATCATCATATTCCAATGAAGATTTTTTTGGTTTACCTGGCACCGAAGAGCAAATAAATGACAACCAACACAGAAAACAAGCAAAGCCAGGCATCAGTATCAGCACACAATTCAACAATCTGTGCACGCCTAGTTTGTAATAATGACAAATGCTTCATTTTAATTTAAAAAAATTTATTTGGTCCATCGGAACCTGAGATTGAAAATTAAACATACATATGTTTGTACACATATACTCATATCCCCACCCGCCCAGAAAAGATCAATAAAATATATATCACATTCATCAGAGTTCCATTTTTTTCAGCATCAAGTTTAATTTTTTTATTTCTACTATCATACTTTCATTTTTTTTCTTTACAAGTTTAAAAGGGTCAGTTCATTATTTTTTTCCTCATTTTTTTTTTTCGTTATCTTTTGTGTGGCTTAAGATTGCAAGTCTGTACAATTTACAAGGAGGGAAACCAGACAAAGGAGAGGAGAGAAAAGGCGTTTTTTGTCTGCTGGAGTCCGTGAACGACCAGCTTTTCTCTTTCGACAGCAGGGGGCGCCTGTGACGCGCAGAAGAGTCACCACCACAACTTCACAGAAGAGGAGTAGGTTCATAGGACACCAGCACAGAGCCAAAAATGACAATTATGACGAGAAAAAAACAAAACATAGTATAAAACAAAAAAAAAAATCTCATGTAAATGTAAAGTGATCCAGCGGTGACACTGAATTTTGAGGTGCCTCGTCGTTGCAGGTGTTTCAGTGCAGGTTCAGTTCTCGTCAAGCTAATCCCTCCGGGCTCAAGGTGAAGCCGTAAATCAGCACATTCCTTTATCTGTCATTCATCGGTTCAGCATTAATATAATCATCAGACAACAGGCCTGCAAATCACTTCTAACAACAAATAAATTACACACTTCACAGCTGCTCTGGCTGCGAGCACGCACACACACTCACACAGGGCTGACAGACATCTGAAAAAGTGGTCATTAGGGTTTTTTCTTTGGAGAGCATATTTACAGTTGCTTCAGGTTCAGGTTTCAGCACGGAAACGCTCACAGCTGCTGTAGTAGCTTTTTTTTCTTGTCGTGAGGGACAAGCCCGCCAGAGCTGGTGGAGTAAGTAAGACCGCAGGCGTTCGCCGCAAGCATTCGGGACACGGTGCTGCCATTTGCCATCGGCGCCGACAATGCCAACGCGACGGGGACGATGCTCGTGAGATTCAGCGCGTGCTTATCTCAAAGTCGCTGAGCTCGAGTCCTCGGCTGAATCTCTAATGTTTGGACTCTTAACATTAAACAATTAGCGCTTTTTTTTTTTTTATCCCGGCATTTTGCTCATCAGCTTTCAAGTTTTTCCTCTTTTCACCACATAAAAGTAAGACATCAACTTTGACCAGACAAACAATCTCCCACTCAATCCTGTAACTGTAGTACCGCGTTACTCTCCCCTCTCTCCGATACAGCATCTATGCTAACATGGTCGAGGACTCAAAGATCCTTAATGAAACAGGCGTAATGGCTTTGACACGGGGAGAGATCGGAAGTGGGCGGGGGCCCCCGAAAGAGCACCTACGTGAAAAGCAGCTGTAAGCAACCCAAGCAGCCCGAACTGCGAGGAACTCGACTATTTTCTGTGTCACCGCGTGTCCCAGGGGCCCCCTTCTCTCTCTTGTTATGTGTGCGCGCAGTCTGACAAAACGGTAATTTGTTATTACACGAGGACACTGTGCCGTCGCTAATGTGCTGTCGGTGTACTCTAGTGGGAGGGATGGCCCAGATGCTCGCGCTGCACCCGAGCAAACAAAAATGGTCCCCCGACCTCCCAAAGTAAACTCGGCGGCTCCTCTTAAGAGCTCCCCTATGGCAAACCGACTGTTCAAACAGCCACTAGCTCCTCTAGCACTCCCGGGGTACGCTCGAGTGTAAATCAACACACTGGCAAACTGTTGACGTGCGGAAAATAGACAAACGCTCGCTGACCTTCAGTACCAAAAAAAAAAATAAAATAAAAGATCAAACACAAATTTTTTGAGTGCAAGACACGACATTAAATCACCTTATGTAACGTCTAGAGGGCCGAGCTGCTCCCAACGTGTGAATGTATGTGTTAAGATATATAAACTGCTTGAGAAAAGCCAGCGTGCCTGAGGGGAGAACTACAAAGCCGGTCATGTAATGCCTCGCCTCCAGCGTTTCGACCCCAAACTGAGCCTGAGTGAAAATGAGTTAAAGTATATAAAAGAAAGGGGGAAAAAAAGCTAAATGTTATGTTATTCTTTCAAAACACGAGGGCGGTCAAGTTCATGTGTCAGGGACGAACAACGGAGAGACAGAAAGAGGCTTTTCCAGCTACACCTGCCACACACATGAGCTCACTGTACACATCGTGGGGTTTGGTCCTGAGCTAGAGAGAGTGGTGATGGAGAGCGGGGACAGACAGTACTGCGTGTGAATGATGGCTTTTCCTACGACCTCAGAAAACACAAATATGGACAAGACGGCAACGAGGGTTGTGTGTAAAATGAGTAAGACCGACTTGTGTATCCTCAAATAAAAAAAAAAAGAGAAACGTGTCAGTAAAACTACATGCTTGGCTCATTAAGTACCATACTGAGGGCTGTGTGAGATCAACTCCACCCCTGACGTCTCCTGCTTTGTTAGCTGTCCTCGTGGACGACACGGGGGGGGCAAGTGTCCGGTTGCTGCGGGTGATTGGCTCATAGGCTGTGGGCCTGCGAATGGCTCAGTAGTTACGGCACTCCACCCTGACGTCTGCGAGGCTCACGGGTCGTCTCAAGGAAACTCAGGAGGTGACATCTGTTCCACGAACAGCGCTTGTACCAAAAAAAAAACAAAAGGTCCAGATTGTTAAGTAGTCTGGAACTGGATCCAGCTGGGTGAAAAATTGTTTTGTGAGTAAGTCCCGGTCACCCCGTGTGGCCCCGCATCCCTCATTTCATCCTGACATGGCACATCCACTTGGCAAGGGAGAGAGAGAGAGCACTCGCCGGATGAAAACTTCTGCATTAATGGAGCTCAGACTGTAAACGCTGCCCGTTTATGCTTTACATTCAGGTGTGTGTTCATCCAACAAAAGACAAGCTAACAGACACACACCACTCGCCCTCCCTTGCCTGGTTTTCCAGTGGTCCGACAGTTCATTAGACTACAGTCTGCATGTGTGAGTTAGTGGGCGGTGGTCATAGCGGCCGGGGCCGGTGCAGGCCGTCAATGTCCGGGGTGAGCTGGGGGCTGTGGGTGGCCTTGGTGGGCGTCCAGTCTCCGAGGGAGGCCTGGGCCGCCTTGCGGTGAGCCAGGCGGTGGGTGATGGAGAAGCCGGCGTTTCCTTCCAGCTGGGAAAGCACCACCAGCACCTGCCTGCAGGGGTGGACAGAGAGCAAAACAAGACAGGTAAGTTTTAGGACACAAATATGGTATTTTTTTTATGTTGCATTGTGTATAGTGTACTAAAAATAAGAGAAGTGGGGCTGGAAAAAGGAATCCTTATTAATAGTGTCTTTGGAAAATCTTTACAAACTGCAACACTGTCCTTTAATATCTCAAAATAATATACGAGGAGAACGAGTGGTGGAAAAAACAAAAGTATATTTACTCCAATGCTCGGAGTTCCTGCCACTTCATACTCTAACGATACTTCAATTCAGAGGCAAGTATCATGCAAATACTTTTGAAGATAAGATAACATGAGATGAGACAGAACTTTATTAACAGACAAAAGTAGTGTTGGCAATGACAGTGAAAGTAAAACTGGCAGCACTATTGTCAGGTACACATGGTATTATATGTTATATTGTATATGATAATCATAAAAAATAGTAATAAGTAGCACTGCACTGCATGCATATTGAGAGTTTTTTTTTTAAAGTATTGTTTTGGCCTTTATATGGCTTTATTGATAGAACAGCTGAAGATATGACAGGAAACGGGATGAGCAAGCAAAGGGTCCCCAGGCCGGGATTCGAACCTGGGTCCGCTGCAGCGAAGACAAAGCCTCTGTACGTGGGACGCCCGCTCTACCAACTTAAGTACCAAGTTAAACGGCGCCCCATATTGAGAGGTTTTAACTCCACTACATGTAATGAACAACTTTAGTTGCCAGTTTCTGTGCAGATTCAGTTTCATAATACAAATTATAACAACCAACCAATAAATTATGATGTTATATTGCAGCTTAAGACAAAACTTTATTGATCCTGAGGGGAAACTCAAATGCCACCCTGCAGATTAACTATATGAAGTATGTAAAGCACCTTTAGCAGCTTCAACATTAAAGTAATTAAATCCAGTCTCAAATTTCAAATAAAGAGCTGCTGAATAAATGAACTAAAACAAAAAAAGAAATCTCACACCTGCCTATTAAATATGAGTTTTAAGCTTCTTATTGATTTATTTCATTTTTGATAGTGTTTTATTTAGGCATTTCATTTTGTATTTCATTACTGGCAGTGTATTCTCTCTATAGTTTGCTCATGATAGTGCGTTCTCGGTTCAGTGCTTCCTGGAGTATTGCTTTATTTATTGTGTGACATTTTGTTTTTATGAAAAGCGCTGACTGGTCTGTCTGACTGGTTGGCGGCCGATGGACTAGACCACATCAATAGTTGTTCATTCTATTTAATTAAAATACATGTGAATTAGTTGAGATCTTTTTGATAGAATTATTTAATTTCTTTTATATTCATAAATCTCATAAGGGAAGCCCGCCATTAACTATAAATCCTGATGAGAGAAAGTTCAAAGTCTCTGCATCAAACAAAAAGTATTCTTCTGGCCTTTCCTCAACCCTCATCATTTTCACTTAGTTTGCCACTGGTCTTGGAACTGTTTATTAGTTAGTCAGCGAAGTTAAAACTAGAATAGGAGGAAGACGAGTTGATTAATCAGCAACTCTGGAGCAGCTTGTTTTTTTCTGACTCTATTTTGAGGACAAGCGGAGGAAACACTGCGACAGGAAATGAGAAAGGTAAAAACTGTCTTCCTGCGGCTGTTACTCACACTTCCATCGTCTTTAACGATATCTGACTACTCCGCAGTGAGAATTATATCTTGTGCTGAACGCGATTACCTGCTGTAGCTGCTAAATGCTTTTGCCAGTGAACTGATTGTGTAACAGTGTGTGAGTAAGAACATCAGAAGAAAAAAGAAAAGAAGAGTGTGATCCTGCAGCAGTGAGTGTTTTAATCAAGCGAACTGACGTAACGTTCTTGTTAGATGGTAGAAAAAGACATTTGAATAGATGGCGTTCATGCATGGTGACTTTTTAGTGTCCCGTTACGCGGGACATAACTTCAAGGGGATACGGTGCTAAATTCACATTAATCCGACTGAAAAATTCATACAGTGGATGTGCAAAGAACCCAGATTAAGGCCTCATAAAATGTGAACAGCTTGACTGTGCTGCAGATATTTTCAGGTTTTATAAAGCTTTAATGGGCAGAGAAAAATGGGGACCAACAGAAAACAAAGGCACCTCTAATTGTGCGGAGACCAGCCTCAAGTAGATTAATAAGAAATACAGAGCGCTAATCCTCCGGGATCACGGCGTTTATATAAGTGTGTACAGATATATAATCGTCTAAATGGGTGGATGTTTGCCGCACCTGTACCAAATGTTCCCAGAGCAGCTAATCTCTTCACCTGTTATATATTCAGGTTTGCTTCCTTCAAAGAAAAATACAGCTTGATGGAAACAGACCTTCAGAGCTGTGTGTTATGTGAGGAGGAGGGAGGGAATCGAGGCTACGCACCTGTGCAGAGGCGGGACGCTGTCGATGGTCTTGAGGCTGCCGCGCGTGGACACCACATTGAAGCTGTCAGTGCAGTCGCAGGAGACGTGGAGGTAGTATTTGGGGTGGCGGTTCTCCACCACCACGATGAGCCCCGCCCAGCCGTGGGTCAGGTAGTAGCAGGTCATGCCCTCGCGGCCCTGAGAGCACGTGAACGGACACGATCAGTTTACAATTCCGACGACCAAATCCAATGCTATAAAAATTATAGTGTCATTTCACATATATAAAACATGAGGCTCTTGGATGTTATATGAAAGTAAGAATCCTCCTGTCAGCACACTCATGTCAAAGTTTCGGTGTCATCAGACGCTCCAGAACAAAATTTGGTAACACATTATATTAAGGTCCTTCTAATTAGCATTAGTTAATAAGTAATAACGGCCATTTGAGTCCTAATAAGATTCTTATTAACATTAAGACTATTTGAATGGTGTAAATAGTGTAATAAACATGTTTATTATTATTATTATTATTACTATTATTATTATTATTATTACCATCATCATCATCATCATCATCATCATCATTATTATTATCATTATTATTATTATTATCAGACATTAATAAGCACTTGTAAGAAACATATTACCGGTTCATAGATGGCTTAAGAATGTCATTAAAAATAGTTAGAATGATAACATTTAATCATAATCAATATAAATAATTCTATATAATTGTAAAATATTTAGTAAGTTTAACTAACATCCCTAAAAAAACCTTAACTAAGCTTTTTCTTAAGGTCACAATATGTAAGAATCTTAGTTTAAAACATAAAAAAAAAAAAAAAAAACAGTTCTGCAGTTTTTTCAAAGACATCTATGTATTGTGTCGCAGTTAGCATGCTAACCAGCTAGCCCCGGGCCTCAAAACCTCTTTCTTCCAGCAATTCAAAAGCTCCTGTGCTAACACTCCCCTAGTAGTCTGGCTAGCTGCACGGCTAACTGAGCTAACAAGCTAACACGAGCTACAGCCACGGATGTATAAACAGAATACAGTTAGCAGCAGTTAGCGGTTACTCTGGTGATACGCTGCCCCTATTTGTTGGGAGTACAGTATGAAATCAACAGGTGGCAAATTCCTGCATATTGAACCTTGAATGAAGATTAATGCATCATTTATTAAATGTAAAAATGCACTTATTACCACTGCACTGAGAACAATGCCTTATTAATGTTAAGGTTATTCAGGTTATGTTGTTACAAGGACCTTAATTTAAAGTGCAAGCTGAAAGTAAATGAAAACTGGCTGTGGTGCAGAAGAAAGGATTTGTGTTTGCGTGTATAAAATTAGTGCTGAACCCAATTTGTATTCAATAAACAAACCTCATATACCCACATATGAGCCCGAGGGCTGGTACAAGTGTAGAGAGAGATATCTGATAGCATCAAAAAAGGCTAAATACGTTTTCCTGCATACAATGAACCTTGTGGCTGCACTGCATTCTGGTCTACCGGGGCTACTATCTGCAGAGAGACTGTTAGGTTTCTGTCCTTTGAAACCAAAATCGGATTATAATGTAGCTATACTGACATCACCAGCCGCAGTATTTCTCAATGGTGCAAAAATGCTTTTAAGACGGCATTCTGCATTCACAGTAACAGCTCTCTCTGGAGGTGAGATGACTGTTTGCTGATCTCTCTCTTCTGCTTGTAATAAAGTGAATGCGAGTGTAGCTAAACTGCTTTAGCTGGTGTCATTTCACATCCAGTGACACAGTTACAGCATCCAGTAATCCCACTGTAACTAAAAAATATCTGTCATGTGCTCGGAATACAAAACTCCAGCCTGCTATAATTATTTATTAACACCCCCGCCTTTTTTTTTTTAACCTACATTGTTAAGACACTAGCGTTTTGTGTGTGTGCACTCCAGAGAGAGCACTTGGCCCCATCTACCACGAGCGGTGAATTCCTGTTGAGCTGAACGACTTAACAAAGATGATCTCAAGTGTTTAAAAAGCTCTGTCATCCTCTGAAATACCAGCCAATGTGACAGCACTTTTCAGGAAAGCGCAGTTCAGGGGAGCCAGAATAATTTGTGTCCACGGGTGTGAGTGGCTCTGTGTGTGTGTGTGTGTGTGTGTGTGTGTGTGTGTGTGTGGAGGAGAGATAATGTGCACGCACTTGCATTTGTTAAGGCAGAATGGGATTCGGGACTCTGCAGAGGAAATCTAAAGCGTTATCTCAGAAGTGGCTTACCGAGGTGCAAGCATTCTGCAGCTTCACAAGCATACATATTATATTCAAAGATGAACAAACTGTGTGTGTGTGTGTGTGTGTGTGTGTGTGTGTGAGACGGGGAGATGGGAGGGCAGGGAAAAGGAAACAATAACTGATATCCTTATTCGTTCCTCTGAACAGAGCGCGTCTCTCACCTCGTGTCTTTCCCCTTTGTTTTCCGTGAGGAGGATAATGGCGTCAGCGAGCGTGGTGGCGGTCGCCTCCACCTGCTCCACCATCACCTGCCTGGAGCTGTAGATGGCGAGGATGTAGCCGGGGAAGTCCTGGCTGGGCCGCCTCGCCGCTCCGCTGGTGGGGCTGGAGACTGCGGAGGAGACGGTCATGCGCTTGAGAATACGCTCCGGCATTTTTAAAGCCGAACGAATGGTAATGGCGGGTAAATATTCATCGTGTGTGAACACCTACTGGGCGTGGGTGGACCTCCCATGCCGCTGACATTCATCTGCCAGTGGTTGAAGGCGCAGCAGACGACGGCGTACTCCCCCGGCTCCAGCATCACATCGCAGCCGACAAACTTCTTCACTGCTCGCTTGCTGTGCGCCAACAGGCGGCCCAGAGTCAGCTTGTTGCCGCTGCCAAATGAGGCGCGAAACACCATGATGCACAGGTCGAGCAGGTGGCTGTCGGCCGTGTCCGAGCGCCTGGAGGGAGGGAGAAGGGATGAATGGGTGAAGGTGAAGACCACGAGTAAACCCACCGTGACATCAGCTATTGGTTTGTTGTCTTCTGTTTTGAAGCCTTGAATTTGGCATTAAAGCCGTCATCATCTTGGTTTTTTGGAAACAGAAGTTACCATATTTGGATCAGTTGTTGATATTGATATTGTTGTTGATATTCTTAACTAGTTTTGAACACGGGGAGGCAAGCCCTAGCATAAATTGGCTAAATTCTTGCAAAAGAAAGGGTAACAGCTGCTAGCTTGTTTAGGTCCATACTGTTAGCGACCAGCAACCAAGATGCTAGTTTAAAGGCTGTTGTTGTTGTTTCCTGTAGTGGCGGGAATTTTAAAAATAATTGACTAAATCAACATTATGATGTGTTAGGAAGACTTGAAACTACAGATTGAGACCATAAACTCATTCGGAAACTGTTTACTGAGGTAATTAATCAAGTAAGAAGTGTTGTCATTTTCTCATAAGCTTCCATACAATCGAACTTCTTCTTGCAACCAGGTGCAAAAATGCAGGTTTTAGAGCACATCGGCATTGACCTCACTCTTCATGCTCCATCCACTGTTCATACTGTCTGTATTGGGAACTAAAAAAAATGCTGACGGCCGTCCTGTTTACCTGCTTCCCTCCTGGAAGAGGGCGAACTCCAACGCCGTCCTCTCGAGCACGGTGAGGGCTGTGACGGTGACCGGCCCGCTCGCCTTGCTGGGGAAGCAGCCCTGCAGCCTCACCTCCTGCCAGTCCGAGTGGATCTTGCAGATGTCCACTGAGTCAAAGTACCTGTGGGAGGAGGACGTGGATGAAAGAGCAGAGCCTTCTTTAGCATATGCACCTATAGCATCAAGCCTGCATGTTTCTTGCGAGACACCAACAATTTGACCGGCTGCTCTCCATCGCCTGTCGTGAGCCAAATCTATTTGCATGCACAAGCAACTCTCTTAATATTAGCATCGCCTCTGAGGGTGCCGCCGTACAAACACCGTTTACCTTGCTAACATATCAGACCTCCTCCTTCAAAGAAGGAGGCCCCCGGGAGACATTCTCCTCCCTCACTTTCAGCCTGTTTTTCATTCTTTCATCACTACCTGACCTCGCTGTCTCACATCTTACTTTTGTCTTCTTGACGATCAGGATAAAGCGAGAGAAAGAAACTGCTGGCATGCTGCTTTTTTTTTTTACAGAAGGTTTTGATCATCGGAGAGAAATGCCCGCCATCCTTTATAATCAATATCAGCCACATTTGTCCACTTGATGCACATGAGACGACATAAGTGCCTTGATATTTGCCTTACAAGACGCCCACATTCTCTTTTTCCAGACTAGAACAAGTGCAGGCAGACACAGGCTGCAGGTTGGTCATAAAGCACAATGCTGAGATTATTTGTCTGTCTGAGAAAACAGTAAACAGTCGGAAGACAGATGGAATTCTCGTCACGGCTGAATACATTTTTCAGGTTGGAGTCGTTCAGGAGGCCAGCCACATTGATCCTTCTCGACTTATGGCAATTCTTATTTTGTTAGACAAGGGGGCCATGAAAAACACACACACACAACTCATCTTTAGGTAAACCTGCTAACACGGTGGCCTTTGTGACAGCGTCCATTGATCAGAAGAAAAAGGAGAAGGTTTCAAGGCAGGCGCAGTCCTATCCATGACCTCGTTTTCGTAACATCAGGTTTTTCACAAAATGTAAAAGCATTCCGTTGAAAGCCACACAGATTCTCGACAATCTTTATCACATTTTTCGCTCTTGATTGATTTTAGGGCTGTAATTCATTGGCCACTTCCAACATTGCGGTTCAGTTGTGTTTTACTGCCGGGAAACAGGTTCCTTTTATGTTTCAGATTACTTTGTGTTCTGTTTTCCATGAAACCGTGACGGGCAACCGTGTTTACTGACCCCCTCAAGGGCACTGACCAATGACAATTTTATGAAAGGCGCATGCACACAGAAACAACAGCTAGAGGAACACTAGTCAATACTTGATGCTGTGTGTGATTGATTGACAGGATTAATCGAATATGACAAAACACGAGTCTGAGCCTCTGCCTGCAGGATCCGTGGCAACTGAAGCAGACAACTCAATAACAAGAACATGATGGCAAACACAATGCTCTAAAAAAAATAAGAACTCTGTCACTCAGCTTGGTGTAAGTAACAGATGGTCAGCAAACTCCACAAAGACAGAAGATTGCACAGCCATCAATCTTATGTCTGCATAAGAGTCTTTGGCAATCTTGTGTCTTATCTAAGCTTATCATGTGCATCTTAATGGCCCAATTAAAGGTGCAATATGTAGTTTTTGTGAAGAAATATTAATCAGAGGAGAAAGATCTTCATTTACTGTTTTAAGCCTACACAAACTAAATAAACAAACTCTCTTTGTTTTCATGTGGTGTTGTTCATTTCATGAATAAACTCGATAAACAAACTGACCTTTAAGGACAACACAATTTCATACTGTTTTACTTTGTTTGTATGTGGCGGACCCTGTCAGCTTTCTAGCTTCAAACAGTGTTCTGGGGATCTATTTTTCCTCTGAAAACAGCTTGTTTATTCAATTACGGAAAAAATAATTATTTCTGAGTTTGTATTATTACCTCATTTATATTCTAAATGTAAAAATTCTGAGTTGGCAAGAATTTCACCTGTGCTCAGTGAACCTCAGCTTCAACATTTGCTCTTCTTTACAGCTGGTGTTGGTGTAGATCTTTCCTGGGATAAATCCGCACAGGAAGTAACACATTTTATATTTTGGGGTTTTCTGGTTTGTTTGGAATAAACAGCAAGTCTGAAAAATTGCATAATTTTGCTGTTTCCAGCTTCTTAAATGTGAGAATATGCTGCTTTTCTCTGTTATTTATGACAGTTCATAAAGAGTATTTAGCAGGATAGATGCTGCCATGCCTCCCGATGGCCACCAGGGGGGAGAAAAGGCCGCCTGGGAATGAATAATCTCTCAGAGTGGGTTACTTTATGACACCATACCTACTCATCCACTCATGAGGAAGTTGTGGGTTATCAGTTAAAGCTTTGTGATGTCATTGCGGTTGTGTGTGTCTTGGTGAATAACAAGCCCACGGTTTCCTGAGCTGAACAAAACCAAGAAAGCTTTCGAACAGATCAGAAACACACATCTACCACTACAAAAGAGCATTTAAATCCTCTCTCTGTTCTTACTTGATGAAGTCCGTGTACTCCATCCAGAAGACACCCTCGCTGCTGCCGTGAGCCATCAGCTCGTGACGCAGGTGCTGCGGCCAGTCCGTCCACTCGTCCGACCAGCTGCCGTTCCACGAGAAGCGACCCCACGGGTTCCGCAGCCGCAGCAGCCTGAGGCGTGGGCAGAGGGCGACATGGAGGGAGGGAGATGATCAACAGGGAGGGAGCGACAAAAACAGGATCCAGTTAAAGTGTCTTTCAGTCAACGCACTATCCCATCTCTCCGCAGACTCATATTGCTCCTCTTATGGATGATTGCCTACTTTTTAACAACCCATTTCATTTTACTGCCTCCTCCCCACAGTGAGAAACTTGGGAGGTATAATGGAAAACCATATTGGAGAGTCCCCACTTTCAGAAAAAAAAAAGAGGGGGGGGGGATCACCGTTTCCAAGCTGCTTTTCATCTCCTACGGCTCCTAGCAGGAGGACTCCGACCCATTTTAGATCAAGCGGCGCGGCCCAATCTTCCACTCCGATTGCTTTATGGCAGTAAATTAAAGTGGCTGTGTGCGAGGCTCTTGAGCAAATTACGCCCGGGATTTACGACCACTCTCAACTTCCTCTCACAGGTAGGCCGGAAGAAGCCCCCATTGTGTTGACTCACAATGCTATCATGATCAAAGTGATCAAGCCGGAGCGGCGTGCACCTGTTCTCTGTTGGCGGCGCACCTCCACCACATTTACGTATAAATCGTCCAGGGAACACTTCAAAGTATGCGTCAGTGTTAACCTCAGCATACATTTCCATCAATATCTATGATGCATGGAATGTAGCTTTAAATCTGAGGGGAGACTTGTTTATGAATATGCTTTTTTTAATGAGTAAACAAAATCTTTAAGACGTGGGTTCTCTGGGAGGCTGTGCCAGTGAATCCTGCCCTGTGAGTCAGTGGTTTCTACTATGAAATCTACGACAGTCACGGCGAAGAAATGCAGCTGAAGGAACGGGAGGAAATAATTCAGCCATGAGACGACTAAGATGTAGATTTTTATGTGGGAGAGCGTGAAGAGGAGTGTGTATTTCTGCGTGTTCTCATATCCTCACTGTTGCTTCACATAGAAACACAAGCTTTTCCAGAGTTAATATTACCATCCTGCGTGTCTGTGATCTGGCCACCGCATCGCTATAAAGAAGAAAGCAGTCAGAGGTTTCGCCAGTTTTAATAGGCGACGTAATTAAGCCTCCTCCGCAAGTGGGTGAAAAAAATCCAAAACTCGAGGAATGTTTTTGAGCCTCTTCATAAAATATACTGCTGACGAGGAAAGTCAACAGACACATATCGAGGCAGAGAAACAGCAAGGCAAGGCGAGCCGCTGTGTGTGCATCAAAGTGGACAATTAAAGCAACAGAGGGTCGGCAGACTTTTATAACGACTCAAAGAAAGACAGCTGAGTTTTGAGTCATTCTCAGGTCGTCAAGCTTTGACAGTACATTGATCTAAATCGCAGATTATGCACTTTTATGTGGTTCAATGTTTTCTCGCCAAAATGCTACAAAAATAAAGTAGATGTGTTGAAGGAGACAGAGCAGATAGACGGAAGTCCAAAGAGAAACAACAAGTGATCGGGATGTATCAAAGGGCAAAGACAGGCACGTAATGACTCTACTTCACATTCCTTCTATTGTCTGCTCATACCTGTAACCCTGAACGTCTCGTACGTCCAGGACAGAGTAGGCGTGTCGAGGCCGCAGACCCAGAGACTCGTAGACGACGTCGTCCACCTTCATGTTGCCTCCTCCACAGGACGCGCCCATCAGAAACCTAACAAGGACGATACACAGTGCAAGATATAGACATGGAACATTTTTTGTGTTTCTTTTGTAATTTCAAACTAATTATTATGTTCATTGTTTACTTATTAAATATAAGAATAAATAAATAATATTTTTTTTTTCCAGAAAAGCCTCAAAATTAAAATCTATAAGAAATGTTTTAATCCTGTTTGGCAGCAAAGTACATAAAGCAAATATGCAAAGGGTTTATTCCTGTGTACGTAAAATATTTCCCAATATGACTGCCGCTCCTTTCCTTGATGTTAAAAACAGCAGGCGACTGTTGTCATGATGTTCCAGGCTGTTCCCCTTTGATATATTAAAACATACTGCAGGTTTTCTAACAGATGGACCTGCAGTTTGGCCACAGATGATTTTGCCCCTTTGGAGTTCAGTTAGTTGTCTCATGTCGCTTTGAAAGCTCACATATCAAAGTGCTCATTATCAGACCTCTTTTATTACTGAAATATGCTGCAAACTGGCATTCAGCACCTTTGCAGCTTTGTGTTTGTAGCTGTGATGACAGGATGTTAAATCAGTGTTTTTCCAAGTTTACTGTATTATCTGTATTGTAAAAGTACCTATTCATTGTGTAATATTAAAGTAAAACAAAGAGTAAATGACAAGCAAAGCCAGCAAAGACAATGTTCCAGGTCTCCTACCCAGCCTCCTTGGAGCTGAGCATCTTGGCCCAGATGAGGTCCGTATCGATGGGCTCCTCCCGAGGGTTGGTGGAGCTGACCTGGAGCATCAGTGAGTCGCATGGAGCCCCCGTCAGCGTGGCCAGGCCCTCGATGGCACGCCCTGCCTGCAGGGCGAAGTAGGAGCCGTGGAGTTTGGCCAGGGCCTTCTCAATCAGCGCAACCCATAGCTGCTTCCTCTGGGCCTGGAACGATGGGAAACAGAAGAGGGAAAATATTGAGTCATGTCTCAGCCGAGAGAGCGGCTCGCGGACGGAGGCACGTCCGAAACAGGATGTTGAGTTTTAAGGTGTTGGCTCTGAACCTGTTGGCTGTGGCTGAAGTTTGTGAACATGATAACCTGAAAGAAAAAGTGGAAAGTCTTTCTTTTTTTCTCGTCTTATCACCACACATGTGACTGTTTGCTTATCCTTTCGTCAAATAATTCGCGAAGGAACCCACTTTGACCTGGCCCACCCAACATCAGCGCTGTTCCCTTCTCTAGTTCTTTGAGGCTGGCGCTGCCAGGTAGTCTCGACAAGATTATGCAGATACGGTCCGACAGGTTTTACAGTGCATCTCCGCAGCATCATGTGAGCGCCTGGTTTGGTTTCACTCTGCTTTATTTGTTGCATAATGCATACTTCATCTGACTGCTGATTAATTAGACCTCCAGGTGCAATCCTTCTCTGTGGGCTCCTCTGAGACATGCTAGCGATAAAAAGCCAGATAATGAATGAACTTGAACTAACATTAAGAAGTTAATATGACACTGATGTTAGGTCGCAAGTCCATCAATGAGGCGTACATGAATACTCATGAACAAGCACAGAGCAACTGATGAATGCATTCCTTATTCATAACTCACGCAGTATACTGTATATGTCTAATACGCTGTAAGTCAAACGTCTTTGTTGCTTCTAGAAGACTCAGTGATTCACAATGGACAGAAGGATCAAAATCAACACAGCAGTGCCGGAGACATCGTCTTTTGTGTGTTATGCAGTCGTCTTCCTTGTCAAAAGCTGACTTGTACTGTACTAAGTAAGAGCGAAGGTCATAGGTCAAACATTATTTCCTCCGCTTTCCCTTGATAATGAGTTACATTTTATTCATTTGCTCAAGATGATGAGTTATTCGTGTGGTTAACACGGAATAATAAATGCTGTTTCATCAAGATAACGGATAATACATTTCTCGAGAAAACAAGCTCTGTTATCCACACATGCAGAGATATATCAACTGGTTGTTCTCAGTACTTATTGTCTAATGTTTGTCAGATTAGCAGTGGCATGCCGGCATGCATACATCGCATCTTGAAAGGGTAGCAGCTGAACATCTTTTCAAATCAGTGTGAGATGTCGGGGCTTCAGCTTTATGGAGCCATTTCATGTATTTTTTCGGTTGTTTGTTACATTTAAGGTCCCCATCCACTTCAGTTGTGAGGAGAGTGTCGCAACGTTCTGTTTTGCTGTGAAGCTCCAGAAATGTTTTGTGGACTACGAAACTTCACCTGACCTTCCATATATAATATCTCAGAGTCCACCCCTGCTCTTTCACCATTGTCTCATCCATTCATCCCCTCGATCCCTCCTGTCTTTTCCTGACCTGGGAGAAGAGGAGGTAGCCATAGTCGTCGCAGGGCAGCATGTCGTCCACCAGCACCGTCGTCCACGTCCCGTCTTTGCATAACCGCACCTGGTAGGCCCCCTCCGGGCAGATGGTCCTGGTGATCATCACCCTCTCCACCAGCTCTGGACGCTCCGCCAGCACCGCCAGCGCGCTCAGGAACCTGGGGAGGGATAAAAGTCAGTGAGTCGGAAAATGAAACCCCGGATGAGGATGGACAGATGGGTGAGTGAGGGGATGTGACTGAAACGAAGACAATCAGAGTCAGCCGGTGAAACGAATGGAGATGCAAAGACATAAACGATCAGCTGATTGTGACAGACGGGCGGACGGATGAACGGATGCTCGCTTCAGTCAGCGAAATCAGACAAGCAGCCACGAGACTGTAAATGTTGAATTAAAACATCCCTTTCCGCGCGGTACTTTGAGCAGTTATGAACGTTTTTTTCTCTCTCTTTTACATAATTTGCCCTCATTGAAAATCAATCACATTTGATGAGTCAAGCATCTATGCCTTCTGGATACCTCCACAATACCGCTAATTCACCCTGCAGCAAAGACAAACTGGCTCGCCTCCCCTAATTAGTTTGCAAGAGAGAAAATTAGTTAATCAAAAAAAATCCGGATATATCAGAAAATGCTAATTCCTCACTAAAGAGAAACGCGGCTGGGCACACGGGGATCCGACTTAAAAGGAATATAGTTTCAAGCGAACATTAGTTCATCTGCAAATGTAGAAAGAGCTCATACGATTCTGATGAAATGGCGACAAACTGTTCAAGTTTTGGAAACAATGAGCTAAAAATATGTGTGCTGCTGACTCACTGCTGATTTGACAGTATACTGACCCCCTTTCTTAAGCCTGTAGCCCCCGGGAGCGGCCGCCATTTAATCTCGGAACGAAAACATGGGAAAATCCTGAGCTTTGTGTTGT
Organism: Lagodon rhomboides; assembly: GCA_039737535.1. Taxonomy (NCBI): domain Eukaryota; kingdom Metazoa; phylum Chordata; class Actinopteri; order Spariformes; family Sparidae; genus Lagodon; species Lagodon rhomboides. The sequence continues at coordinate 13,296,623 of CM077804.1, read as the reverse complement.
AGATACTTCAAGGCGTCGTCAATAACCAGAACCCGGAGAGCACATCGTAACGAACTAAGATTTGTTTTTCACGGATTTCCAACCTGTTTCCACTCGTATCTCCCCGTCTTTATAATGTAATGGATGCCTTGAGTTGTGCAGTGAGAGAGGTCCTGACACACTGTGCATCATGGAAAGCAAAAGACACTGAGTTCAAGTATTTTGCTCGACATTATGTCATGTAATCACCATCATTAAACAGCGTGACCTGCCAGGTTCTCACTGCCACTGGCAGATGCTTTTTTTCCAGACGAAAAGAGTCTGTCGGTCTTTTCCACATGTAAATTCAACAATTATTTCTTATTTAAGTTGCCAAAGACAGTACCTACTATCACATTACTGTTGTTTATTCTTAAACCATCGCCGTGTGGGTTGATGAGTGGGACATTCCTCTTTTATTCTGAAAGCCTACCATTATCCAGTGAAGGATCTGTCTGGTTGTCAGACACTGAATGTTGACTCGGGAAGCAAACTGCGAGAAATGCTGAGGAAAACAACATTTACCTGAAACGATGTCTCCTTTTAGGTAGAAAGAGAAGAATCTGATTCCACATATTTCTAATTTTAGTTTAGTGATGTGTTGTTTTTTTTACCTCCGCCAAGGAGGTTGTGTTTTCAGCCGTGTCCATTTGTTGGGTTGTTTGGTTTGTCAGGATTACACAAAAAGCTACTGAACAGATTTCCATTAAACTGGATGAAGGATGGCTCTTAACTTTTGGTGCGGGTCTGGATAAAGAGATTGATTCAGGAATTTTTAGCCACTTGGTGTTTTTTTGGACATTTGACTTAATTTCTCAGGGAATAATCTATGGTACCTGATGAAGCTGGTATCTATGAGTTAGAACAATTCGATGCGAATCCAAATAAAAACAAGATCTAGCAGTTTAATTTGATATTGGATTAGGCCTAATGGAATTATTGAATCAAAGGGGACTTTTGGGCCTTGTGCTCAAATCTTTATGTGTTGAATCAAACTGTCTAAAAAGCTACAAATGCCCCCATTATATGCTACCAAATTAAAGAGAAAGTTGTGCATTTTAAAAGGAAAACAACGCTTCATCATTCATCATTAGCGAGATAGAGCTGTTTGTTTGGACTGGGTAGGAAAATCTCAGTGAACCGCAGGCAACAGCGTAGACGGTTAATGACCAGAACTCAAATTTACCAGTCTGACTTGATCCGTCTCCCACGAGTATTACTGTCGCTATATCTACAGACGAAAAGTAATATCCCTTTCAGTCCAGCCGTCAATGTGTGTTAGTGCAGCAGCCGTTTAAAGACTGACACTCTTTATGTGTATTATTAAAGCTATATTCCATCTGCTCAAGTGGCAGCTGAGCGAGGTCGGCCGAGCCCCGTTCAGCCGCTGATGAAAACCCAATCGGCTACGGGAAAAAAAAAAAAAAAAAAATCGAATGAAAATCCAATTAGCCGTGTCATAATGTGTCTCTAATGTCAGCTTGTATTTGCAGCCGAACTCAAGGACAAGACACTACCTCTTCTGCTGTCACTGGCTGGCTGCAGGGAGCTGGGCTGTTTGCTGGTTTATTAGGACAAGTGTGTGTGTGTGTGTGTGTGTGTGTGTGTGTGAGAGAGAGCGAGAGAGATGAATTAGGGTTACATCCTGTCGCGAGTGAGAGGATTCGGCTCTGGGGAGGGTTATTTTTGATAAGCTTGTGCGTGCCGGTGGTGAAGCGAAAAGTTGTATCGGCACAACTTCGTGAGTGACCGCTCTTTGTTGTGTGTGTGGTGGGGGAAGATGGTGGACGGCAACACACATACAGCATAAACAGGCCCCAGAGGACACACGGAACAAGGGCAGGGAGATAAAGCGTGTGTCCAGACTCACATTCCCGTGAATAATCTCCCTGTCAGGTGTATCTGCGCATCTATCCGACTACAACCTGCTCCCTCCCTCATTTAATGCTTGCCTTCTCTTTCTGCCGTCCAATTTTTCAGTTTCTCGCTCTTCACTCACTGTTTCACCGCCTCTCTGTCACTGTCTCGGTCTCTGCTAGCTTCAGGGCTGCCGTGTTCATCTAAAGCAGACTCAGACAAAAACCCACACACAGACGTGGAGTGTTATCCCTTTTATATTGCTCTGGACTTTCACAGGGTCTGAAGTGAGCGAAGACTGTCCTTTTACTTCGGAGAGCTTCGGCTATTCTTGCTCGACCTGAGCGAAAACATTAATCAGGGCAGCCTCCTCCTTGTTTTTCAAGCCTTTTGTTTTTTTCAAATGAATGACCTGCCTCCAAATTGGTTATCTAGACTGATGAGGTTCCCGTGTGTCCTCGGGTTCAGCTCTGACAGCTCACCAGCAGTTCCCGAGCAGGCCTTGCAGGATGTCGGACGGCCGAGGCGTGCGGAAGACGGACCACTTGACGCCCCGGTCTTTGAAGTTGCTGCAGTTGATCTCGTGGGGACGGAGCCACTTTTTAATCCGCTGCTGGACGCTGTCGCCCTCGGGGAAGCCCACAGAGCGAGGTCCCGGGGGGAAACTGTCATCCACGAAGTTCACAGAGTTCTGAAGGAGGAAAAGTGATATGGATGAGTCTACTGAACATGTTCAACTACTGTCACAATGACTTCTATTTAATATATGGAGAAAGACGTATTCAGATCTTTAACTCAAGTGGAGGACCAATACTTCAGGGTAAAATTACACCAATACAAAGGAAAGACTTGTGTTTTTTACAAATTTACATGTTTGGGTGTTTAAATGCGTCATACTTAGTTTAAATGGTTGCATGGCTGCAGTGTAATCCCTTTGGGCAACTGCAAAGGTCAGAGTTGCATCCACTAAAAGCACTTGTCGCCACTGATACTCTGAGGTTGTGTCTGACAGCATTACGGAAACGATTCATACAGAGACAGACCTTTTTGTTAAATTGTACGTTTCGTTTTGTTAACAGAAACACAAGTCTGGTTCAGGGAAGTCTCCCTCTGGAACCTCGCAAGGTGAAGGGTTAAAGTTGTTGCCTTTGGAAATGAATTCTTGTTTGCAGTTCCTATAGGTAAACTCCACACTCCTCTCTCCAACTGTCTGACTCCACCTTCATCTTCATCTTCACTACGTATGGGAGGAACGTGTTGTCTGTTGTGTGGGGGGGAATAATAAGGGAATGCCCCATATACTCTTCTTTTAAAGGAAAACTAAAACAATGGCTCAAATCACATCAAAAGTGCGACCACTAACTGGACTTGAGACTACTTGAACATTACTTTTTATTGCATTGTTATATCCTGTCTGGGTCTGGTGTCCTCCTGATTGTGTAATGTAATGTATACTATTGTTAGCCACTTAATATAACGACCTCAGCCGGTCAGTAGCAAAAAGCACTTTCAGTTTTAGTGGACGCCGACACTTGGACTTGCTGCCGGGTGAGGCGATCTACTCGATCGATTCCAAAACTTTTGGTAAGTATGAATCATTTACACACCAGAACATGTAAATATCTGGCACAGGTTAAAAAATACCAGAATTCCCCATTAAGTTGAAGTTCAAAATACTATCTCCAAAATGTATGAAGTATCAAGATCTGATTGTTAGGTGGTTATTAAATCCATTTTCAAATCATGCCCAGAAGGAGTTGGAGAGAGCACTTAAAAATAAAGCTTTCCAAACAGCTAATGTGAGCCTGAAGGACACTTGAAGCTTTGAGGACTAGTGGTTAATCTCTACCCTGCGTTTTTGATAGGACACATTTTGCAGGTGGATGATGATTAATATGGGACACTAAAGGCCCGCCACATGAGCCCTGCATTCCGGGGGAAACAAGGACAAAACTGCTGCCTGCATGCCTGCCTGCCTGCCACATTTACTTGTGTGTCTGGAGGAATTACTCCTACGGTTAGCGTGGCGTCACACGTGTACACAACAGGAGATGAAATGTTGGCGCCTGCCATGTACCAGCCAGGATACAGGACACGTATGCAAATCGCTTTTCAAACATTTCAAACGCTTCACTTTCTGACATATTCCCCGCAGAGCGCCAGAGCATTTAAAAACGACACGCCGGATTTAAACACCCTGAAATGTGGCTGCCTCTCCACTGTACGCCGGACTCAGACAACATAGATAAATGAACAGATCAAGACACCCAATCTGTCACACTATCTGCCCATCTAAAACTCTCCTGTACAAACCCGAGAGGGTCAATAGACACACACGCAACCCTATCCGGTTCCCTGTTTGTGGTGTCAGAAGTGGGCACGGCCAGTCATGTCAGTCAAAACAGGCTGGAGATGTAATGCGGGCACCCTACTGGAGGCTCACAGTGAGGCGAATTTATTAGTCGGCCTCCTCCACAATCCAATTCTGTAGCCTCGATGCGGTATTAGCTACCAGACAGAATCACTTCAGCGCTGCCTCGCCGCCCCGGCCAGCCGAGGTCTCCATGTAGCTTACCGATTCTGTACTTTACTGGCTTATGCGTGACCCTTGTGCTGGCTTATATTGTGTGGGCTTAGGGGCCGATGTGGATTCATTACAGAGGTCGAGTGGAAAGGTATATAGAGACTGGACTCCAAACTAATGTAGCTCAAAGAGCGCAGTCATAAACAACCGAGGGTTAAAGAGTCAGCCTCATTAAGTCCAAACTGCACCTGGTAGAGTTCGGCTTCAGCTACCGGCTGTAAGGTAGTTACTATAACTTCTCTCTGATGAGACAGGTGTTTATACAGAAGAGGTCCATTAAGAAAAACAGCCCGAGTCTTAACAAGCACCGAATACTTATGCTGGAATCTAATCTAAAATATTGCACAAACATCTTAATTTTTGGAAGCTAAGAGGATAAACTCAAAGCCTGTTAGCTCTAACGGATGGATATAATGTAAGTTTGCCAAGATGTCTGCTTTATTGGCTTAATCTGAACCCATCAATGGCAGCAATGACTTAAACCAGTTATAAAAAACGACTTCATTTAATGCTCCAAATTTAGCCCGAGAGAGACATCTGAGTTCACACATGCGATTAATGCAATACTATGTGCGTTTGCCGACTTTTACATTCTGTCTTTTTAAGAATGAATTCATTATCTTGAGAAATACTGTGTGGCAGATACAAGCCAATTTTCACACTTTCTCGTCTGCAGGTTAAAGGGAACTTCAGTTGATGAATAAATCAGCAGGGCCTGATGATGGTGGTGTGTGGTACGCCTCGGTGTGTGCTAGGAAATCCTGCAACGCGCTTCAACATATTCTAATCCATCCTTTCACATCCACAAGGTGCTTGTGTTCAGAGCATCCAGTTGCACTCGCCTCTCGTATCGCAAACGCATCGGAGTGGATTGTTCTGAGTCACTTGAAAGACTTGAAAATCTGCTGCGGTCTTCCCAGAAGTGAAAGAATGTGCTGCACATGCTGCAATTAGCCTGTTCACATCTAGAACGCACAGTTGTTTGGTCCCTCGTGAGCTTTTAACACCGTTCAGTGTAATGAAACAGTAATATGAAACTCAGGGACATGCAACTGAGGATGAGAATCTGTCAAACTGCCAATTCGACCTATTGCACTGTTTTCCCGAGCAGTCCTTCACAACATACTCATACTAATTAGTGTTTGTATACTAATACAAGTAACACTACCAGGGGGGACAATGGTACATGTATTCATCCTGAACCGACTCAGTACTGCTACCACTGTCAGGACATTTTTTTTCCCGCCCTACCAAACTATGACCTCTGTGCTGAGGTACATACTGAACCTTGACTTCTGTGTACCGTTACACCGCTAAATACTACTCATTACAATACTGTTTAAATGCTCATAATGATACTAAAAAACATACTTACACCAATGTTAATGCGAATAACGATACTAATAACAATACTCAAACAGATCCCCAGAGACAAGTATTTAAAATGGATAAACATTGAAGTAATTGCCTGCATAGAATATGATGTAAAGTTAGTACCGAACTGGAAAGCATCTTTTGGATTGTGTGAGCGGTATGAATGACGTTGACATGCAAGAAAATATTTTCCCGTCGTTCAGGTTGCATTGTTGTGACATCTGCCAGCATAAGTCTGGCTGACTGTCCTCGCTGAACGAACACAGCGCTGCTGTCTCTGATTCTGTCACTGGGCAAGCGCCAGCATGCAGCTAGACCACGATCAGCCAATTCAGCGCCGAGCTAAAATCACCCAGACTACACACAACTGGCAGGCATGCAAGGTGTTTTTTTGAGGACAGTGTGCTTGTATCTCGATATCCACATGTTACAGACAACCCATTGATGTCTGAAAATGTGGAGACAAGGAGCCACAGAGCTGGATTTCATAGTGCCACACTAATTGAATCCCAAACAAAAGCGTCCCTGAACAGGCTGGTACGTGCGACGCTGTCACACGCAGTGAAAACCTGTCACTGCAGGCAGTCACAGCACACAATCCAACATGCAAACCAAAGCCCTAAACAAAATCCCAGGAGTGGCAGGAATCCAAGCAACAAGTGGCACAAAGAGCGGTGTAATGAACAAAAATAAAAACGAATCAAAGTCAATCTGTTGCCATGTAGCATCTTTTTGTTGCCCCCCCCAGAGGGTGACATGGAGAGAGAACACAGGAACCACTTCCAGCCATGCTGGGTTTTACAGTTCACAAGCGGCGCTGATGGCTCTTAGGACCGTTTATTCGTTTGGCACAGTGAGCCCCTGTCATCAAGCACGCACACACACCCTGCACTCCCCAGACCAATCAAGGGGAGCAGAATAGCAAGGAGGCAAAAGATACAATCTCCACTCAGGTGAGAAGAGTATTTCTCATTCAAGGGCTGAACAATATGCAATAAAAGTGCAATTATTTTGACTGATATTGCAACTGCGATTCTAATCTTGGTGTAAGTGGGAATGGTAATTCTGCATTTCATTTTCAATGAAAAATAAATACCTTTTCTTGCTACAACTCGCCCTACTCTGCCTCTGATTGGCTATCACTCCCTGCCTTACGCATGTACACGGGTATTTCTAAAAACAGGATTTAAAAACAAGAACAATCACCAGCCAGGCAAGCATTTAAGGAGTGTTTCAGAAATAATCGGATTCATTAACACGTCAATAACAACACGCCACGGGCATATCACAAGACCATTCATGTACACCTGGCATGAACATGCTGGTAGAAAGCTTGTGTACGCTGTGTTTGGTTGGTGAGTTGCAAATAAATGCTATGAATCATTTTTACTTTTAATTGCTCTTTGACTTCACCCATTTACTTTAAGTCTCTATTGCATACAGTATGTTACGGGTGCCAGGGCTGGTAACGAGGCAACACATAATATTTCCTTGAAACATGACAAAAGGACGAGGCGGTGCAGCGTGACTCCTGGATAACGCTACTCAGCAGCCGTTTTTGTCTCTCTCCTCCATCATTGTAATTCAATGTCAGTCTGTGTCTCTCTAAATATAGACAGCATAACAAATACGCCACAATATAATAAGATAACAAGTTCACATTTGCCAAGGCATTGCCAGACACTGATAAGACCCAATTAGGAAGCAAACGTGGGTGTCTGGATCATTGTTTCCAAACATCTCTGTTTCTGTCCATCCAAAACATGGACAACTGAGACTTTCTCAAAAGGTTTTCAGTTACCTAAAATGCTGTTTACAAGTGTACAAAAGGCATGAAGTGACGTGAAAGTCACCCATACAACTGGTAGTTGAGTAAAAGTACTAAAATATCTTAGGTATCAAAAATGATTTCCTTCCAATAAATACACTTTAGTAGCAAAAGTAGATGTAAAAGTGAACTATACATGTATTTGCATGTATGTATATACCGTATACTCGCCAAATATCATATTCAATATTTTTCTGATTATCAGTTCAGCGTTTTTTCCAATCCAATTGGCGATAAATTAAATTAATTTAAAAAATATGCTGCTTTGGTTTTGATGCAGCGTTTAATCTGCAAAATAACTAAAGTTATCAAATAAAGCAGTGGAGTAAAAAAAGAACATTATTTGACCCCAATAATACATTTGACTCTGACATTCTTACCCTAACTCTAACCAGTGTCATTCCTCATGCCTAAACCGAACAAACTCAACCTACAAAGGCAACCAATAAGAGGCAAGAGATGCAGTTGGATCCATAATAACCCATCAGTACCAAACAGTCTGGAGACTATGATATGTAGGCTGGAGCATCTCTGTATCACCAAAACGCTTCATTCATGATGGCATGTTTTTGTTGTTGTTGGCAGCTTTTGCTATTTGTGCGTTGCGCTCGGCCATATTTTTCGATTATATTTCGATTTACTGCGCAGCCCTATCTCAACCCATAGTTTTGGACAAACTCTCCAGTAACTTACAGTATATTTCATCAGCAGCACTATCTGCCATAATCCAGCAGGTCTAGAAAGATTAAAACGGAGACAAACAACTTGAAACTTTCACCGCACAAACACACACCTTGTCACAGGGTTAACCAAAAGCTTTAATCATTATTACATTTTCGCCACTTGTTTGTTGGTGCTCGGCAAGCGTTGACACCTCAACGGAGATAGATTGGAAAGACTAACGCCTCTTGCTTACCAATTCTACCCTGCTACATCACTCTGACCCCCCCCAATCCATGCTGCAGCAGATGATGCTGTTAGTGATTACATTCACTATAGGGAAGCGGATCATTTCTGCTCCTCTTCTCTCTAGCTCTGCTACTAAAAATAGGCCGGCCCTGTGTTCACCTTACCACGAACACACACACACACATTGACTAGCTACACTGGAGAATTGAGTGCAGTCGTGTGGAGAGGGTGGGATGGGGGTGGATGGGGTGTGGTGGGTGGCACGGGAGGGGGAAGCATATTTTGAGATATTAGCAGAGTGGAGGAGAAAAAAAAACAGGATGGAGCATGTGGGGATAGATGTGATGGAGGGAGACGGGATAAAAAAGGAGATGAAGAGGAGAATGTACTTTGAAGAGCGCGGAGGGGCAGAGCTGGAGAGAGGGAGGCCTGAGATATTTGGAGGAGAAAAGGGAAAGATGATAAGAGAAAGACTGGCTTAAATGTCGATCTGAAAATTGGGAAGAGAGGAAGAGACGGTGGGTGTGGGGGATCTCCGATATCCTTCCTTCCTAGTGAGCCAACTTCACTCCCACGCTCGCAGCAGCGTGCTCCGTGACTTTCAAAGAAGCAATTAATAATGCATCTTAAAGCGAAGTTCATGCTATTGTAAACATGGCATGATAGGTGTAGCAAGTGGGCGCGCATCGGAAACCGCCGTAAGATCGCCCCCAAAAATGACCCCATTTGATCTGATCAGGTCTGGATTCTGCAGAGGTCTAATTAGTCCACTCAGGTCTGGCTCATTAGCATAGGTGTTCGTGTCCTGAAAGGTCTCAAATGAACCCTTCTGACAGCCCTGAGTGAATATCCATGACAACTTAATACAGGCTTATCAAAGCTTTAGCACGGCATAGAAAGAGAACATGAAGTGGTGTGATACAAACAAGCGACATAAAGGGCGTCACATCTTCGGTGTAGTTAGGGAAGACATCTTTGTGTCTCCAAACAGCCGTGTCACCACGAATCAGACCGACCACGGCTCACGAAGGATTCGATTGATCTCACAGTCTTCTTGATCTTTCGACATTAAATGCAGAGGCACCGGAGCAGGTAAAATGCATCATTATTTCAGGTTGTGACAACAGACAAGCCCATAATTACAAAAGCATAATTAGGGTTTTGTCCCTTCAGAAAAAAAAACTGATAAATCACTTAATGATTAACATTCATGCAGCTGACTGAAATTGTTTTGTTTCACGGTGTGTACTGATATAAAAACGAGCGTGTGCTGTCTGCTTGATGAGAAACACAGTTTTGATGGTTTAATAACTTGGCAGAAAGTGATGCAGGGAAGTTCACATTAAAGGGAAATTACATTCAGAACGATAAGAATTGTTTTTATCTCTCACAGACGGGCCTGCTATTACACACAGCGACATCTATTTCATTAAGTAGTCTAATATCTTCTTCAATAAGAAAATTGTGTTTGGTGTCAGACGAGGACAGGAAACAGAGAGTCTGGCTCCAAGTAGACCGTCTTCATAGGAGAAAAAAAAACAATTCCCAGCAGTCTAATCAGAACAAATAATAAAACCAGGCTAATCAAAACCTCAGAATAAACGAGCTACAGACTTTTGAAATCCTGAACAAGAATTTTGTGACTTCTCCCCCGGCATGTAGCCCGGGTGTGTAAAAACGAGACACTGTCTCTGCAGCTCATTTAGGTGGCCAACATTCACCCGCCGGTCGTTTAAAACTCTGCTAACGAAGCAAGTGCAAACAGAGGCAATGACAAAGCCTATTAGTATTTCTCTGAAATTTGATTGAGGGAGCGGGAAGAATGCCAGACTCATAACAAAAAGAGGAATAACAATGTGGGAACTGCGCACTGAGAGGCAATGTGCATCCTGTGACACATTACACATTGAAATAAGCCAATTTTGACCAAGGAAACTCAGCAAAATGTGAAAGTAAAGAGATACAATTGGCCACACATGATTTAACTTGCTGCCAGTTGCCTGTAGATGAAGTTGCTACTTTATAAATGATGCAAATTCAATACAACAGAAGAAAATCACTTTTGAAGTGATAAAAATCCAAGAAGGAGAAAAGATTTCACTTTAAACTGCCCTACGCCAGTGTAATTTACTGTGGCACACAAAGTCATTATGGCTCATTAAAGTGTTTTCTTTGGTTTCCCTTACCTCTCTGCAGAAGCTCACGATGTTCTCCCAAAGCTCCTTGGCCTCGCCCTCATCATTCCGTCGACGCGCCTCTACATGCATGCTCTCCCTCCTCTTCAGCGGCTTAACAACCTTGCGGAGGGTGAGGTACTGCTGCGGTGTGTGGCACGCTGCACAGTTCTTGGCCTTGGTGTCATTGAGCAGCGTACATGCTGGGCAGCTCCACTGTCCTATCTTCTCCTGAAGGCTCGATGAGGTGATGGAGGAAGAGGAGCTAGAGGCGATAGCCGGAGGAGGAGGGAGGGTAGCCCCGCGCCTGTTTCCGTGTTTTGTGCCCCGAGGAGGAGGAAGAGGAAGAAGGTGTACAGGAGCATGATGCGGTGCCAGGCCCCTGTGGGAGGCCACAGTGTGTACAGCAGCGGGGCAGCGGCACCTGCTGCTCCTGAAAGCCATGCAGCTTTGAAGAACCACAGGCCGAGCACTTGGGGGCACCTGTAGGGTTGCGCAGCGTGCACTTGGAGCATGCCCAGGTGCTAAAGTCCGGGCTGGAGGGGCTGGCCGGGGTAAATCGTACCGTCTCACAGCCTACAAGGTCAATGAGGTCAGCACCGGCCCGTGACGATCGGCAGGCTTCGCACTTCGACGAGCCGCCTGGATTGGGCAATGAGCAGCTAGGGCACTTCCAGGTGGGGGCGGATGAAGAAGCAACAGGGAGGTGGGGGGTCAGCGGATGGTGGTCTTCTTCTTCCAAGATACTGAGGCGCTTGCTGGGGTAAGAAGGTTCTTGGGGCTGGGCATGTTTGGGCTTGGCTGGCCGCTGCGGGCCCGGCTGGGGTGGCACACTGGTCGCTGAAGGGGACGTGGGGCTGGGAGTGTTGGTGCCTGGGTTTGGTGGGCGCCCTGGAGGGGGCACTTCTCTCCTGCTGCGGGGCACGGGGTTGTTTTGGAGGGAGGAGGAAAAGGCAGTGAAAGGGGAGGAAAGGGACTGTGAGGAGACATGGGGAGGTTCTTGAGGATCACAGGGAGGGGCTGGGGGAGAGTCATCCGTCAGGTCTATGAGCAGCGGAGCAGCGCCTGCTGTGTGAACAGGAAACCCGAGCACAGGCGTGCGCACCTCAGGCACCACGAGTGCCTCAGGGGGGATTTTAGGCAAAGACAGTTTCCTGGGCCCGCCACAGGCTGAGCATGACAGTGCCACAGGTGTGTTGTGAAGCGTGCAGCGAGGGCAAGCCCAGCCGGAGTGGTGCCCCTCCAGAACGACCACCTCGCCGTTGCTCTCAGACCGTCGGAGCACTTCCTCCTTAGGCGGATGCTGTCCATGAGGCTCAAGTAGAACAGTGGGGGTGACAGTAGGTGCTGGGGGTTCAGCTGGAGCGGGCGGGAGGCCGTTGGCAGTGGCAGCAATGGTGGTCGTGGGGGGGGTGTGAGTGGCAGGTGATGGTCCGAAGCCACAGACGGAGCAGGCTCCAGATCCCTGCGGGTTGTTGAGTGTGCAGCGGGGGCAGGCCCAGCGATGCTCCTCGGTGCTGCTCAGTCGCAGGATCTGGTTAAGGTCAGGCTTCTGGCGCGGTGCCTCGCAGATGGAGCAGCGGGGCGCGGCGCCGGCATTTAAGAAGGTGCAGCGTCCACATGACCACTCACTGCCTCGCACCGCTGCTGCCATGGAGCCAGGGGAGTGAGAGTGGCTGGAAAACAGTAAACAATGAGTCAAAACAAATTCAAGAACCAAATGAGTCACTAACACACATAACTGCGACCGCTCAGCAGTAAAACAGGCATATTAAGTGTGCCATTGTTGAGCTATTTCAGTCACTAATATTCTGAAAGTGTCAGAGGAGCAAAGAGGAAACGGAAGAGACAGAAGCGAGACGGGGTCAGAACGAGTGAGCAATAAGACATTTTGAAGAGTATGAAGAGTATTTAATACATGCTTCCAGTCAGCTATGGGTGATTATCTAAAGGGAAGAGAGAGGACAGCAAAAACACGTGAGAGTGCAAGAGGAGGACAGGCAGACAGAACTAGAAAAGGAAAATTGAGGTTGAGAGGGAAAGATTAGGCAGTGCAGGGGAAAAATCAAATCTCCCTCCTGAGGGCTTGGAGGGCAGTAAATCCATACACAATGGCCACATGATTAGAGCCGGGAAGACAGCACATGGAGAGGAGGAGCAGGAAGAAAGAGGAGGAAGAGAAGAGGAAGATGAGCGGAGGCTCGGAATACTAAGGAAGGTGTTCCTGGTAGTCCTCCTGACTGACACTCATTTGAATGGAAAAAACACATGGGATCTCTTCCGCTTCCTATTAGCACTCCTCTCTCTCCCCTCTTTGCTCAGCGAATGCTAATGCGGGGCAGGCGGGGGCAACCTCGGGTCACATCAACGCCATGCCCAAATGAATTTCCAAATGAATTTTGAATGCATGAGCCTATTAAATCTGGCAGCAGTCGTGACTCCGGCACATTTTAGAGACACATCACTCACACCGCTGGATTTAAAGCAACAGCTACGATCAACATCTTTAACAGGACCTCAGCGGTGTAAACAGCGCAGAGGGAAATGTGGGGAGAGGAGAGCGAATCAATTTTAGAGTGTTTTGATTCAGAGGCATAGGGAGCAATTCATCTATCTAGTCAGGCTACTCAGTTGATTTCCACCTCCCTAAAGCAGTCTGTTGTTGCAGATTGACTTGTATGTACGATTCATTCCGTGCGCCCGCAGTTCAGTCAATCTGACTTATTGATGGCGGGTATATTAGGGCCTTTGGGGGGAGGAAGCGGCACAGTTGGATACCTCCAGAGAGCAAGGGGAGTTTGGAGAGGGACGGCCCCTGGGGAGGGACGCGGTCGGTGTCTGGACAAGCCCATAAATGTCACTGTCACTCAAGCTGCTCATGTGTGAACACCAACACAGAGAGGGTAATGTGGGAATAGCAGGCTAGTGGAGGGTAAGGTGCTAAGAGCCAGGGCAATGCAGTGCTCTGCGCAGAGACGCTGCCCACGAAATGACCCAGGAGCTTGCGATTCTGGTCACATTTATCCCTATTTATTACCTCGACGAAATCTGAGGCTGCTTTTACAACTGCTGTTCTGGGGAAACATCGGTTTGTGTCTGTGTCTGGGTATTCCCCGTGGAAACAGCCTATTTTTCTTTGAACAACATTCTGATAATCCTTTGTTGTTTTCACGGTAAGGGATGGAAAAGAAACAATCTCACAGTTCATATGACATTTTGATGCCACTGTTTAAGTACCAAAGAGTCTCTGTAAGAGTGGCTGCTAGTTGGCCTGGTCTTCACCATGTGTCCTGGCCTTAGTTCAACTCCATTAAACCCTTTCAAACGAGGCGTACGCTCAGAACCCAGGGGAACCCCTCACAGGCAACCTCTGGCTCCCGACACACTGTCCTCTCCCCTCGTCAGCTCTCCTCCCGAAGGTAAGGAGGAGAATGACAGCAGGGAGGGATACTAATGCGTCTCTTCGGGTGTGTTCGTGGGTGAGGGTCCTTGCCGCTGGCTGCGTGCGCTCGTGTGTATGCGCGCATGCAGCTATATTTATCTGAAGACATTGCATAGTTGCTTGTTATATTGTCCAACTGCATTTGTGCCTTAGTGTGTGTGTGTGTCCTCAGCCCCAGGGCAGCGACAGTATGGAAGGAGGAGTCCCAGCGCTTTCTGTCAGGAGCCATTAGCACTGCATTCGTTCTCCTGGGATGGAGTCGGCGCTCAAACATAAACCACGAGGACCCACTGAGGGAGGAGGAAACTCGGCCTTCCAATGATAACAATAAGCAAAAAGTAGGAAAACACAACCTCTGTGAAGACACACAAACACTTCAGCACTTGGCTCTTTGTTTCGCTTTGTCTTTCATCCCACATTGTATGTACCATGTCCTATGTATCATGTAGCTATGAAATATTAAGTGTTCTTGGCATTAACCCAGGGGAGACACTTCAGGTGAAAACATCCTTTTTCATGCACTGGTCAATTTTGAGAATTTTGGCCATTTTGCTTCCTTAACATGTCTTCTTTCAGAGTAGTGGAGAAAAACACATTTAGGTGTTAATTTTATGGAAATAAGGGTTGCACAATATATCGTTTCAGCATCAAGATCGAAATGTAATCACATCAGAGGAAGTGCAATGTCAAGTAAGGAAAATAAACTCAGCACTTTCCTATTTTAGGTGTGTTTATTCCCCCCACAGCATTCAAGCTGAATGGTAAGATTGCAGCACTTGATACAATTCTGCCACTCAGTAGTTGTAACCATAGTGACTTCTGCCTACATGAATAGTCTCTATTGAGCTATTCAAGTTATCTGGTAAAAAAAAAAAAATGTCTTCAACATATATGGCATAAAACTGAAATAATGCGATGACAGTTTTCTATAATATCTTGCAGGCCTAAAGTAAATGGATTCTAATTAGAATGTAATTAATTCGAAAAACCAATTTGCATATTTAAACACAAATTGGCACAGAAATTCTAAGATAAAAAATTATTTTCTTTTTCTTCTACTATGAAAGTTTCATTTGAATCGTTAATGCGTTTAAATAATGTTCTATCTGCATATTTAAACTTAAATTTCAGAAAACTCATAATCCAAAATATAATTGTCTTAATGTTAGCAATCAACGGGGTGACACTTCATGTCCATATCTGCTGTATTAGGTAAATTGTTTTACCCTTTTCACCTGTAATCTCTCCCCCATATAAGGGAGTGTAAATCAGTCATCAGAGTAAGAATTTAAAAAAGCATGACCTAAAAATAATTTTAGGATGATCTGAAAATATTCTCTCCAACGCCCAACAAGCGGTGCTGCGTCCTCAGACTGCAACAACCCACCCCATCCCCCCTCCGCAGTTGAAATCAAGTGGCAGTCCCATGCTGGCTTGGCTGGCACATGTTCACACCGTGCTTAGCTCTCCAAAGTCCTGCCTATCCGAGGGCCGTAAACAGCGATGACGACGCCGGTGACAACAACAACAACAAGTGTCGGCGCCTCATGTTTGATGACAGGTTCTTCCCTGCGGCCGTTCTCATAACTGTCAGGCCTCTTTCATCTCCGGCGAGAGAGCAAAGTCGTGGTGTCAGCCATATGGAGACTTTGTCAAAGCAATTGATTTGGTTCTCGATGGAGCACGGGGATTGCAAATTCATTATGTTTCTGTCTGTGGCGGTCGACAAAGGAGCTCTTCATCAAAGTAATCAGCCTCTCAAGGAATGTTTAATATCTAGCTTAATTATCTCATTATTATCTGCTGTAATACTCATACCTATCAAATGTGACTAACGCATGATGAACAGCTACAACTGAGGATGCATCAAGGACACATTGGGAATGTAAATTGAGTGCACTCACGCCTCTGTACATACAGTACATGCCTGCAGCAGAGCAAGAAGAACTAAAGCCCGTGATCCTTGGAAGGATGCCTTCCATGTACAGTCTCCACTCAGTCACAGGAGTGTATACAAACACACATGAAAAAAAAACACAAAGACGCACGCACACACCTTTTGTCCTTGGCCCTGTGCTCAGTGGGGCTGCTTTAAAAGTGCCCACTTCAGCTCCTCGGCTGCTCAGTGTCGCAGACCTCGGCCTGCAGCCAATAGCTTACAGTGGAGGGGGAGGGAGAGGGAGCAAGAGAAGGAGAGAGAGCCTCACCTCTAGAAAACCCATCTTTTTGCAATGAGGTATTCAATGCAGCCTGCTGCCCATAAAGTACCTGCTCCTAGTCTGAATTCACTCAAGTAAGAGCATCAATAACCCATGGCTGATTTCTCAATGCTTCACTGGGTGTAAGACAATCACGGGGCAGTTCAGCGGACTATTATAAGGTGTAAGAGCTCCACAACTCTCAGTGAAAATGAGCAAACAGGCGTGTGACATGGACCTCCAAAACTTCAGCCTTGTTACGGTCCCAGAGGGCAATTGATCCACAGGCAAGAGTGACATGACACAGGACAATACAATGTTTAAAAAAAACAGCAAAAACAAAAACATTTTGCAGTAGGTTGTTGTCTAAAGTTCACTTCAGTAAAGTATAGAGTGCAAGGGCGTATTTAACAAGCCAATAGCTGTCAGAACAAATGAGCGCTTGTATCTATTTGTTTTACTCATCTGCACTATAAAATGGGTACCTCGGGGCAGAGTGTAAAAACTGGGACTATAGTGGGTGATCATCATCAAGAAGGATATTGTGAACTTTCTGCAGGGCTCGTCACTTGAACAAGTTGAACAGATTCCATAATTTTGATATCCATGCATCTGTGTGGTAGTAAACAAATGCCATGGGCAGGTTTGAAACATTGCCAGTCAATGAGAGACGTGCCTGAGGTGAGCTGTTGAGCACAGCGCTGTTATAAATAATGTGTATCAATGACCATTTGGCCCGTGTACGAGCATATCTGCGCTGTGGTTTATGCAAATGTCCATGGGAAGAGTAACGAGTGGGTTGCGGTGCTTTATAAGTGCTGAAAAGTTCAAATAATGGCATAATGCTCTTTCTACACTAGCCAGCTACTAGCTGTGAGTGAGCCAACTGTGTGACTGACCAGAGCATATTCTGTTCCTGTTCAGATAATAAATGATGGCATCAACAAGAACAAGCCTTTCACTCATCCTGCTTCACACAATGCTGAGTCGAGGGGTTACTTGAACCAGACAGTCACAGTGAAGTGTAGAGTGTGGTCACCCCTCACAATCTGGCTAAAGGCTGAAATATTGTTCTACGTAGGCTCTATGAAGTAGGCTCAACAGTTGAAGAGGGCAATGTGTTTACTGGGGAAACTACAGGACCCAATCCGCTGTATTGGTACAGGAGAGGCTTGGAAATGCCATTCTATCAAGTAGATTACAGTCGTTGCAGTCCACGTCGCTGCGATGAGTGGTTTCTGGGGAAGTGCATGTATATGGCATAGGTTACGGTGTAGGGCATGCATTTACAGGTTAGGCCGTAGATGGGGCGTAGATTCAACGCAGAAACATAAGTCAAGCTCATGCATGTTCTTACTTTTTCAAACTTAGATTTCCAAACTAATAAATCATAAAAAACTCAATACTGACTGAATCAAAGATTTATCAAACATGGTCATCTGTGTCTTGTCAACATTTTGCAACATTAGTTTCATTAAGCAAAACAAGTGCTTTCAATCTTTGATACATAAGTCATCAGAGCACAGTTTGCCATCTATGACATTTCCTAGATACTTGTGCGGAACTGAGTATCGCCACTGATTACCAGAATTGACTCTATTGCAATTCACACAGTTTGGATTTGATTCAATCTCTGATTCAACACAATTTAATATCTATTCAGTTAGGGGTATTTTAGTTTGAATAACAATTTTGCTCAGATATGAAAGAGATTGAGAGAACAACTGTGTAAATTGTACAAGAGACTCATCACTATTCAAGTACAGCTTTCAGAATTTATGACCCTTAATAGTAGAATTCATAGGAGTCAGGGGTTTCCCTTTAAAATAACATCTCCTTGGTTCTTATTTGGTTTGAGATGGCAGCAAGGAAGTCCACAGGCCAGTAAGGTTTAAAAGAAATGCGCAGGCTAGAGAAAGACTGCAAAGGCACTGCTGATTGTGTTTTCAGACCACCTATGGCTGGCTACTTGGATTCATTCCGCATACTGAACTCTGTTACGAGATCAAGTGAGCCGAGTCTCGCCAGCTTCTCCCTGCGTCGCTGTGAGACATTTGGCCTTTGTGCGACAGTCATTAGCACTGCCTTTCTAAGGTTGGCCCTGAGCCCGGGCCTTTGGGGAAAGCGTGGTAACCTGTCTGGCCACTGGAGGCAGAATGTATCTGCTTAAAAACATTTAACACATAAAAACAAACATCACCACCAAACTGACTATTAGCAGGAAAGCAGCCGGCACGTCTGTTGATGTTGGCAATCCTTTTTTCCTTGATGACTAAACATGACAGCAAGTCATGTAAAAGCAACAAACATGATTAATAAAGAATGAACACCAGAAGTGCTTAGGTGAAAAAATGCAATACTATTAATTCTTCATCAACACTTCAAACACTTAAGTGGCAGTCTAATGAATTAATCCTGACACCACACGAAGCTAAAACACAAAAGGAGTCAGTCAGCGCTTCACTGATATTATATAACACATGGCCCGGCTGTCAGTCAGCAGTGTGCAGCGAGTGTCAGGGGTTTCCATGACAGTTCATCTTGTGACTGGCTGTGCTTTAAAGATTCTGCAAAACACAAGGTTTCTAAAAGCCTCGGCTGTGACAGCACGGCAATTCAGAACGCCTTGATCCCAACATATTGTTCACTGTTTACTCCTGTTGCCCAACAGACTGATATCTGATAACAAATACATTACACTTCCTTGCTTCTCATCTTGTGTACGAACATGCGGCGTGCTTTTGACGGAAACAAACCAAGTGAACTGCTATGAGAACAAATTTGGCAGACAAAAACCAGACTCCCAGCTGTAATGTGTGGCTTGCGCACATTACAGCACAGTAAAAGCCACATGCAGTACATGCCAAATAAATGAGTAAATACAGGTTAGCTAACTAGCTTATCAGTGGGTGGACACTTAATAATAACTATCATTAATAAATGGTAAATGTATCATTGATAAAAGGTTATTTCACTGTTAACTTTGATTTTATAAGGGCCATCCAAATAATGTTTATAGATGAACTACACAGTATTCATTAACAATTTAGAAAGTAATATAAACATCAGTTGCAACTTAACAATTAACACTAAATACATGTTCATAAAGAAATGCATTGCTTATTATTCGTTTACAATGGTTGTTATAAAGTGTTACCAGCTGTGGATGCCTCTCTGAGAGGTGCTCATACTTATGGAGCAATCTATACCGTTTTAGATAATTAGCGATTGAACATTTGGGCAAAGCAATTTACAGAGATTTACATTGGGTCAATGAGGCTTAATAAATTATCAATACTGCAGATTAGTGGTGGGCAATCTGACAATGTCAGATTGTGTCAATCTTGAAGGTGTCCCTGATCTACTTTTTAGGCGAATCATCCAGATCGCTGTATTTAAAGCAAGTTTATGTAACTTTTTTTTACCTTAAAATAACAGTCGTAAAGTCGATTTGATGGTTCAGTGTCTTGTACTGTAGTGTCGCAATCAGAAACGTTGCCAAATCACAAAAAGTGCCAATTTCTACATAATGTCGCTTTAATGTTCTCCAACCTATATTTCCCAACTTTACATAGCCTCATGACAAGCAGATCTATGTAATGTAAACATATCAACAGAGTGATGCCGCAAACTAGACGGCTATGCCGATTGGACAAATTACTTCACGTGGCTCTTTCCTGGGTGACATATTGGAAAAATGCAACATGACTGATGTGGAGCTTGTCCCAAAACAGAACTATCCATAATGCAACAACTGTGTTTTAATGGTGTAAATGGGGAAATTCATGGGCTATTCAGGTCTGGCTATAGTCTACAGGGCATTTCAAAATAATCAGATACTACCTTGCCTTCATGCTTAAGCTGCAAAACTAATTTTCCCCCGGTAATACCTGCCAGCCTCAATGTTTTCATTATGTCTTCGAAGGCACCTTAAGTTACTAGTAGATTGGCGTGAGGCCTATTTTCGCTTTGCTTCCTCCTGACATTTCAGTCTAAGTTTTACTGTATCAGCTATTCATATTATTACTTTTTATAACTACAAAAACTACTTTCCCCAAGGAAATGAAGAGCTTTATCACATCTCATATTAAATGTGCTATACTGGATTTGTTGATCTGTCCTTGAACTTCTTGACAACGGGCTTTGCAACATCAGTTACCAGCAATTACTAATAAACTGCGTGAGGCGGGAGAATTTGAGCTCGCCTGATTATGTGGACCTCCCTTTGCGAGACCAGGCTCCAGCTGTAGCCCCCCACACAAACACACTCAAATAAAATGAGTCACTCCTGTGATAAATATTTACAGGCCCCAGTTTTGTGTGAACGCAGGGAGAGAACAGGGGATGTAGATACCGCAGCTTATAAAATGTTTGTTAGAAAAATATCTCGGTTATTGTGCCCTCCTTGATGAACTGGCTTAATAGCTGCATACCTTTTAATTCCTACCAGCTGCAAGGGCATTACCCAAGGTTTTCAGAGCACTGACATTACCGCTTGTGCCTTTTAAATGTCTCTTACTTCATCCACGCAATCATCTCAGGCTGACAGGACGATAATGCCGGCTGAGCGGTGGTCTTGTTTAACAGAGCAGAGCTTGTTATAAAGAAATGAGACTTATCGGAGGCTAGTGTGCCCTTCCATCAGACGAGCTGTAAAAAAGGGGATAATGAATGTTGAAACATTCTGCTGCATCTGAACACACACGGCAAACTTCAGTGATGGGGATTAGATCAGCAACTTTCACACAATCCGCATTACCACACATGAGAAACCCAACTGAGAATTTACTTAGTAATGACTTCAGCCCGTCTGCAGTTTTACTAGCGAAAAGGTTTGTTTATCACTTCATTTTTCTTGCTTTGCGAGATCAGAGCAACCGCTTTACTTTAAAGTAATTCTCCCTCTAGCAAGCACTTCTCGCTGTCTTTCAGAGGGGCTGATGAGTCAGGGTCAAAGACTTGAGGATTATTTTTTTCTTTCTACCTGCCAGGTAATCTGTTGTGGCATGAATATGACACATTACTCAAGTCTAACAGCTCTCCAGAATTAATTCGTCATGGCAAACAATACAGAGCTGAGCCGCGACTGCTGCTTATCTGAGGCGAGTATCTGGAGCCCAGACTTTAGCCGCAGAGAAAGAGTTTCTACTGTGACACGCTGAGACTTGGTGACGCGATAGAAGGGATTGGTGACAGTGAGTAAAGCCTTAGTCACAGGGGAGAATACGGTGAGATAATCGGGGAAGTCTTAATGAAGCAGGACACTTTTTAGTGAGCAGAGACACTTTTGTTGAGCCTGAATATGGAGACAGAGTAGATTTATAACATGTCAGTGTTTAGCTTTGGCATAAAGACTGCAAACAGATAAAAATGGACAGAGTGTCTTTTGAAC
This sequence comes from Lagodon rhomboides, assembly GCA_039737535.1. NCBI lineage: Eukaryota > Metazoa > Chordata > Actinopteri > Spariformes > Sparidae > Lagodon > Lagodon rhomboides. The sequence continues at coordinate 13,274,847 of CM077804.1, read as the reverse complement.
AATTGCCCTCAGGCCGGGAAATTCCTCTGATAAGCATCGCTGAGGCTATGCACGAGGAGCAACTTTTTAAAGCTGAATAAATATATTCCCTCTTTTGAAAATGGATCATCAGGAGAAGGGTGTGATGCTGTGGAAACAAAGGTGACGTTGTGTTAATGTTACATGTCAGTAATCAGCTTAGTTAACCATGTAGCTATTAGCCGAATCTGCCTGGACTTGTAGTTCAGAGCATTGGTGGAGTGTCGGTGTTGTTTACTATCAGGCTAACATATTTTATTGTACAAAGTAGCAAAGAGGCTGGCTGGTTATAGGTCACATTCTGTTTCTAATTTTTGAACCCTTGAACAAAAAAGAAAATCTTACTTGATTTGCTGCTTTTCTTATGTCATTTATGATAGTAAATGAAGAGTCTTTGGGTTTTAGATTGTCGGTTGGACAAAAGAAGCAATTTGAAAGAGTCATATTTTATAGATTAATCATTTAATCTAAAATATAATGGGCAGAATAATCAATAATGACAATAATCATATCCCCAGCCTTACTTTATGTTAGCCCTGCCCAGGTGATTACACACCTCATAACCCAGGCTTTATAACCTAGATCTAGTATCAAAGTACGATGTGGACTAAATCATTTCCCCTGAATGGGTCTCTGGAGATAGGACGAATGCAAACATCGGTCAGGAGATGGGAAGAAAAAAAGAGAAAGAACAACAGTAGCTTCTGACCTCTAGCTGCGCCCTCTGTGAATATTTCACGACCAGTGCTCATTTTTGACGAGTGAATCTGTCAACGGTGGAGACAGCTTTGGACATTTGAATCTTTAAACAGAGGAAACTGTCTGACTGGGTTTCAGCGAGACATCAGTAGCGCGGTGGAAAGCGAGCGCGAGCAGGAAGCCGGCAGGAAGCACCCAGAACTGGGAGAGAGGGGAGAGGGGGTAGAAATGGCAGGGGCACGCTGCTGCCCTGTTTAAGCAGGGTTCCTGCGGGCACCCGGACCTGGAGGGCAAGAGTAGTGCTGACACAGCAGCGCTACAGCCAAAGGGGAAGTTCTCGGACAGGCCCCGCAAAGTAGAGTTTTACTTACTGTTACCCTGAGGTTTCTCTAGCTCACTGGCTTCTATCGGACATCACTAAACATTGACATGAGTAATCAGCAGCTTATATGGTATTCTCCCGAGGTGCAATTCACCCGCACAGGTTTCTTTCTGTGTGTGAGACTTCCAGGTTACCATGTGTGGTCTTATCTAGGCCCCGATGAATTAGGTTACTGAACATATGCTACAGATTTCCATGGCAACAAGAGTGGGGGAATCTGTAATCACTTTGTCAGTTGCAGTGCCAATAGGCTAGTTTATTTTCTCGCCGCATCAGTGCTCTGTTTTCCAAAGACAGCCACACTGTGAGTCAAAGCCCGCGTGCCAAATCTATTCTGGAGGCCTCGGCGACTGTCCTGACGCGGCCCTGTCTTCATCAGACGGGCAATGAGCGAGGGAGGACGCGCTGATATAATTCAGACATAAACACGGCCAGTGACCATGCCGGTCGAATCCAAGTGGACCAGTTTTAATCCAATTAAAGGGAGGAGAGCTGGTGGAACGGAGCAGCGATAAACACCATCATCCATCATGCTGGGGCAGTGGGGAGAGTGGGATCGACTCAGGGGGGAGCAGCAGACGCTCACTTTAAGGGCTCGAGGCTGCAAAGGCCACGTGCAACACAACACACAAGCGGTATGGGGCCGAGGCAAAAACCAGGGCAGTCACATTCGTTAACTTAAACAACTAGAATGGCACTCAGTGGAGCGCGTACTTCCGCCATGGCCCATCAGTCCCCTTTAATTCAATGAAGCCTAATCCAATATCAAGTAAAACATAGTTAAATCGGCTACATCTGGATGTTTATTTGGATCCGCATCAAATCTACAAGGTTTTTTTCATCCAGATCCCAGTATTATACCCTGAGAAATTAAAGGTGCACTATGTAGTTTTTGGGAAGAAATTTTAATTAGAAGAGAAACATCTTCATTGAGTCATTGTTTGTGCCTCAACAGACTAAACAGACAAACTCTTTTCGTTTTCATGACTGAATAAACAAACTCATTTTAAAGGACAACACAATTTCATACAGTTTGTTTACATGTGGCAGACCCTGCCACATTTCTAGCTTCAAACGGTGTTGTGGTGACCTTATTTCCCTCTGAGAACAGCTTGTTTATTCAGTTATGGAAAATATAGATATTTCTGCGTTTGTGTTATTACCTCATTAATATGGTTAATATTAAAATTCTGAGTTAGAATTTCTTCTCCAAAACTACATTGTGCATATCTTGCTAAATTCCTCTTTATCCAGACCAAAATTCAATGAGGTTTTTTCTAGACCAAAACCCATCCTCCATCCGAGTTTCATGGAAATCCTTTCAATAGATTTCATTGAATCCTGCTGAAAAACCAGCCAACAAAAAAAACGGATCAGGGGACGAAAACATAACCTCCTCGGCTGAGGTAATTACAGCATTGGGATAAAATTGCATTGTGCTGCGATCGAGACGTAGAAAAGATTTAGATTCCACAGTTATGAAAAATTACAGCTCACACAGCCACACCTCGTCCTGTTGCACATCTTTGTGTGCTCCGTGCCTTGTTGTCTCGAGTGAACCTTCACAGTGGAGGTACTGATTCAGTGCGCACAAAACACTTCCCAAAGTCAATGGGGCCCTGCTGGATGAAAACAAATTGAAATCACCCAAGGACAAGACTGTTCGTGCAGTCTCGGGGCTAAGAAAAACAAGGGAGAGAAAACGTTTTCGTCGGGCAATATATTACCGAATAAACTCTATGAGAACGGCTGAAGTTAAGCTGGGCTCATAGAGTTCTGTTGTTTCTATATTTCATGCTCTGTCACCGCTCGGCAAAGCTTGCCTAACGTTGTTAGGCTCACACAGCGGTGTGTATGTGTGCATACGACTGTGGGTGAGTGAGTGTGTGTGTGTGTGTGAGAGAGCGAGTGGGGGTAGATAAGAGGGCATGTTCCAAGTGCTACTGCACAGTGTTTCTAAAACATCTATTGTCAGGATGGTGTGTGTGTGTGTGTGTGTGTGTGTGTGTGTGTGTGTGTGCTCCTCTTTGCCTCCGAGCAGTACACTGAAATTCGTGTGTATTGTATAGACAGTGTGTGCATGTGTTTATGTGCTCAGCTGACTGAGGGTGTAGTCTGATTGGTGATGGAGGCAGAGGCTTGCTACTACAGAGATGCATGAATGCGTTGGAAGAGTGTGTTGAATAAAAAAAAAAAAAAAAACAAGTTGACAGTATGAAGCAAAGCTACACTGACAGTATGAGCTATACTTGAGCTTCACTCATGCATGGAGACATGGCTGATGAAAGCAACGGCTAAAAACGAGCTCCGTCTGCATTTGATAACTATTTGAAGAGTAAGCAATGGAAGCCACAACAGCCTTAACCGTTAAATGTAGAGCAACTGCAAAGAAGGCATTGACAGCGGCGGGCAGGAATCAAGAAAGATGAAAGCCCAACTGGAGACCGATGCTGAATAAATAATGACATCCATTGTGGGGAAATGTGATCGGGCTCTCTGAAAATCAATAACTAACAACCGGACCATGATGCCCTGAGTGACTCAGCAACAACTTCAATACACTACAGGCGGTCGATATCAACTGCCTGTTCTCGTTGCGGGAGGCATGACCGAAAAAGCTGAAGGAAAACTGGAAACACTTCTAAACAAGTTTGTGTGAGGGCGGTTGAGAGGATCATCTTTTGAAGGAAGAGTCAGTCAGAACTGCTGGATGAGCTGCACATTCAAATCGAGCCTTTCACTATGTTGACAGAAGGCAATGACTGGAACAATGGATTATTGCGGCGGTCTTTCTTACAGTCACTGAATGCATCTTCTTTTTTCTTGCAGTCAATACTGGCAAAACAGTCTATACGAATAGACGTCTCTTCTCCGAATAGTTTGCACCTCGCTCAATTACACAGCTGCTGCTGGCTCAATAAGAAGTTTGCTCTGGGAGAAACTCTTAATAGGTGTTCCAACCAAACCAACTAAGGAGCCTCTGTTCACGGTGTAGATGAGTGAAACAACGCCGCAGTGAAGCCACACTTACCCAGATGCCCTCAACGAACTCTCTTTATCCGCTCTGTTTTGAATCATCTCCCAAATTAACAAAGCGGAATCAAAGCTCATCTTCGTTCCACGACCGAAAAATTCATCTTCTAATTACCCCTCAGGCTGGTTTTCACTGGGTTCACAGAGGTCAGGTCAATCTATGTGCCCAGGCAATCCACTCAGCACCACATGAAGTGTCGCACACACTGTACAGCTGTGCTGAGAGGAACCAATGGGGTGGGATTTCGGTTTACAAATCCGGCTTAGCCAGGTTTTTGGTGCATCATAGAGAAACATCAAAATGCAGGCTTTGATTAGATAAGCTCTGATGAAACAGGGGATTTGATCCATCACGGTGAGGTTACTGAATCCTCAGTAAGTGTTTCTAAAACGCCTGTGAAAGAGAAAATAGGAAGTTCTCAAGTGAACGGTGTCAGTTTACGTTATGTAAAGTGCATATCACCCAAATACTGATGCCAGTGAAAACAACACAAGAGCCTCAAAATAAAGCCACTTGGTATGCTTTCACTCGCCGCTTTGAATGACAGCGCTCCTGTGTAACACAACCCCACCACGCCTCATCCCTCCTGCGACTTCCCGGGCCTAGTCGGGCCAGCCGCCGCCGCCGCCGCTCTGTGCCCCAAGCGCACTCGACTGAGAAATGTATTGGCACCCCGCTGGGGAGACGAGAGTTGGCTCTTACCTGCGCTCTCGGTGAGGCAGCGGGTGCTGCTGCTGACGCGTGATGAAGGTGGTGCCCCACACCGGGCTGCTGTGGCTGTTCCTGAGCCAGCCCACAGGGGGTGACGACGGGTACGGGGTGCTGCGGAAGCCATGGTCTGACTCTGTCTCCGCAGTGAGAGACGAGGCTGAGCTCCCCATCGCCGCAGCACAGCAAGAGGAAATTAGTCTCTGAATGCACTCTGATGAGGGAGGGGGGGGGCCTGTTTGTTTCGTTTTTGCCAAGAGCGCAAAAGTTAACAAGGGATCCACAGTTGTATTCAGTGAGAGATACTGAGATTGGATACACTGATTAGAGAGAGCCTAAAGGGGTTGTCTGGAGCATGACAGCAACCCTTATCATGTGTTTTTCGCTGTTGATAACTTTCTGCTGTAAATAGGAAGAACTGAACTCTGAGGGTGCTGCAGTAAAAACAAATAAAAAACACAGCAACGGGGAATCAAAGATGAGGGGCACTCAAAAAATTTTACTTGCAGGTGGCCAAGTATGCAGATCAGGGTGGATATCCCACAGTGCACGGGGGGGGGGGGACCAATTCTCAATCCAAATAGCAATTTGATTCGTGGAGCGTCGATTCAACTTCAGCAGTCGCTCTCAGGCGGGAGGAAACACAATTTTCTCACAGCAAAGGCTGGTAATTCTCTCTCTTGTCGACTTTAAGCTGGTAACACTCTGCGCCGCGTCTTCCATAGTGCCACTCGTGATTCCTCCTGCGTTCCTTGCGACACATCTCCTCAGTCTGTGCAGTCTCATGCCTGGTTCCCCTTCCCTTCGCACATGCTCAGAAAGTCAAATCAGGGAAAAGGTGCGTGCGGAAACAAAATCGTCCACACTCGCTCTCTCTCTGCATTCTCAAAACGGGACGCCTCTGGGAGATTTAAGGTTGAAGAAGTGAATGAAAGCACACCGAGGACAGCCGGTGGTGATTGATACTGCCATGGAGTGAAAGTCACACAAAATACATCCACAGAGTTACTTACGATGCGGGCGCAGGAGGAAATCAATGCATCGCATTTCCTGGGAGGGGTGTTGGCAAAACTACAAGTATGCTAATATCCAAGTGTCATCTTTCAGACATCCAGGCTGACTAACAGCTGCTGGGGAAGTTTACCAGTAAAACAGCCCAGCTGCTGTCCTCCCACCGGACCAAACGTCATGTTTAGAAAAGCCTTTTTTCCTCACAGATTAGACCACTTCTGGCATTTGCAGGATTTGGGATTTCCACGTGAAGAAAGACTCACGTGAACTTCAGAGTGCAGGGGGTGCTGCCGGTGGAGTTTCAAAACAGAGCTGCTCTGTAGGGTCCAAACTTCAAGCTTCGAGTTCAGCGTATGATCCCCAGAGGAAATGTTGGGTTGAGGAGGACGAGGAGATGATCCCAGTGTCCGCTGTCTGTGAGAGGCTTAATTTCTGTCTGATCCCACCGCCCAGGCCGGTCAGTCTAGTTTATCAACTTGCGCTGGGATTTTCCTGCGGACTCCCCCCCCCCTCTCCGTGGCATGGCAAGTCTCTGCTAGCGAAGCAGCTGGAGGGAATCATTCCAGGGACGCTGTCAAGGCGGAGAAACTACATTTGCATGCGTTTTTGACGAGTATCGACAGCTTGTAAAAATAAATAAAAAAAAACCCCGAGGCGGCCAACGCAGAGATCACGTGTGCCTTAAAAACGTATAGTTCAGGCTTCCAGATTCAGTGCGTGATCAGTAATAAACACAGATACTGCACACACACAAAAACACGTAAGAGTGATCCGTGTCCACACAGAGGCTGCTGGGCAGAGCATCGCGTTGAAATACCCGAGGAGGTCTCATCCAGGAAGGAGCACTCAGTCGCTGATTTCACCATCTTCCGCCGGGTCCATCCCAGCCTGCGTTCATCTCATTCCCCCAGCGTTTTGGGCTGTAGACGCAGCTGAGCCTTGTTGTCTTTAGCGTGAGGAGGCATCCTCGCCCCGGCTCCCGTAAACCCGCTCCGTCCCGCGATGCCCGCATTTAGTGGACCCATTTGGTCACGTTATGGTCCCATTATGTCTCCGTCATGAATATTTCCACGGGCTTTTCAATTCCCCCTCACTGATAGCACGAGCGCAGTGGACGAGGATGCAATATCCTCCTAACAGCGGATTACTGGAGTGTAAGCAGGGCGCATGCGCGCTGGCCGGGGCGGGCAGAGGCGAACCGGAGGGCTGCGTTCATGAGATTTTAAATAAAACCCAAACCGAGCCGGAGCCGTGGAGATCTCACACGTTAATGCATGTGGAGGAGATCCCAGGGCAATGCCCAGTGGTGGGGTGACAGATCCGGACTGCATGGGCAGGGTGAGGCATGCTCATCCCGGGAAAACAGTTTGCACATGTCACACTTACACAACTGTCTAAAAGCCTAAGTGTTTATTCTTTCTCAAGAGAGGGTTGCCACAGTAAATGGTCAATGCCAGGGGAGGACAGTGAAGGGTTAAGTAGAGGGCCACGGTGACTGCAACACTCATCACTGCTCAACTGTCCCTGCACATTACCGAGATAAGCCTTCAAACTTTCCCTCCCCTCTCCTCTCCTCTCCTCTTCTCTCCTCTCCTCTCCCTTCCACTTCAGATCACTTTGCTGACCTCTTTTCTCATCTCGCCATCTCTCTCTGAACTCACACTGTTCACCAGCGGATCATCGCGTTGCACCACAAAGTCTGACCACACCACCAAAAGCGCTCGCATCATATATTGTTCCATGTATTCTTGCTGCGTTAAAAGGAAAGTGGGTTAACTGTTATCCACGAACCACAGGCTCAGGCAGAATGGCTGCGTGGAGAGTCATTTGTCTGGAAGTCAAAGCAGCTGCAAGGGTGTGTTGAGACTGAAACTGGTTTGTCTGGTAAACTTGACTTCCTTTTAAATTCCAGGGAACAGAACAGCCTGACATGTGACACAGAGCTTGAACTATGAGTCACTTTACTACAGAGCGTATTGTCAACAAATGTCAAACATTTTCTGGTAAAGCTTCTGGAATGTAAGGATTTTCTGCTTTTATTTGTCATTTATGACAGCAAATTCAGAGTCTTTCAGGTTTTGGACTGAAGGTTGTACAAGAGAAGCAATTCAAAGAAGTCAATTTGGTTCTCTAGGACAGTATGATGGCATTGACATTTTATAGACTGAAAACATTTTCGATTAAAGGATAAGTTCACCCCAAAAGTCATTAACTACTCACCCTCCTGCTGATGGAAAGCCAGGTGAAGTTTTCGTAGTCCACATAACAATTCTGGAGCTTCACAGCAAAACAGCATTGCAGCGTTCTGCTAAACAACTCAAGTAGATGGAGGCTTGTTTAAAAGAATAACCAAAACAAAATTTAATAGCTACATACAGCTGCACCGGTGAAATCCAAGTTTCCGCCATCCCCACGATCCCACACTGATTTGAAAAGACAACATTTACACCCTCAACGTTGGGTCGAGCTCATGCACCTACTTCCGGCTGATTCTGCCCTAATGTTTTTAGCTTAGCAGCTAAAGCGAAGATTTCGGCTTTAAAGAGGTTGCAAATAACGGGTTTTCAAATCGTTTCAGGATCTCGTAGCTTTTGAAGTCCCCATCTACTTCAGTTGTTTGGGCGAATGCTCCAACGCCGTTTTGCTGTGAAGCTCCAGAAGTGTTTTGTGGGATATGACACTTCGCCCGACTTTCCATCTGCATGTGTGAGAGTAGATCGTAAATTAATTTTCATTTTTCTGGTAAAACCTTTCATAATAATGAAACGATAATGAAAGTAACCGTTAGTTGCTGGTCTGGTGTAGACTTAAGTCCAATCCCAGCCTTGGAGTGCATGACTGGAGCTGTCAAGAATGCCTGCGTCATACACAAAGCTAGGCACAAACAGCTCACTTGTGTTAAGTTATGAAACAGTCGTGCAGGGTGTTTATTGGCTCGGCACTCCCAATGACAAAGGTGAGCGTAGCTGCAGAAATAACTGTTACTAAAGCGGCTTGCACAGATTGCAGCCACAGAACAGCAAAAACTACACCCATGTGTAACCAAAAAAAAAAAAAAGTATGCACATAAACCAGACTTGAGGTCAGAGGGGACTGCGCCCCTTTGTTAAGCGTGCACCTGTTCGAGGGCCACCTGTCCCTCTGCAAGTCAGCACCCAGAGACACAGCAGCTGACACAGTCAGTGCCAAGGAGAGAGAGAGAGAGAGAGAGAGAGAGAGAAGGAAGAGAGGGAGAGAGATTGAATTTCATTTTCTATTCTCCAGGGACACAGAGGGGGGGAAAGGGAAAGAGGAGGATGTGAGCTGATTTCACGGTACATTGTAAGTTGTCATTTCGACACCACCCAAAACGTCCTGACAGTCTGAAACCCTTTTTTGTTCCTCCTCAGTGGACAAGCTCAAAGCAGAACAAGTTCACTCTCTGGCAAATGATGTAAACACTCCAGACTTGATCTTGTTTTAATGGCAAGTCTAAAACGAAAACAAAACAAAACATACATCTAACTGGATCAGCTGACCTCAGGCCTCGGGTCACACATCATCATCCACCCTGCTGAAGTGTCCATGAGCAATCTGGATTCATGTTCCTCTATACCCGACCTTGCCCTCTTGACCTGCCCCAGCTCCCCCCTAGAACAAGACGAGCAGAGGGGAAAGAGAGCCCCTGTGTTGTTATTGTATCATCCTGCTCTGTGCAGCGAGGCGGCGGGAATAAAAATTAACTACCACAGGTCGTTAATGTGAAACCACGGTTTGACACGAGGCACTGTCACATAATCGACCTATTTGTGGACAAGGTGTGAGCCCTGTCACCAGCACGGACATTAGCTAAACAGCGCAGCCGGAATGAAAAACTCTCAACAATCCCATTGAGACAAGACAGCACGGAGCGAACCCGGAGGACGCCGGGGACCTTGTAAACAAAGACACTCTTATTCAGTCGTTTGGTCGACGGTACAGACGCCCTCCGGACAGCTCTGTACTCCACCAAGTCCGCTCACGAACCGGTCATTCTTACCTCGAGTCGGCTGAAGGGTAATTATTCCTGTTTTTCAGTCGTCTGCGCGTTAACTTTTCACAGCCATGGAGACGATAAGTTGTACCCGGGTTGTACTTTAGCCTCCGTAACCTCTCCTGGCTTTAGCTTCGCGCCCTCCGCCGCCGCTGCATGTCCCGGTCATCTGTGACAAAACACCCCAAGGTGCAGTTTATTTTCACTCCGTCGGGTATTAATGGGACTGATGCGACCGCGTACGTTTACCTCAAACAGCCCAGGAAGGAAGGGGAATCTCCAAGGAGCAAATACAGAGCGCACGTACGTCAAATGCGCAGCGGCCGTTGCCCTGACGCCGGGGAGCGCACGTAAACGTACGTAAAGCCCCTTCAGGAATGCGAGGGGGTGAAGACTCCATTTCCCATGTTCCAACACGGGCATCTTCAACTAGGATATCCGGGTACGAATGTCGTCACCTTTGACCAACACAAATAAAAAACAGCACGTTTATATCACGCCTCACTAAAACAGATATACAACGAAACGCGTGATTTAATTTTATCTTTAAATTTGGCTAACATTTATTGTACAAATACCCTCAGTTTTAAATCTTTATTTTAAATTCTCAGAGTGGATTCCACCTTTTGCCTTCAGGCCACTGTCAGATAGTGGCACTCTAGTGACATCTAGTGGCAATAACCTGGAATCGTTTGACTTCAACCATTTCTTTGAGTAATTTGTGAAGCTGGGACTGAATAAATACAATATGTAAACACATTATTTTACATCTTCCAAGATGTTCATGTCCTCTACACGCTTTATAAAACATATTTCAGAGGCCTAACTGGCTCACTGTAGGAGGCATTACTTCTATTACACAGTAGATATGCATTATGTGCATGCAGTGTAGATTTCTGTGTTATTGCAATTTCTTTATCATGCACTGTCACTGTTAATATGTCTCCTGCTCGCTGTACATTATTGTCAATAAAAATCCTGCATTCTGTACATAATGTATACATACTGCACATGTATACACGCTTATAATCCATCCAACCAATGTATGCATATTTATCCAATGTTTATTGTTTGTTTCTTTTACATTACTTGCACTTACTGCTCTTTGTTCCCAGCTGTATGCTCATTTCTGTGTAGTACGCTGAGATGGATACGTGGCCGATAAAGCTGATTCTGTTTCACATGTTTTAGTCAATGAATTTGTCTTGTTTTTGTGCAAACAGAGCAGCTGCGGCACCGCTTGTGACATTTTATTTAGATTTGTAATAACATATGTCATATCATATGATGTCGTACCACAAATAGCGCTGTTTTGCAACCACCATCACCACCAAGTGTAACTGCTGCTGTAATCTGTTGTCTTACGTGTGATTGATGCACTTGAACAGCAACCTCAAATCAATCCATCAGTCACTTTTTTTTATTAATACTCGAGCGATCATTGGGGGTGAAAAAAACAAAACAATCCAAAGTAAAGCAACAACAAGGAGAAATACTCCTTGTTGTTGTCTACCACGACATGGTAATAAAAAGCCTCAGGGGAGAAAAAAAAAACAGTTTATAAAATAGTGAGAAATAACATTAAGTTACATAAAACCACTAAAACCTTGCAGCCATGCCGGACTGATTTAATAGATCGAATGAAATCATTAAAAGTGAAACAAGACAAAAGACAAAAGACAAAAGCAGTCATGTAAAATGGCTACAATTAAAAGATGTGAATGGTAATAAAAGCAGTTATTTAAAACAATTACAGCTGGTGGTTCGGGAGGTTTAAAATCACATTTCTGTAACGGCTAAAGGGTACAAGGGTATTGATTTTTAATTCGGTGCTGTATTTTGTTCCAGGGGTCAGAAGCACTGAAATTAAAAGCAGTCTTTTACACCATGGATGCGTTGGTCCTCAGAAAATATTACATTTGTCATATTGAGGTATATTACCTCTATGGCCACTAAAACACTGACCATGGATTACCCTCACTGCCACTATTACTATTACGACGACTTAGACCATTCTGCTGGCCTACAGCTTAACCACTGTTCTTAATAGTCACTACATTACTATGATGATTTACTCACTGTCATCTGCTTCGAGGCACCTGCAGAATGACATCACAGGTAAAATAAAATTGTATTTACACTGGGCTCTATTACTTCTAATAGCCTACACCCTGGATGTGAGTCATATCAAAGGCTTCTTGAATAAATGGCTATGACATCACGATAATCAGACGTTAGAAAATGCTTTGAATATTCAAAGGCCCTATTGTTTTATGTACAGAACAATGCGTTTATGTCTAATTCTTGTGTTTGAAGGGACACTTTGTAGTTTGGGAGAAGAAATTCAAATTCAGAATTTTAATATTTACACTACCAATGAGGTAATGATACAAACTCAGTTTTTTTCCATAACCAAATAAACAAGCTGTTCTCAGAGAAAATCAGGTGCCCAGAACACTGTTTGAAGCTGGAAAGGTGGCAGGGTCCGCCAAATATAAACAAAGTAAAACAGTATGAAATTGTGTTGTCCTTTAAGGTCAGCTTGTTTATTGAGTTTATTTTGTCACGAAGACGGTTTGTTTATTTAGTTCGTTTAGGCATGAAAAAAAATACTTTAACTACTACTACTTTAACATTGCTCTATTGATTATATTCATATATTTACATTAATGCAGTATTGCTCTTTTCTGGACATTTCCCCCTAACTTGGCATTTATTATCTCCATATTAAATATAATGAGAACTTTCCTCAACTATGTGAGGTCGTATTTACTGACAGAATTACATTTTACTGTATTGTTTCATTGACCAAATGCAATCCCCCCCTTTTTTCTTTCAAGCCATGGGTGAAATTTAAATTTCATTAGGATAAAGAGTAGCATGTGAAACTTCCACTGGGTCCGGATTATCGTTAATGCCGGTGTCACCCGGATTGTTTGAACCGGGGAAGTTCAAAGGATTAAGGCCAATATCAACAGGGTCAGGAATATACTTCAATAACGAGATAGCGGGGGTGATGTCTGAAAACCCATTAATTTCTTATTAAGATAATTGTTCCCTGTGCAATCAATCACCACAATTCATTCGGACTGTGTCTGAACCACCGGGGGAGAGAAAAAACTAGGGTAGGTTGAATGACATTAATGAGAGTTCAAAAATTAATGACAGGGATACCCTTGAAAATAGGACATTATAATAAATAATGCCTGCAAATTGAATCTGCTTGGGGTTGTAAAGGTAAAAAAAGAAAAAATATATATCTTGATCATGGACATTTCTTAACAGTTAAGAGTTTTTCTTGTGTACTTAAGTGCCAGAGTTTTAACATATACTTTCAATTCTCACAGGAAACCTATACAGTTAAGGGACATTCTGTTTGTGTATATGAAATTAACCATACATAATTAATAAGTTCACAATGAGGTCAGTGTCCTGTTTTTCTCTGTGCTCAAAGTGCATCATGACATTTTTACACTCAATTTTGTCAATGTCATCATTCATTTCACACATTATATGATTTTCCAGTCAAGCCCAGAAAGTGATCACAAGTGTACACAAAAGTAAAATAACTTAAAGATGTTAAATATCCTGGTGCATCATTACAAATGATTGTTGTCAGTAATGAAATGCAGATTTGTTGGACATCCTTGAACATCTCTGAGGTAAGAAAAACACAGCCTGATGTAAAGTCGACCTGTGAAGTCAACCCTCGTGGATCCCAGTGATTTATCTGCAGGCTCGAGTGAGGCGGAGCGAAGCATCCCAGTTGATAGGAGCAAGGCAGAGGAGTTGAAGAATGAGTCTGGGCGGAGGAAGTTAACCACCGCTGGACGTTGTTCCCTCACACATGCCGTGCGGGGCTCACAGTGGCTACAGGATATGCGCTTATAAAATGTTATTACCGGCGTGGCAAAGTTGAATCTTCAAGGCAGAGCCGTAAAAGTGAAGTGTCTGAGGGTAGCTAGCTAGCTGCGACTCGGAAGGGAAGGAGAAGAGGAAAAAAAGACATCTCCGTCAAGAAGGTATGCGAATGAATGCATCTTTGTACTTTGTCTCCATTAGACATTTGTGCACTTGTCCTTCGCTGGAATTTCAGTCGCGGCTTTTTTACACTCCCCCTGTCTCTCTCTCTGTGTTGTTTCTTTACGGACTAGTTTGCTAACTTTCACAGAAGCGTCTGAAAGTTTTCCAGCTAGCACACTTTTCCTTCATTGTTTTCAAACTAGCTAGTGCGTACACACTGTTGTCATGACGATGCTAGGGAGCGCGAGGCACGTCGGGAGACAAAAGGCAGCAGCTTCAGCCCTCAGCTCGCTTTAAGACTTTCTCCCAACAAAACAAACTCCGCTAAAAAAGTTCACCCGAAGTCTGGAACAGCACCACAAAGAGTTGTTGTGTTTTGTTTGTTTCTTTTCTCTTGTACTCCCCCTGCATGAAAATACCAAAAAGGACAGACAGCTTTACTGACGCTGGGTATCCTGTGTGAGTGGAAAGAGGAGCACATTAGGAGGTAAGGGGGTCAGAAGGATATGTGCAGACTGTTGGGCTAAGGTGTGTCCTGTGTTTATATGAGGCAAATTGTGACCCTGCTAGTCAGGAAAGGGATGCTTTTAGTCGGCTCTTTTGCTGTTTTATGGCCAGCACACATGTGGAAATGGACAGGGCTTCCACAATAGAGAGTGAATAACACAATTGTCTTAGGGGAAAAAGGAAAAAGATGTGGGTGGGCAACAAAAAAAAGTGTGTCACTGTACGCTCATGTTAGTAGATGGTAGGAAGATGAGGTCAGGGCCACTTCACATGGTCACGGACTCATGTGAGGACGCGAGGGCCCCCAAGGGCGGTGGAGCGAGGAGGATGTATTTGTGTCACCGGCTGCTACAGATGTTACCACACATGTACAGTACACACACCCAGACAGAGCAAATCAGGCAGCCTACGGCACAAACGTAGCCGATGACAAGCGGGATAAGCTCTCCCCTCTGATGACTCATGACTGTACCTGTTTACAATCTTGTGCAAGGGAAGTTTTCACAACTCCAGGTGCCAAAAGATGACAGTTCGATGGACCAGTGCCATGCTTGTCATTAAGCGCAGCGCCAGCAAAAAATATCATAACATCACCATCCGCCCCTGCTGCTCGTACATAGAATATTGGTTGGCCAAAGCACTTGGGAGACTAAAACACACCAAAGTCTGGATGATTCATTTATAATCTTGGCTATATATTTAATTAATCTAGCTATCTATATTTTGACTGATAACCTATCTCTAATTACATATAGAGTTTATAAGCATAGTCTCTGCGCATAACACATTGCTGTCAGTTAATATCTTTTACGACCTTGAAATACAGCTTGATTAATAGACATGAATAAAAATAAATAAATACCCATCACACGTCCCTAGAGCTGAAGGTGACTCTTTCAGATTGCTTGTTTTGTTCGAGTAACAGTCCAAAACCCGAAGATGTTCAGTCATTTAAAAACAGAGAAAATCAGCGAATACTCACCATTTGGAGGCTGGGACAAGAGAGTGTTTTGCATTTTCAGTTGAAAAGTTATGTAAATCAGAGCTCCGGACTGGCTTTTTATACTGGTTGCACTAGTTTGCCTAACATTTTCATATAGGTGCACCAATAATACATTTAAATTAAATATAAAGGAATAAAGGTAAAAATACATGTTTTTTCTTCATTCTAATCACAGCACATGCATAACCTTAACTGAACTGCTAAATTTCAGGCGCACCAGTGTGACCAATGAGAATACACCCTGGAGCCCCTCAAATCTTCAAACAATTATCAAAATAGTTGTCAGTTGGGATTGGCCAATCGTGTCGGCTTTGACAGGTCTTTGCTTTTGATTGATTGTGTACAATTTAGAGGTGGGAACCATTGCGTGGCACATTCAATATCACAATGCGTTGTTCGTGAAAACTGTAGGATATGCTATGTTATATTCAGTATAACTGAGGGGCCTACCTTGACACTGTGGAAAATACATTTTGCACCATATAATAATATAACCGGTCTATTTCATAGAATTGGTGTAAACTAGGCCGATGAAAAGAAGTGTAACAAGGTGAAGGAAATGTCTTCCTTTCCAACAAACATACATAATAGTAGTATACAGAAGTGTGCCAGTGTAAAGTAGTAAATGGCTGAAATGTAAGAGAGCTCAGAAGTTTCATTTAACATGCAAGAATATATTTGTGCTAGAGTAATCTTTTCAGTCAGAGCCAAAGAAAACTTCGACTACAGAATTAATACAGAAACCCTTTCCAAATCAAATACACAGTACATAAACTATGTCTAATGACAAAAAGCTATGAATTACAGTCACAAAATTGCTTCCAATCACATGAATTATGCATTTAAACATAATGGATGGCAACATATTTCTGCGTTGATGATTCCTCCTGCCAAAGATCTGTGTCAGCCTTCGCTCTCTCTCCCTGTGTGTCGGGGCATGCAGCCGCATCTCCCCAGTCAGGCTCGCACCCGCAGGGCCTGGGAGCACACTGACAAAGACACATAAACATACCGACACACACACAGAGAGGCACACTCATTCACACACTCAAGCACATGGGGCAACATGAACAAGCCTACATCAAAGATACATCTGTTTCTTATGCATGTTTGATGGGACAGGCAGGCAGTGGCTGGCCACTGCTCCAAGTTACAGCACAGATTAGCATGCATGACTAGGTGGAAGCAGAGCGGTGAATGTGAAGGACTTTGGTGAGGGAAAGACACATATGAAAAGAGAGATAAAACATGATGAATGTGTTAGATATTTGCTTGTCTGCTTTTCATAATTGTGTTTTGAATGACAGTTTTATGACCTTTTGGCTTCAGAGAAGCACAAAAACCAGGTGTTCATAGAATTAAAGCTTTGCTTATAATCATATGATTACCAAGTCGTAGCCACTGCTGAGGATAAGTAAGCAGCATATCACACAGCCGAGATACCAGTGAGTTAACAACTCTTTCCTCTGTTGTGCGGTCGGCTTTTGTCTCTGCTGTTTGATGTATTGAGGGATTTTTTGCTGTGAACAGCTGGTACAAGTCCCTTTGTCTGGAAGAGAGTCCGTTGCCTAAACTTTGCCATTGTGGGACACAATTACAAAGAGTGAATCAGCCACTTTTTCAAGAAATGGATTAAGGCCAGTCCAAGGACATGTGGCAAAATGCTCAAAGAATGTCTTCTTTTTGATTTTTATCTGTATTTAGTCGGCTGAAAAAAACAGTCCGAGTTTAGCTGGTAAATTTGACTCTTTTCTACTTCTTCTTCCTATTCAGGCATATTAGCCAACTTTGGTCATTTACATAAAAAATAATGAAATAAAAATGTCTTAGTTTTATATTTAAAATAGTCAAACAACCAAAAGAATCAACAATTACAATCGTATGAAATACAGCAAATTACTGCAATCTTCACATTTCCAAGATTTTAAGTAGCAAAAAAAATGTCTCAATAAAAGATTAATTATTTGATCCATTAATGAGCTAATAGGTTCAACAGAAATCATGCCTTTTATTTAACTCCGGTAAAAACCAGAATGCTTGGCTTCATCAGCTTCGACCAAATCCCTCCCTTCCTGCATGGCACAGCACACATCAAGGAAAATGTAGGAGCGTGTCAAGGTAGATTAGTTTGCATTGACCTTGCAGCACAATGCAGCACAAACTGTCAACCGCTGTCTCTGCTTTGCCAGGATTTTTCCATCAAATCAATGAAAGCTGCGATTGGCTGCTTCTCAACTTTAACTGTAGCGCATCTTGGCAGAGGCAGACACACGCAGCCCAGGTTTACCTGAAGTTCACCTTCAGGAACATTCAGCGCTTTAGATCGAGGCAGCGTCCCGTCGGTTCGACTCGACAGTGTGTTTCCGTTCTCGCCAGATGTTCTGCTTAATTATCATGCAGGCTCGGGGCGAGTGAGGTGTCACCACCCGTACTCAGTTTATCCAGGTGCCGCAGCTCTGAATAATTACCTCATATTAACATGAATGATATTAATTAGATTCATGGTGCGTTTCCTCGAGTGAGAAATAGGTCAGTGTTCGTGGTGTACAGAAAGGTTTTTTGTGGGTGATGATGAAGAGAAGTCTTTCTAATGTGCTGAATTTGTCCTTAGAATGAATCAAGTGCTGTTACCAATATATGTCGGTCACATCGGTGTACTGAAATGTTAAACTTAGCAAATGTAATAATTATAAATCATCCCAAACAATCTTTTATCTGCAATATGTTCTGTAAAATGTTCATATTGGTGCATATCAGACAACACACTTATTTGCAGGTACTGATATTGCCAACGATGGAGAGAACTTGATAATTCTGATCACGTTTATTTGCTTCAGCGCTTCCTCAAACGCTTCAGACATCTAAGTAGAGGGAACAGGATCCTGGGTAGTACTTGTGAACGCATACAGGAAAGTCCGAGGCAGCAGAGACACCACGGCTAGCTCTGTTTCCATCATAAATCACACAGTATGGAGACGACTTTGAAACTCAACACCTCGAGATCTGAGAGGCCACAAGAGGCTCTTAAAGAGACAGATAGAGGGTGACAGACAGACAGGACGGACAAAAGACAAAGCCGTGGTTTGAGTGATATATCCTGTTTGTTTCCTGAAAGCTCTGGTTTTAACATGAGTGATGGTTATAATGAATGAGTAAAAGATTACATAATCCTCTCTTATGTCACATAATTCTCGTTGTATGCTAATCGCTGCTAGGCTAACTCGTGTTTGTGTGTTCCCAGGTGAAACTCCGGATTCACACTGTGAAAAGGAGGACTATTAACCCAAACCTGGGGAGCCACTGGAGCCCCAGGGTGCTGGAATGGAGCAACTCATAGAGTAAGAAAGATTGTGTCTTTATTGGTCTGATTTGACAGCTACACAGTTTGGTAACATATTTTATTGTGTTTACTAAATGAACTTCCTGCCTCTATTTTGGAGTTTCCTGGAACTGTTGTTGCCCTCTGGAGAAGCAGCTATATATACTAGCAGATTACCTCAGCCCGCTGGGTCTCTTGGATACTTTAAAATATGACTTGCACAAACACACCAGGCCTTTCTACCAAGTAGTTTCAACTTTATAGCTCCACCCAAAGCCTTTGGTTTTTATAAAGGCAGAACCTTTAAAAGACTGGCTTGAAGGTTTGTATTTAAGTGTATGTGTTTGCCAAGGTGAGGACATAAAAAAGTGAGCATGGAGATCATTCTGACTCTCCGTCTCTTTGACATACAGCATCTTGACAGAAGTTGAAAACAAGCCCAGTCACACTGTTCTTTATGGACAACTCTTTTGGCAGCTGGTGACACCTGAACAGACGCTGTGTGTCTCTTCGACCTGTCTCTCGCTGTTCTTCGCAGGACAGGTTGATGAGGTGCTTGAGCGTTTACAGCCAGACATGTCTGGGCGTTTTGAAAGGCTGTTATTTTCTATTTTTAGCAAAACAGGACTTATCATCATCCAGCATGCAAAGGGGTTGCATTTTGATTTGATGAATGGAGTTTTCTGGGAAGTGAGGGTTAGATCTTAGAGTCTCTGTGATGCAGGGAGGGCAGGGAATACAAAGACGCCCACATATAATCATGAATACACTTTGGCAGCAGTTGTGCACACAAATCCTTGGAGGGACACAATTATATGTAAACTTCGTAGAACACAAACACAAACATTCCTACTTTTGTCTACCTTTTAAGCTAGTGAGTGATGCCACAGAAGATCTGTCTGTCTGTCTGTCTGTCTGTCTGTGTGTGTCTGTCTGTCTGTCTGTCCTTGGCTCTCATCGTGTGTCGCTATTCTCCTTCAAAACCTGCTTTTCTCCTTTCCCCACACCGTAGCTTCCTTTGCAAACATATCCCTTCCCCTCTTTGTCAGTGCTGCTGTGGCTGCTGGGCAGAGTGTGATAAGAGCCACAGTTGTATCTTCTTGGCTCTATTTCACGTCCTTCTCCCTTATTCTCAACACGCTCGGCAGATAGCACGGACAGGATTGGCATGGTGTTTCGGGAGTGTGTGCGCCATACTGTAGTATGTGATGAGTTTCTGTTTGTGTGTGTGTGTGAATCACAGACTCGTCACTTGTCACTTCGTTGTACCTATCGCGCACTGGGCGCGAGCAGATGCATAATTTATCATTCATAGCCATGACTGTGCAGAGGAAGGGATGCGTGCCTACATGCTCTACCTCCTACTCGCTACACCTCAACCTGTCAAGTAAAGCCTTTCATTTACAGTACACCCCCACCCCCCCACCCATGTCTCATATTGACGTTGACACGTCAGTGATTGTTGAATCATCCTCCTCATTACCCGACACCCCCTGGCTCCCATGCCAACGTCACCAGCTTTCTCTTAATGATGAGGTTACGGCACCGACCTGCCGCTGCACCGTGCCTTAGCGGTGAGGCAGAGAGGGGTTCTTGACTTGCGCAACTCTCCTCTCTGGCCTGTGACTCACTGGTGAGTCATAGCAACAGTGAAAAAGGGGCTATAAATGCACCCCACTGCGTATGTGTGTGTGTGTGTGTGTGCAAGTACACACACACACACACACACATACACATGTGCTTGTAGTTGTAGCGCACGCCTTCCCCGCTGTTACACAAACTCAGCTGGAGTATTGACGTTCACACACACACACACACACAGACACCATTATTTATAATAATCAACTGGACTGTAATAGAGTTTGTCTTTTTCAGATAAAGAGCGAAAAGCGGAGCCAGTAATTGTTTGACTCTCGATGCATTCCAATTACTGTTTTGTTGACGCAGCCTCGATAAGATAAGGCCAAGCATAATGATGAGGACGGCTCTGATATTCCTGGTGTAGTGGGTTTACAGCGGCACTCAGCCACTAGAGGGAGACACAACCATTATTTAATAACATAAAAGGTTCCCTGAGTGAATCACATTATAACAGTATCTTCATTTGAATTGTATGTGTGAATGTGAAATTTGATGTTGACTATATTTCACTCTTACATATTTCACTCCTACTGCAGTATTCTATGTTTTGAAAGTCTAAGTTTGGTGGAGTGGGCGATAATGCCGCCTCAAAACATATTTTCACTTGAAGTTCTGAACTCCTAAGAGGCTCATTTACTGATGTGGATATTGGTTCTATTAGTCAAACACATATACGCGTAATATGGAGCTTCTATATATGAAACCAGTCAGATGTTCCTGAAGAAAGTGTGGGTCAGTATTGGATTGTGCTGCTTAATATCCCATGACACAGCCTGTCATGGCTTGACATTTAAACGCAGGTGTGGTGACAGCTTTGTAGCAGTGGGCCTCTAGAGGCCTCATAATCCTCCTACCTCTGCATCACTCAGTTGTATTATAAATATTACACTGGCAATTACATAAAAGGGACCATGAGAAACGCACATATCCGAAGTGTCATGTTACAGGAATAGGAATGACAATGAGTTATTCCTATGGGATACCATACTGCTGCTATAGATATTGACATATTGTCACCGTTAGTTATGGCATTTCGATTCCTCAGGAGCATTTCCTAATATTTTTCCCCAAAACAAAACCCATGATACAGAAGCATAAAAAGTGGTGGAACCAGTGAATGTTTGGCGCTTTTGCTCTATAAATGACTGACCAATCAATTCATCAGCAAATTGTTTAAAGTAAATTACTTTACCACGTGCCCTATTAGTGCCGAATATAAAGGTAAACTTTTACAGCAACATTCAGCCACTCTATGGGGGGTGGGGAGTTCAGATTGTTTTACATTTTGGTGCCAAATAAAACAATATTTTGTGTAGGGTTAGGGTTAGGGTCGCAAAATTTCAATAAACCAGTTTAAAGTTTCTTCAGTTTTACGTTTTTAAGCTGTTGTGGTGGTATTATGTTTTGTTGTTGACTCTAAAATATGTGTAAAGTGAACTGAGGGCCAAGTGCAATATCCAAAACGCAGAAGCAAAGTAAATTGTGTGAGAAGAAACAGCATTATAAAGAAGTGATGTAATGGTGCAGAGGTGCACTGGCCTACAAATTTTGTTCTCCAGATGTGAGAAAAACGCATTTGTTTGGAACAGAGCCTAAGAAATTTCACAGGATCATGACTTTAATTTATTTTTCTCAGTGAAAGTGAAAATCGTGATGTAGAAATGATCATTCCCTCCAATTGTAAATCATATCGCAAACAAAATATCTGTCAAAACAATTGCAAGATTTGTGATTTGCTGTTGTGTTTTGCACTTCAGGGCCACTGTACATTGTACACTGAATGCCATAGCAGCGATCGATGAGACTTATGTATGGTCTATAAACCGCCATAAAGACAGCTTTTAGTGCTTAGTTCAAGGTTTGAATTAAATATGGCTGCCTTGGGACAAAAATAAAGGAGATGGCCGCCTTGCAGCAGTGTTTGGAAGCTTTTAATAGCTTGGTAATTTCCCTCTTTGTCTTTGCTCACATCAGGAACAGCTGGCCAGAGCAAATTTACCAGTCGCTTTTTCCAAGGGTTGAATTACTTCCACCGAGGTTAATCTGGCGGCAGTACGATCAGATGCTCCGACATTAGATTTATTCACACGGCGTATAAAGAAATCAGTGGAGGGAAATTGAGGTCTAAGCTACTTGAAGAGGTGTATAAGGGGACTTTACACAGGGGAACCAGAGGCAGGGGGTCGATGTTAGAGAGCTGTCACCTCGAAGTCAGACTCTTTAAAACCCCAAGTGCCATCGCTGAGTTTTCTGACGGGCATGACAATGATGTAAAGCGGGGAAAGAAAAAGATTAACATAGTCCTTGTCACGAATACCATTAGGCTCCTTCATGCCTTGTGCATTTGCGTGGGTTTTACTCATGTTGCGCAAGTAAGCGGATAACAAATGTGCGACTTGAGGCACAGAGTTAACATGTTTATTTCTAGATCCTCACTCTGATTAGCTGAGTAAATACTGTCTGTTGCAGTGGGCAGGTAACTAGAAGGGCCCTAATTGGTCATTTGGGGCTGAGCTGTCGGTCTGAGAGAATGCCAGGGTGAACAAACAAGTGGATTTGAATACTTAAAGCCTTTTCGCTGCAGCATTATTACGTGGATCTTTTTTAAAGATGATTCATGGGCGTCTTTTACACACCACTGCTTCCTTAACCCAGATCACCTTTTTAGCTACAATAACACAGCACATGTACGTTTATAACAACGCTTTCTTTTTCACAAATTCCCCTGTACATCAGAACCAAACCACTCACATCAAACTTTATACTTCAACACACATTCCCTCTTCTAGTGCAAAATACGCAGGCTCAACACATCATTCAAGGGAACACTTGAAGCCTTCGCGTCAAAGGTTCAGGGTTTGTTTGGCCTAATGACAGTGACGTCAGCGAGCAGTCGGCTTGTTTTTGCTCTCGCCGGGCCGTTTATTTGTTTGATCCGTGTCACAGTTCGGTCCTTGAGGTGCCTGTTTTCTTCCTGCTCATCACTATGTATTCCTGCTGAGTGGAAGGCTGCGGCATGCATTTGGGTTGAGAACACAGATTATTTCTGCTGCCTCACGGGGGAATGGGTGTGCTTGTCTGATTGTGAGCGCGTTTGTGTGACTGGGTCTGACTCTCCAAGGCTGTGCGTACAGCATAGCTGGAAGGTCTCATGTCTGTGTCTACAGATAGACATGATCTCAACACACTGTCAAAACCTTGTACAAACAGTCACATATGCGAGTGC
Source organism: Lagodon rhomboides (assembly GCA_039737535.1). Taxonomy (NCBI): domain Eukaryota; kingdom Metazoa; phylum Chordata; class Actinopteri; order Spariformes; family Sparidae; genus Lagodon; species Lagodon rhomboides. Next base: position 13,251,264 of record CM077804.1, on the reverse strand, counting down.
CTGCAGACTAACACATCCTTGATCCCTTTTATTGTTTCTCTGTTATCGCTCTCTGGTGTGGATTTTTGTTCAAAAACCCTATTCACTCATCCAAGAAGAGCTTCTGGTTGCGTTGTGATGTTGCGACCAACACTGGATGAGCACTTGTCACATATGCACACAAATACATACAGCAGCGGCAGCCTAATGACTCCCCAGATAGTGATGACAATGAGGAACGACACACGGGGCGGATGAAATCTAACTGAACTGCCGCATAATGAATCATGGAGGGCAGTCGGCTGGACATCAGACATGGGCAAAAACAGAAACAGTGGTCGGCTTCCTTCAAAACAGTGTGTGTGTGTGTGCGTGTGTGTGAGTTTGTGTGTATGTGAGGAAATCCGTGGAGTGAGGTCGAATTATCTCCTCAGATGTTTATGTGAGAGAAAAACAAAGACAGCAGTGAACATATTGAGTGTTTGTCACTTGATTGAAGGGAGCGACAGAAATAAGAAGGCGACAGTGTATTTTTTTGAAAGGATTAATTGCCCTGCAGCGTCGGTTTGTGTCTCAGAAATGCATTGAATTTTCCGTATAATGTATAAAAAATCAATTTCGGTATCAAGGATGTGGCATTTCAAACAGTCCGGAATCTGCTGAGGTGGTAGCTCGCACTGCTTAGTGTCGAAGCTGCACTCACGAAGCTTCCCGCAGCTTCACCTCACAGTCTCTCTTACACCCCATTTGTATGATTGGCTGTCAGTTGGACATGTACATTTTTAAGTAGCAATTCATCAGCAGTTTTAGAGGTCAAGAGTCTGGGTAGGTTATAGAAGTTGATGAGAAGTTCAAAGTCAGGAGGCAATACTTACATCGCCTCTTGTATTCAGCCGAGCCCTCAGAACCTGAAGGTCTTTAACAGTATGTCTGACTTTCAGTATGCAAGCTGGGAGTGGCAGGGTGATGTTTTGGAGTGAGGGAGGAAGAGATGGAGAAGGTGGGAGAAGGGGGAGTAATAGAGGTAGAGAGAGGAAGAGAGAAAAATAGGCGTCTGGTTCAAAGTCCTCCATGCAGAACATTTCCATTTCTCTCTCCGAAGATGATTAAAGACGTATTGCTATTTCACTGTGGTGTGTATGTGTGTGTGCATGCCTGCCTTTCTGTTTGTGTCTGTGTGTGCATGTACTCATAGAACAGTGCTCATTTGGTACTTTTAAAGAGCTGGAAACTGTTCTTCGTAAAAATGCAAATGTTGTCAGATGTTGAGCTGAGTTAACTTAAGAACTTACTTTTGTGAGCTCGCTGTACAACAGATGGACAGAACACCACAATATAAATAGACCATACAGAAGACAACAAGCTAAGGACATGTACCCTAAGGTTTCAAAGGTTTAATGCCGAGGAGTGGAATAGCCCCGGGGAATGTTCTTCTTTTGAAGCGCTCACATTTAAAACAAAGCTCTCCTATCTCCTCCCGGAGGGCATTTCCTCAAAGAGATGCTGGGTGAGAGAATGTCCCTCACAATATTCAGAGACTTTTGGTGAAGCTGAAGTATATAAATTGAAGAACGAGACACAGGAGACGCTGGTAATTTTAGATGCTGTCTCAAGTATTTTCTCCAATGCATTGTTTTCAGCAGCGGTCAGGCTGCCAAACCAAACTGCGACTGAGAAAGTTGGCACACTTTTCACGTCTGATGTATAAAACTGGACCAAAGTTTTAAATGATAGAAATTAATATACTCTCTGAGGAGCTTGCTATGGTAATATAGTAATGCCAACAAGACAGAAAACAACACAAATAAAATGCCCTTTCGTATCATCACATGTGTGTCTTTGTTATGTTTAGTTGTCAAACTTCATTCCGTCATCTTCTTACCACTGCTTTGAACGTTTGTCAGTTGACAGCTGCTTCCAGCTAAAATTATTAATTATTGAAAAGATCATTTGACCGTAAATTTTTCCTGTGAACTACAGCTGACATTCTCCTCTATAAATACCAAGCGGATTCAATTGACATTTATGGAGCTTGACTTTTGGCCTTTTTCCAAGAATACGTTTTTTGCTCATTATAGAAGAAGCTATGTGTAACTGATAATAGTGACAGTGGGACTTTTCTATGTAATTGTCCCAACAGTGGCGCAATACCGTGGATGACAGACATTGTTAATGGTTTGTCATTTCGAAGTACTGAATGCAACTCCACAGAAAGCATTCTGACATGGCGCTCAAGGGCAGAGACGATTTTTAGCTCTGTATAATACAGTAGTTGTCAAGCTAATGCACCATTTACACGCAAGTTTATGTAAATGTGAATTTCATATCTCTGAAGTGTGCTCTTTGCTATTGTCAGTAACGGATATGAATCATGTGGAACCCAGCTGTTGTTTGTTCCTCGCTCCCCCCTTGAGCTGGATACATAATGTACCAGGAGACACACACATGCACGGATGCATGTCAATAACTCTTAACAATTCTCTGTGAACCTGAATTGAAAGATGCTAAAAGGCCAAGCTCCTGTTTGTGTAGGCTTATGTGTAGGATGGATGATCCCATGCCAAAGAGCTAGATAAGCTTACAGGAAATGGTTTTAAATATGTACTATTGTATTGTACTATGATTTACATTTCAGTGTGAAGGTCTTATAGTGCTAATGTGCAGCTTTCTTTGTTTTCTCCCAAAACGGTTCATGTCAAGGCCTGCAACTAGAGCCTGATCAATAGCTAATACTGATATTTGGAAATAGGGCTGTCTAGATGTCAGATCTTCACTAAATGATTATCGTGGCCAAAATAATTCGGTAACGGTATTATCACAATATCACTGCAGGTGTTGTGTCTTGCTCTTGTTTGTTATCTACTCCGACATGATTCTTTTTGGCAGTAGTAGCCACACAATGTGGAAGCAGCTAGCTAGCTAGGTGGTGTGTTGTTTTTTTAATTTTTTTTTTCTAATCTTATGGTGGCAGTACAGTAAATGTTGATGTACATTACCACCGCCCACTATGACAGTGAGAGAAATGTTATTCACACAATTGTATCATATGTGTATAATTAACACAATACCAGTATTTCATTTTTAAATATCACAGTTATCATTAATATTGTTATATCATGACACCCCCATTTGGAAATAACAAATTCTGATATTAATATATTTTATATTGCATATTATGTATATATCCAGAATATATACTCTGTAAACACATTTTTTGCAATGATCCCTCAATTAAGGCTATGAAACACCTGTGACAATGACAGCCTCATGGAGGCAGGACATTTTGTAGTTCAACAATAAACTTCATTGTCCATAATTGCACCAGTGTACAGACATGTTACATTTCACAGTGAATTTTATAATTAGAAGTTACCCTGAAGCATGCTTTACTGCGATTTGTTCCGTTAAAAAAACCCTTTTTATTGTCACATGTCTGAAAACATACATGCCGATACCAATATATATGACAGGCTGAACTGTCACGTGTGAGCGACATATTGGTCGGACTCTAGCTGTACCGATCATTGAAGTCATTATCAATCAATCCGTTAATCATTTTCAAAATCAATCGATGGATCGTTGTCCAACCAAAAAAGAGCAATCGATGCAGCTATAGATATGACAGAAATAGTTGGAAAACTGTTGGCTTGAAGCAACGTTATGTAGAAATTGGCATTCTATGTGATTTGGCTCCCCCCCGGAGTTTCTGACTACAGTAGCAACATTTTTCAGACTAAATGTAGGTGCTAACTACAAACAAACCTCATTACGTCATAATAATGTTATGTGTTGAAAACTTATATCCTGAAGTAAACATGTATGTAACACTGTGATCCTACCCTTACACAGTGCAAAAACGGGGGAGGAGAAACACCATTCACTCTATCAGAAGACACTGTACCATCAGAATGATTATGTAGCTGTTATTTTAAGGTAGAAAAGTTACATAATGCTGCTTTAACAGGTGAAACAGGTGATTTTACACAGGTAGCTGAAGTTGTAATTAGCTGTGGAGCCAAGCCATTGTGTTGTACCAACTTTCCACATGACTTTACATAGTGTATGCATCTATATCCAACTCCAAAAGGAGCATTGATACCAGGTTATTCCAGGATTATGATCAAAGAGGTGCTGTGGTTAAGAGAGATATAGAGAAAGTTCAAGCTGAAGGAAAAATGGACTTACAAAGAAAAGTAAGGAAAGTTAAAAGAGGTGAAGACATGGTCACAGGCAGAGCCATAGACGTCTGCAATGCACGCGCACACACACACACACACACACACACTCTGCAGAGAGGCAGAGGGAGATTATTCTGAAGCCCTTACTGATGAGACGGTGGCAGTGTTTATCCTCACACAACACTCATCCTCTTCCCGTGTGCTCGAAATTATGGTGTTCATTTTCTGTGAATAACTTAGATTTTAGTGTGTGTGTGTGTCGTTGTGAATGGTCCTTTCAGAGAGCCTAATCCCAGCAGGGGAAGGCTGCGGAGTGCTGCCTCAGTAATTACAGGAAGAAGCTTTCTTAAACTGCCTCTCACTTTCTCCGTGACTGGCTGTTTCTCTCCTGTCAGACGTGCTCTCGCGAGGAGTGATGTATCAAGGTGTCGACAGCAGACCGAGCGCCTGGCGAATATTTATTTTCGCTATCAGTGTTTCACAAGTCGACATTGATTTCATGATCACATGCATGATCCATCTGACATCATAGCCTGACGTATGCCGGATTTTTGAGGATCAGACCGATACCAACTTTAAAAAATCCTGATATAATGTTATATATCGATTAGTTTATTAATAAATGTATGACATAAACTAGCATTGTTGACATAAAATCCTGCAAATTTGTTTCAAAGTTATCACAAAGTAAAAATGAGTACTGAGCAAGAAGGGTAAAAAATAAACTCCACAGGAACAAGGTTTCTGCCCCATATACAGTATGTCTTTTGTATTTCTCTACAGTAATTTCTTGTTACTCATCGTCCAACATATATCTGATACCAGATACAGGCACAAATACTCAGGCGTAAAACACTTTCCAGCCACTGGAGGGACCCGGTTTAGTTTCTGGCAGCTGTGCTGGCAGGCAGCATCTGTGTGTTGAATGTAAAGCATCATGTTAATGACTGCACCTCCACTTCTGCATAACTCCTGTCTGTCAGACATTAAAATACAAACAGCTGGTGACATGTAAAGAAGGAGACACATGGTGGTTTAGCCTTCCCCGACCAACAGAAGGGTCGGCAGTAAAAGAGATTGTTGCGCACGTGGCTAAATTGTGGGGAAAAGTTAACTTGATAATTTCCTTATGTGGCCTCATACCTGAATGAAATTAGTTCCTTTGCGCTGTGTGTTATGACATCTGGGATTTTTATTAATAAGTCACCAAGAATGATTTATTATGATTGAATTATTCAGCATTGACTTGAAAACTTCTTGCTGAGTGTCCACAGATGACCTCATCTCCATTTGTAGTTCGGGGGAAGCAGCTTTCTCAAGGCAAGTGTAAGTGTAAGTGAAAATAGACCTGGAAAAGTAGCATTGTATGATTTATTTATCAGCCAAAACCATCTTAGAGCCAAATGCAGACTAAAGCCATAAAGAAGCCCGGGCTGGCTGTCAATAGTTCGAGCTCAGCTCTTCCTCACTGCGGTGGTAAATTCCCCTCAGAGGCTCGTTGTGCGCTCCGATGCTGCCATATCCTTTTTTTCCCCCAAGATTCACTCTCTTTCTCTGTGTCATCCTCAATCCTCTGAACTCCAGCTGTCTCCTACTTCCTGACTCTCTAACTCTAAAATCTCTCCAGCTGTTTAAAGCGCGGAGCCTCATTTAGCAGCTAAAGTTTTGTTATTCCCTCCAAAAAAGGTATTAATGAGCTTTTACATAACAGTTGCTGCATTCCTAAAAATATTTCAAAATACGATTCATAAGAATATTTAAACAGTATTTTTAACTCAGTATTATGGATAAGAATAGGCTTATTTTGTCCTCGGTTGGGCTGGGTATTGCTCAAAAAATTGTGATACCAGTACCAATACCAGTACCCTTAAAGTGATACCTACACCAATGGAGAACTTTACTTGAAACCAGCCAACTAGAGCCTACACAAAGCCCATTTCTTTTTATTAAAATCCAAGATAAGTAATTTATTCTCGCAAGCCATTTGTGTTACCTGAGTTAACGGATAATTGCTGGGTGACCTTGAGGAGAAGATGACTCTGGTGTCAAATAAGACATATGCCTTGCAAATACCGTGTCCACCCTGACATTTTGGACCAATGCTTGATGAGATGCTTTATCATAATCCCAGTTTGCCTGAAATAATCTGTCCACATTTTATGTATTTATTTGCTTATATTAAATCCTTACTTTGGAATATTTTGGTGGCATCTGGGCCCTGCCCTCATATATGGCGTGCTCAATTTCACCACATCACAGATCGTTCGGGATGTAGCTGCTGTGGTCGTGGGCCAATGGCGTGTTGCAATTAATCGAAGAACGCTTGCGGTGATTGGCTGAGAACAAAAAACATACAATAAATAGTCATTTTTTCTAGATCTGGCTACAAAAGGATCAAATGCAGGTATTGTTTGACTGGAGAAGCTTCAATACCTGGGCTATTTTGTTCGATAGTTTAAAGGTATGGTGACCCAATACCCAGCCCTCATCCTGAGCCTCTGGAGTACAGTCTGTGTTTTCTATCAGCCTTTCACTGCAGCAAGGGCAACAGCAGTCTTGCAGGAACAAACAAGGTATACTAGTAGTTAAAAAAAAAAAGAAACAAACAAACTATAGCTATCTCATGAATTCACATTATTTCCCCACATGGCTGAAAATAAGGACACGTACGCTGACACAGTTTCAGAATTGTTCTCAAATGCATCTACAGTACAGTGACTGTGCAGGAATTACTTCAGAGTATTAAAATGCAGCAGCACAAGACGCACATGCATAATATTGATAAATGTGTTTTGCAAATCCGTATGCACCGACTGCTGTCACACTGCAGGCTTATTGAAGAATAATGTTGAAGTGTCAGCAACAAAGAGGGATGTATTATGTACTATTTTCACCTAATTTGTTTCTATATGTTTTTTTTTTTAAAATATTCTCTCTCTCTCCCTTCCCCTGATCTTTCTATTAATGCTTGAAATATCTCTGCCTCCTGGGCAGTGTAGCCAGACCAAGCTGCTTCTCAGATCAATGGGCGGTCGGGGGAGGGGTACTGCGAATCATGACAGAGAGGCAGGGAATGAAGAGAATTCTGATCGAGAAGACCGGAGGGAGGGATGGGAGAAGAGGCTGATCAATACGCTGAACTCTTTAGCACAGGAACCTCCAAAGCTCACACAGCCCACACCTTTCGCACACCATTAACTGCAGCGTGGGATCACAGCACAGCGAACAGCGTAAAGACAGAGAGACGAACACACACACTGACACGTAATCTGTAAACTGTCCAAATATCAATCTCTGCACCAATAATCACTGGGATTAATTCATTCACATCGCATTGCTTCAGACTCCTTTGATTTTAATGCAGCTTTTAACAAAGCTGTAATGTTTTGACTAAGCAATCGATTAATAGATAGATTCAATTATCAGTTAATTGTTTATTACCTTTCCTGCCTGGCAGCTAGAAATAACTGTAACACAGAGAGGACACACTTTAGAGCATTACTGTGTCTTTCCGCACGAATCTCCAGTGTTTTGGTCCAATCTCTAGACCGGTTCCTTCTGTTTTGGATGAGGTGTGTTTTGGGGCAATTTATTGTTTGAAACTGTCTGCAATTAAGCTGCCCATCACATAAAGTGCTCTGCTTTGCACACTTTGCAAGTTCTGTCAGTACAGGAGACAAATCGCAGCAGTTTGAGGGCTGTATTTTCCCAATGAGCAATGTCAAAATGTCCTTCTCTTATCGTCTTCTGAAAGTTCAAGAGGAGCTATTTCTGACTTAATTTTGTCCACTTTAGTTTTAACAGTGTCTCCCCCCTTTCACTCGAGGTTAACTGTAATTATCAGCCACTCCCCACACTCTTAAAATTCTAATTTCCTGCCTCTCATTAATGGTGATTAATCAAGTAGTCTAATGACAGAAAAGAGATATGCCAAACTTTTGTTGCTTCTCAAATGGGAGATTTCACTGTTTTTCATGTCTTACATTTTAGTAAATTGATTAACTTTGGGTTTTTTCACTGTTTGTCAGACAAAACAAGACATCTGAAGAAAACCAGAAAAATGTAAAGCACATTTATCACAGTTTTTTGATGTTTTATAGACCAAAACGAGTAAAGCAAACATAATGTGGAAATTGGCATTTTGTGCCATTTGGTAACATAATGTTGCTTTAACTGTGAAAATAATCTGCAGGTTAATTGATGATGGCAATAGATTTTTAGTTGCAGCCTTGTGGCGATGCTTACACAGGCGTCACTTGTGCAGGAAAAACGTAATCTCATGCGATGGCAGACTTGTGGGTTTATTTTAACCTGACGTGCCAGATGGGCTGTAACACGGAACCATCTGGGAAGTCACTCTTAGACATGGGCATGTCCCTTCAGAAAAATTCTTGGCAGGTGATTGGATGAACCATCTGTCTCTCAACGTTTATGTGGGCTAACTTCAACCAATCAGATCAGTAGTTTGAGACCACTGGCACAGGCGTTGGTAAATGAAACTCTGGCCAAATCCTTTCTGGGGAAGAGCTAAAACCTCTTTTCCATCGAGGAAAGCCTTCTGCGTTGTTCTTTGCTCCTCTTTCAACAAAGAAATAGTCTCAAGTTCTGATATGCTAGCTAGATGCTAGCACGCTAACATCTTTAGTAGCCGCCATTGTTGTTTTCGAACAATCACAGCTAAACCACTCCCGTAGTTCCTTAAAGGATGCTGATTGGTGCAAACCACTGTGGCTCAGCCACAAGCATATATCTTGAAGCTTGGAAAGATAGATTCTCAAGATAAGAAAGAAATGCAGGGTATTTATTCTAAGACTGCTGCTTGTCTGAGTGAACCTGGCTTTACTGATCCTGATCTACTCCTTGTGAGGTTGCTGAAATGGATGTGAGCTGACCAGTAATTGCACATGATCATTCCTCTAGAAGCCCAACTGTGTCCAAGATTATTCTCCAAATGAATACATCACATCGCGCCGCTGAGACCGGACACTTTGATCAGAGCTGTATTTCATTGTCAATGATTATGAAAATGTTAACGGAACAATGAGAACTGCAGTGCGAAGTTAGGCCTTTGCTACTTCTTGAGAGAAAAGAGACTGAGAGCGGGCAGAAAAGGGAGGCATGTGGAGGGAGATGGATATAAAGGAAGGAGACGCAGGCAGCTGGAGGGGATGGAGAGGTGAATGGAGGGTGTAGCAGAGAGATTTTGACAGTGAGAGCAGGAGGGGAGAGAGAGAAGATGAAGACATGGTCACGTATTTCTAAAAAAAAAAACCCAGCAAGAAGGAGACAGTGAATAGACAGAGGAATGCCTGTATGTATGGTGTCTGGATGTGTGGGAGGGAGCCACACAGAAAACACACACACACACACACACACACTCACACACTCACGCTCACGCTCACTCACTAATGAGCTCTTCACAGAGAGCCCTCCTTCTATACATCCTTTCCCTCCTTCCCTCCCGTCCTTCCCTTGTTCCCTCGCTGCCTCCATCCACCCATCATCCTCTTTTATTGCGAGTGGATTTCCTTCACGGGGCCGTCAGCCGGCCAAACCTCCAGACCTGCTTGTTTTTTATTATTGGTGAAATTAGAGTTAAGGAGAGAGCTATCCTTGCACGCAGCATGTACACACACACACACACACACACACACATGCACAAACAAACGTGCAGACAAACAAGCGGGGGAAGGTTAGGTTCGAGGAGCAGGTGCAGGTTCAGGTTGAACGTGTGAATGCGTGTGTGACGGAAAGAGAGTGATGCGCACACAAAGCTCAACTGTTTCCACCTGCTCTCCAGCTTCGATCGGAGCTCGCGCGCGCCGCGTGTGTGTGTGTGTGCTCACCGAGAGTCGAACGGTCGTGTGAAAGAATTCATGCATAAGAGAGAGAGAGAGGGCGCAACACAGACAATATGCGCTAAACAAACAGAGGGAGCAATAGAGAGAGAACGAGGGGGGTGGGCTCAGATACGAGCATCATAGCAGCTCATATTCTCCCACCAGCTCTGCTTTTCTCCAGCACAGAGGAGGACCGTCGCTCAGCCGCCACCTCTCTCTCTCATCCTCTCTCTCCTCCTTCCTGCTCGCTCTCCACTGAGGGGGCACTCCTCCCCGCTGTGTCGATTTGTAGGCAGTTACAAACCTTACTATTTTGAAAGAGTCAGTGTGTGTGTGTGCCTTTTCGGTGGCAGTGGCGACCGATCGAACGGGGAGAGGGGCAGAGAAAAAAAAGGCAGAGCGGGGCTCGGCTCGTTCTCCTGCACATTAAGTGCCGTGCACCAGAGGGGATGAGGGAGCGTGGGGAGGCTCGGACCCGCGGCTGACGCCGAGCCGCTGAATCCAGGTGGAAGGCAGACACTCGGGTGCGGAGGAGCTTTTGCAGAGCAGAACCAGAAACATCTCTTCTTTTTGTTAACGGATCAAAGGGGAAAACGAGGCAAAAGAGGGAGGTGGAGGTGAGCAGAGAGGAAAGATGGCGAGTTTTGGGAAACTCACAGACTACTTTAATCGGCGTAAGTCTCAAGAGGAGCTGCGAGTGGGAAGGAGCTCGCAGCGCAGTGGCAGTTACTGCTGCACTGTGGCAGAGGCCAGGTAACCTTTGTGTTTGTGTGTGTGTGTGTGTGTTTGTGTGTTTGTGTGTGCACAGGTATGCCAGGCTACATGGGTGCATGGCACACTATGCATTTCTCTTCGTGAACGTGTTTACATGCTGTGTAAATGTGCTTGATGGGATCATTCCTCGCTGTACATCACACACTGTGTCTGGATGGTGAAATAATGTTTATCCTTTAATTATATTCGATTAAATGTAGAATTGGTCTCTTTAATCAGAGTCAGTCTTGAATAAGTGTATTCTTGTGTGTCTGCCAGGCATACAGGTGTTTGTATACATGAGTGTGTGTGTGTGTTTGCATGTTAGAAGCATGTGCCTGTACGCATGTGTATGCCAGCATTGTGTTACATAATTGTGGAGGGGCTGTCAGGCATGGCGCTACTATGGATTCTTCCCACTGATGCATCGTTGAATACAGAGGCTTTCCTATAGATAGAAACGGAGAGGATCAAGTCGATTTTCTGCTTAGGGAGGAGAAGGAGAGCCAGAAAGAGGGGGAGAGAGCTTTCCTGGGCAAACCTCGTGCACGCTGTCTTTCTCAGCAACATCCTGTCTCACTGATATCATACTGTCCCACACATTCACGCTAGGAGCTTCCCAGTGACAACCACAACTCACTACTCTTGATTATCAAGAAGCAGATTATGTAGGAGTGTCTGTAAGTGCCTTGCTGACGGGCAGATTGAGCAGCAGGTGTTGAAGAGGGGAACAGGTTTGTCCTTCAGGTTTTTCACTCAGTATTTGTGAGGAGTGGAAGCAGCAATCTGTGTGCCACGAGTCCTTAGTCAACTCTATTACCGGAGTAACATTTGAAATTACTTCTGAAGTATGTTTGTGACATGGTTCATCTCCTGTCCTGAGCCTGCATTTCTCAATCACAGTCACTTCCGAATGAGATGATGTCTGATTGTAAATTTCCTCTGAGGTTTTGCTGGTATTTTTTGCTTCTGCCATGGTTTTCATACCCAGTTCATTTTGTGTCTCATACAAGCGGTTGAGCAAAGCAATTGAGACGAAATGGAATGTGAATCAAACTAAAATCTTACCTCTTCCGTGAGCATTTGAGTCATGCTAGATACTTCCATCAGCAGTGGGGATTGCTTAATGTTCTCTTCACCGTCAGCAAAGTGAGTCAGACCGTATGAAACAACCTGATTACTTTACTTTAATAATTAACGGCATGCACCAAGGGCGTGTGTGTGTGTTTAAATTAATGTCAGTCACTCAACTCAGCACTCCGTAGAGACTCTAGATGGTTCTCTCTCTTCTTTTTTCCTGGCTCCTCTGTAACATTAACGTTCAAGAAGTACAGTAAATTTGGTCTCGAGCTCCATTCAGCAGTCAACATTGCAGTACATAAACACCCGACAATGGAGGTACCCTGCGTTGATTGCTGCTGCAGTTGGGGTGATAAACGGGAGTGAAGATGAATCATTTTTTTAATCCACAAACTTGAAAAGTAATCTCTGAGCCGTCCTCCAGTCGTCGGATGGCTCCGGATCAGAGCAGAATCTGACTGCAGGATCCCCAGAATCCCGACCGGGCAAGGGGTAAAAGATGATTAAACACATCTCTGAAGTTAATCAGAACAATGCACAATACTGATCAGTCTCAGCTTTAACAATCGTTCCATTAAATTGCCTGTGATCTGATCTTAAATTCTATAAACAGGATAAAAGTAAAAACCAGAGTACCAGTGTATTAAACTCCCACCACTGCCATTACCCTAGACTTTGAAATAATGTCCATCAAATCTCATATCGTTCAAGTGTTAGCGTGGGCGGACATGTGGTACCAAAATAAGCTCTCAAAATCCCTGCCATCACAAATCCAGCATCTCTCTCATCCCCACAGTGTCTTTGTCTCCGTCTCTCCCACTCACTGTCTCTCGCTCACGAGCCACCTTCTTCCTACGCCCTTCCATCTCCTCCCGTCTTTTCTCTCCGACTTCACCATTTCTTTGCCTCCCCGTCGCCCCTTTTTTTTCCTCACATGCCCGTTCCCTCTGTACTCTGACATTCACCAAGAAGGGGCCACAGGGGTTTGGGTATCAGAGTTGAGACGAGTCTGTTTGTAGATCTGGAGCGGGACAGCGGAGCTCTGTCTTCGCCGTCTCCGAGAGTGGAAAGAAAAGCGCAGAAAAGAGAGCTTGATGATTTACTGCAGTGCATATATGCATGTATCAGTAGCGTGAGTGAGTGAATGGCCAGGTCCATGGCCTCAGAAATCACCTCTTTCCAACGTTCAGTATTGTCTAGAAAGTGTGTCACCTGCCACCTTCTACTGAGACTAATTAATGACCTTGGCTCTAAATTTAGATATCGCCAGGAGCTCACACAATGCAGTATTACCGCCCCCATTGTCCTTAAAGCTGTCAAACTTCCACTCCTGCCAGATATCATAGCGATATCTCTCACATTTTAATTAAAGCTTGAGCCCATATTAACCTTCAGAGTCATTTACAGCTGAAATGCTAAAATATATGTCAACTTAGCCATCCATTTCAGTTTCACAAGTTGTCCTGTTGGCTGTTTCTCTATAACTCTGTTTTCAGCAGCTCAGCTGTGCTGATTTTTTTTTCTCTCATTCACATTCTTTGGGGTCTTTCCATTTTGCTGTGAAGGGACATTATTATAGAGGAGTGCAGTGCCCGTTCAAAAGCATGCTGTTCAGAATGGGCTGACAGGTTGGTCTGTCGTTCTGCTGCTTGCTGCTTTTGAGAAAGGCTCAATCAAACAAAATAACACCTGACGCTGTGCTTCCTTGGGTACTGAGCCGTGCGCCCGTCACAACATAGTTGTATCGAGTGTGTGCGTCATTTGGGGACCGATGTTCAGCATAGATTATCTGTTAGTGTTTGAGGTTTATAGATCCAGGCTTAAACCCCCAGAACTGCTCACAGGGGCTGCTCTGATGACATCAAACATGTTTGATATTTAAGATTTGAAATCTGAATGATCCCATCACTTCTTTCTGAGCAGGGCCACGTCAACCAATGAGAGAAGCATGCCGGAGCAGTTGATGTAAACATTCTTGTAGCCTTGCCTCAGCGCTCCCGGCGTTAATCAAGAGGTCTGGAGACACATTTTTGATGAACGATCGCAATGAACGATGATAATCTCACGGAACACGTTGCATTTCCTGTGTCTAACCTACTTCAGGATAAAAGTCAGCATGTGCTTCACCAGTGAAATGCTTTCAATGTGAAGCTGAAGCAGTAGGAAATGTCCGGTTTGCATTAGCAGTAAATTAACACAGCACTCTGTAGATAAGGAGCATGTTTTCTTGTATAAAGCCGATATACTGGAGTATTACCGGTGTTGTCACAAATGTATTAGTCGGTGGGAAAATTCACCAATGCAATCCTACATTCTCGCCCTTGAGGCTAATGTTGTTAGCACACTACTGTTGACAGAAACTTAAAATCTCATCTCTAGTTCTCACTGAAGAATAGAAAACCTCTTTTGACCACGTCTTCCCACTCGTCCAGAGTCATTTAACCCACTGCTTTTATTTTTGTTCCCAGTGCCATGTGTTACTACAGCAACCATGCTAATCTCCATTTTGTTTACGCCTGAATCACCATGAGATCACGTGAGACGGTACTTTGTTCCCTCGGTAAAAATAAATTGAATCTGTGGAGTTTTCCCTTTAGTGGTTGCCGAACGCTGAAGCCCCGCATCCGCTGCTGCACAGAGCGGGGTTCATCGCTCAGTCACAACTTGAAATTGAAATTTAACATGTCGTGTGTTCAAATTGCACCAAATTTGACAGTGCACTGGGTGCTCGGCATAAACCTGCAAAGTGTTAAGTAGATTGGATGAACAGTTCTCAAGACATGCAGAGGGCATAGAGACAGAAATACAGACAGACAGAGATTCCTTGCTTTATAGTTATATTACATTCCAGTTAAACCTCAAAGAGATATATTTCAGGTTTCAGTTTTTACACAGGCGAGGCACTAACTCTGCCCTCTCCAGGATACAGCCGTAATGAATGGTGACAAGTCAGGTCGGCACATAATGAATGATGAGTGATGACAAATCGGTAATGTAATGAAAAGGTTAGTGTCCATCACTCTGTGATGTGGAGGGATAAATCTACAAACCCACAACGGCTGACCTTTGCTCCTGCCTGTCACTTAAGAGACTCAAAGCTGCTTCATTCAATCTCTTCGGTCTGGCGAGTCCTCGACCAACGTCTGCTGAATCACTGAAAGATAAAGACAGAGGTTAATCTGCCCGTCTCCTCTCGCCTCATGGGGTCAGTTCTGTTTCTCCTCCAGAGAAGTGTCTTCCCTGAAGGCGTGGGTCAGTGTGTGTCTAGATCTTTTTGAATATCCATCTTGGTGAAGAAGAAGGGCAGAGTGTGGGAAAAATGATCATGAATGAGATGTATTAAAATGAAATGCAAGGAAGTGGCTGGAAGCTAACTGAAGGAAGGCAAAAAAAGAAGTAAAGGAGATGAGAACAGAAGCAAAAAAAGAAGAATGAAGACACAACGCCTCAAACTGAAAACACACATTCAAACGCAGCGAGAATACGATGATACTGAATAAGAATTTTAATGAATGGCTCAGTACCAAACAGCACGGTTGGCTTATGAATGAGTAACCATGTGCTGGCTTCAGAAGAGCATTACATTAATGAATGGATCATTCAGTAATGCTGATGCAGCAGCAGGTGAATGTTTAAGAGTGGATTTAGAAAAAGATTAAAAAAAGATATATAGTACTCATTAGTCCGGATTGTTTCAGGCTGTGTTAAATCCAGACACTTTCATGAGGATGTGCATGTACGTGTGTGTGTGTGTGTGTGTGTGTGTGTTGCCAGTCGATTCAGAACCACGGATAGCTCTCACTACAGTTGCATTCAGCACCAGCGCCATTCACCGTCATACAGCATCCAATCAGCCTCTCGTAACAGGTCCTTGTGTTGACCAGCCGTAACGATGATGTGGCAACCCGTAGAGCAGCTTGAGTGAAGGTTGAGGGTGTGAACTCGCCAGGCACCCGCTCTACTCGATTGTTCAGAAGAGGTTTTTTTGCGTCAGCGTTGGGCAAATACTTCACAGTGAAGGAGTTGCGTGTGCTACTTTTAGCATGAAAATAGGTCACTAATACAAATTGCTGTGCTGAAACCTGTTTTGGTGGAAGTGGGAGCAAAGAGTGTTGTAGCCAGCAGCGAGAAAGGGAAGAGAAGGTTTCTGCAAAGTCTTCTCAGCCCTCTTTACTGGCAGTCAAGTGCCGAACAAGACGTAGGGAAGTCTTATTTTCACACGTCACCATCGCGCCATCACTCTATAATTCTTTGTATACGTCTCCTCTCTCCTCCCTCCTCACTCCGCAGTGCCCCATTGTCTGTCATTCTTATTTTTGAGACAAATCGCTTTTTATTGTCTCACAAATAATGGTTTTGCAGGCACAGACTCTAACAAAGAAAGTGAGTTGTCTCCCTTGACTGCAGCGCCCGAGATAATAAATTTGGCAGCAGAACACATGTCGTACACTTGATGCTTACAACTCGGGGCAAGACATTGTTTTTGTGCAAATGAGGGTTGCTGCTCGGAAGAAGAAATTAGTCGTCCTCTCCTCTCCTCTCCTCTCCTCTCCTCTCCTCTCCTCTCCTCTCCTCTCCTCTCCTCTCCTCTCCTCTCCTCTCCTCTCCTCTCCTCTCCTCTCCTCCTGTTTTCGTAGACAGAGTCGCTAAGCAACAGGTTTGTGGGATGAGTGAGGCCCAAATTGTCAGAGCGGCCTGGGCCGACTGCTCAGCCCAGTGTGTTATCATCATGATGTGCTGGTGGGAGGCCACCAACTGAGTCCGTGCATGTGTGTGTGTGTGTGTGTGCGCATGTGTTTGCCGATGGACCCTGAGTTATTTCATCTCGGGCCAACTGTGTGTGTATCCTTGTTTGTTGGCTTCAGGCGAATGCTTTGTCGTGCAAGTCAGTATGGATCGCTGAGGAGTGAGAGACCTGCCTGTTCGTATTACCGTCAAAGTGTTTGTATGTGCGCGCTACAGTATCCCTGCATGTATACTAACAGGTCCTCCTCAGCTATACAAAAGCATTATTCATCATCAGACCCAGCCCGAGTCCTCCATGTCTCAGCTTTGAATCTCATTCAGGGATTCACTGATCCCAGGTCAAATACTCACAACTGCAACACCCACCTCATCTATCAGGGGAGCAGTTTACGAGCTGACAGCAGGCATACTGTATGTCAGTGCTTTACTTCTCAAGCCCGCGGATGTGCTGACTTCGAAACTGGCTGGCAGTTTACCTGATAGCTCCCTGGTGATAAATAGCCCGAAGCCCTGGAAATACATCCTGAGCCAGACATCCAGGGGAGATGAAAAGGGAGCTGAAGTATTTCACTCAAACACATTTAGATTTTCACTCGACAGTTTAAATATGCTGACCGACACTAACTGCTGCATTTACAACTGAATGAAATTCCCATTAAATCATTAGTGATTTATAATATTTTATTGTAAAGTCGAGCATTTAATGGGTTAGATGTGATGTCATGCTTTTAGCGGACTCCATTTCTCAACGTCAGCTACTGTTGCTCTCTCTGTTAGCCGAGCAGAGAGAGGCACTGAGATGAGGTACTTGATTTCGAGTCCCTCACAAAGAAATCCACAGTCCAGCAGCATTAAACAACTTTGAAAAACATCATGTAAATGTAATAAAGGTTCATTAAGCTACTCTGGACAAAGATAGCTGACTGCAGAGTCTCGTTCCCAGGTCGCCAAATACTAACACTTTGGGTTGTTGATGTACAGTATCGGCAGTCTCTGTGAATTGTTTTTCAGCTCGATATTAAGCGAATATTTAAAGCTTCCGTTCTAAAGATCTTCCGTTCTCGGCTGAGATGGTTCTTTCTTATTCCTGCATTTTAATTCTGCTAAATCCTCCACCTTACTTTTGTGTTAAGCCCCAAACTACTTAAATCTGCTCACCTTGCCTCTTCCTTCAGTTCTTTTTCCACCTCTGCTTATGCAAAACATTGGCATAAGTAGGCCTGCATTAAGCAGGAGAGGCTGCATCACAATCAGTGTGTTCACAGGAGAGGTGTAATACCTGTGCTGATACCGTCTTTCTTTCTGTCTCTGTTTCTCTGCAGAGCAGGTAAAGGTACAGGTACAGGATGTGTACAGCGAGGGCAGATTTTCCAATAGTCAATCGATCAGGAATGGGGTCGTTCTCTCAGACTTATAAAAAAATAAAAGTAAGAAATGGTGAAAAGAGTTGGCAATTACACTGTAGCAGCTGTTGATAGACAGAGAGAGAGAGAGAGAGACAGAGAGAGAGAGACAGAGAGAGAGAGAGAGAGAGAGAGAGTACAGCTCCAAAAATAGAAAATCAATATGTGCCCGCCACCGCAAATAAATGAATGTATAGGAAACCCTGCTGGGAAAGGAAATCTACTGGTAAGCGCTTTTTGTGACAAAGTAACAGCTTTTTTTGCAGTTGGCCTTTACTGATAACCTCCCATTTGTCCAAGACATTGAGATCTTCCATGACACATAAGAAATAGTGCAGCACATTATTTCCCGTAAAACGACATCTTGTCACTTTTACAATAGTTTTTTGTAAAGATCAAACCCACATGATGTGCAATGCTCTTTACCTCTGTGTCCAGTCTTTGTGCTAAGCTAATTATCTCCTCGCTCCAGCTGTATATTTAAATGACACATATGAGATGTTCATCCTCTCATCTGTCCCTGGGCCAAAAAAGTCAGTGAGCGAATTTCCCCAAATGCTTAACTATTCCTTTAGAACTGAAGCAAAACACGTTTGGTTTTGGAAAACAAAGGTTGGTGTTGAGGTGACAAAGGCTGATGAAGCACACAGGAATATGTGGTGTGTGACAGAACAAAAGCTGTAGCACATAAAGAGAGAAAGTGAATAATTCAGCCACCTGTCAGTAGATTAACTTCAATGCAGTGTCCTGATCTGCCACCGATGCTTTTGTCAAAATTAGAATGAGGCTATTACATCTCCTAATATCAGCCCACTACATTTATTTTCTGGAATAAATTACAGGCTTAAGCCCACCTCACTGAAAACATGCATTTCCGAGACAGATTTTCAGCCGGGGATCATGTGCTTTGTACCCAAACTTGTCACGCAAGAGTCTGGAGGTCAGACATCTTCCAATTCTGTGGAATGATGGCCATGTTTCACAGAATTCGATCACATCAGGCTGATCAGAGCCAGCGTCGGAGGGGGATTATGTAATATTAATCACATCTGTAGAAATGTAATGTAATCCTATAAATCTAATTGTCTTTTCTGTCAGCTACTTGCCTGAAAGGCTTGAACAATATATTTCCTTCTGCGCTGACAGTAAAACAAGGAGCGTCAAACACATTAAAGCCACCAGAAAGAATAAGATAGCTATTAAACATGAACGTCACGTCCCCTCACTGTTATGTGCAGATTGTTTGAGTGTGTTGCGGCTTGTCATCAATTTACTATTAAGCTGATCTTGTGATTGTGGCTATTGATTTGTGTCCCACTGGAGAGTGTGTGTTATCAACTGCTGTGAAAAAAAACAACAATTTAAATTGGTTGTGTTCTAAATGGCCTTCAGCTTGATTATGCTGAGGTGGAAGTCATTTCACTATTGATCAGGACAGCTGCTCTCTTGTTGCTCATTAACTGTAAGCTGTTTGTGTGTGTAGCAGTGTGTCCAAATGTGTATCGAGTCAGCGCAGTCTCAGTCAATGCACACACAGAATGATGCATCGATGTATTATCGGATTTATATATGCATTTATGTATAAAGCAAAAGTATTTTTTAATCCACACAAATATGTTTATTGTTGTTCAAATATATTTAAAAAATCCACATATGAGAAAGGTTCACAAATGTATTTCTGATGCACTCACAAATGTTTAGTTTGAAGTAAGTAAGTAAGTAAGAAAAAAGAAAATGAGAATTTTCTTTTCTACATTTATATATTTATATTTGATTTATCTATATTTCTACATTTCTATACATTCAAAGTATTTTTGTAAAAATAATAATTTATATGGTGATTCTGAAATACATTTGCGAGACTATACCTGGGTGTTTGTGTACACGTGCTTGTATTGCATTACAGAGTAATAGCTTAAAGGTCCCATATTTTAGAAAGTCAGATTTCCTTGTCTTTTTTTTACTGTTAAGCAGGTATAGGTGCTTTATCAATACAGTGAAATTATAAAAACACTTAATCCAAAGATAAATTCACACAGCCCAAAATTCCAAAACTGTGCCATGAAACGAGCCATCAGGGCATCTGTAAGGTTGTGACCTCACAACTATTCACCAGCTGGCCTCAGCCAGGTCCCCAGCACGGCCATTTTTGGTCTCTGCTCAGGCCTTTGAGAGCTGACCAATCAGAGCAGACTGGGCTTTTCAGGAGAGGGGTGTTGAAGAGACACAAATTAATTTTTTGCATTTAGGCAGAGGGTGAATAGAGGTGCTGCAGTGGTGAACAGTATGAGATAAAAAATGTAGTTTTGAACATTAAAGCATGTAACATTTCTAGTAGACATCCTAAATAAAAGAAAAATTTAATCTGGAAGTTAGCTTAATATGGGACCTTTAAAAGTCTTTAGTCCTCATGCTTATGCACAAAATACTGTATCCAAAATTAGCCGTTGTGCAACCATAGCATGCTTTCATTAGATGCATGTTACAGTGGAAACTGACCTATCTATGCTGTCCAACCAGGTCGCTGGAAAGGAAGCTGCAGAGACCCCTACTGGCTAAGTCCCGTACTCTCCCCAGCATCCCCCAGTCTCCCACAGTCTCCAGGGTCCACCACTCTGACCTCATCGGTGGGAGTCCTCCTCGCAGGAAGAACCCGCTAGATGCCACCAGCCAGCCGAAGGCCTGCACGCTGCCACCTGCAGGTAAAGATAAAAACGAGGCCGGCAGCTCAAGCAGCCACAGGGTTTGTTTAGTTCTCAGTGCTCAGGGAATGCGTGCCAGCAGCAGGCGACTTTGCTGAATCGGCTGCATCTGTGTGATTCTTTCATCTCCTTTGTTTGTCTATTTGTTCTTTTGTTCACTTAATATCTCTGGCAAATCACTAATCCGATTTTGACAAAGCCGGAGTAAATTCTCCCCAAATGCACTTCGGTACACAATGATGGAGAAGCACTTCTTTTCATTCTGAAGTGACTGTTTCTTTCTGGCTTTTGTTGTAGGAAACACAAAGCAGATTATTCAGTATTCATTTAACGACAGTCACCCATATCTTCACAGTTGGAACAGTCCTGTAACTGTCCGGATTAAATGGCCCCTAGCAGCTCTGTTTGTTGTACTTTGTTTCTGGTCTACAATCTGCTGTTCCTCTGACCTTTTAATTCATAGTGTGTGTGCCTCTTGAACTATTGATCGGAGAAGAGTGTCGGGCTGGAAAGCCTAACGTCTTGTAAGATGTGTCAAATGTGTCCTGTTTTCTTGCCACAAATGCTTTCCTCCTTTGATATTTGCCTCACCCGATGGAGAGCGTGCAGCAGCTAGCTATAAAGCAAACACTGTTCCCTCACCTGAGAAGGGAAGCTGTCATGGCGAATCCTTGAACCCTGAAGCTGTAACCTGCCGACAGAGATAGCTTTCATCTCGTGGACGAGTGAGGTGTTTCTTTAAAGGATGAAAACATTTATGGGTGAGGAAGATTTTATGTGAAAGGAAACCCTACAGTAGGCCTCGGTGTAACACTTTGATCTATACAAATCGAAAAGGAGCTTTTCTATTAAATCTCTAGAGTCCCCAATGTGAGAAAAACAAGGTAATAAGAGAATAATCATCACAAATACAGTTAGATTGAATTCATGAATGAACACACACTATGTTGAGAATAAAAACAGACAAAACAGGGTTGAGAATATGTCAAATATTCATCTGAACAACACAAGGATGTGAAACCTTGGGCTTGCTTTTAAGCAGTTTCGAAAGTGACCTACATACACTATGTTTTAATACATTCATAATTTCTCAGCGGATAATTAAACATCAGAGTCTGCTTCCTCGCAGCCCTTGCAATTCTCCAAAGTGGGTCATTTGTAAAGTAATCTTCTCTCCAACTCTCTAACGCCACATCCGAGACAGACACGGACAGACTCTGCAACCCTCAGCAAGCCCGCATCCATCAGCTGTCGAGTCAGAGCATGACACGGCTTTAGGATAAACATCCTTACACACCCTTCTCCTCATTCGCATGCACTGACAAGTCAACCACAGTCAACAGTGGTCTGTCACGGCTGACTGACGTCTCTCAACTCGGCTTGATCAGAGCTCCCGTCGCCGCCAGATGAATGGGAATCGTCACATTTCAAGTGGGTTAAGGGAAAATGCTGTGTTATTATTATCATCCTTACTTGTGATGTTTAATACAAGAGAAGCCTGCGCAGGAGGCGCACAGACACCCTCCCCGAAAAACCGCACTCTGTCCTCTGTGTAGCTTTTGAGAGAGAGAAAAATGTGCAACTCTACAAAGACAGAAAGGAAACGGCAAACATCAGAGAAGAGGAGCTTATTAAAATAAGTTCTTCCACTTGAAGTAAACCAAAGTCCCACTGGATTCACAGGCGGCAACACAGGAGGTGCCGACTTCGCAGTAACTCAAACAAGCACAAAGTTTTCACGATGTCATAAAACACCACTCAGAACCTTCTATTTACGGTTGCCCCAGAGCCACCGTGCAACCCTACGCTGAATTTAGACCATAAGTGAACGTTAAATCCTCCATTCCAGAACACCAAGTGGGAATCAGTTTAGCTTAAAATGCCTGTTTGGAAACAGTTTCTTGACATTTCTGCCCCTGAAGCTTGGGTGCCAAAAACATGAGTGCAAATCAGCCCTTTGTTTAGATTCAATTAATATGAGGCACTGGATTGGATCCCTTCCTTTCCCAACACTCATTGTTGAAACCGCTTGCAGTGGTTCAGGTTAATGAATAAAACCTAGAGAAAGGAAACAGAAAGAAGAAGAAAACCGTTCTCTCTGCTGGACGCTGTCTTTTCCCCTCTCCCTCCTGAGATTGTGATGTCCTCACTAAACCCACTCTGGTCAGGGTGCACTGAGCCGACCCCAGCCCTCACTGCTCTCATCTGATCGATCTTTACTGTTACTACTCCTGATGATCCCGAACTTCATGACATCATCTGCGATTGGTTTATTGAGCCCAAGTGCTTCCATTTTATGTCCTGACTTTACCTCTCTGGGTGTGTTTGTCTGTTTTCTCTCGCCCTACTGCTGTTGCAAATATCAAATTGAGAGAGACTACGGTCTCACGTGGCCCCTTGTTGCTTAGCAACCGCTGTCACCGACCATGATGCTGCCCCCCTCTGTCTACTTCTCTCTCTCTCTTCATCCCTCCAGAAGTGCTGAGACAACTTCTTTTCTTAATTCTAGATGTTTAATAACCCAGGTACGCCTCATTCACAGTTTTAAGTAACATGCTTTAATAGTGACAAGTGTGTCTCAAAGCTCACACCGGGAGTCGCTCCCCAGTCATTTTGTTGCAGTACAATTTGGCTCAGCTTTGAAAGCCAGATGCCTTCAGTCTGCTGCTCAGACAGTGGAACTGATACTGTAATATGTCAGACTCACAGTGAAAATCACAGAGAAAAGCAGCCACCGCGAAAGAACCTGCTGTTGGAGTCGTTTAATAAAGGATGTGATTACAAGGCAGCTCTAAGGCTCAATATAAATGCGTCTCGGAGTACACAAGTCAGACAAAACTGGACGGCTTCAGAGACTTCAGTGCTCGAAGCTGTCTGAAACTAAGTAGGCAAGAACTTTTTGTATTCATTCGTTACGTTTTCACCCATGTCCCTTTGTTGTTTGTTGGTTTGTCAGCAGGACTACACAAAAAAATAGTGATTGTATTTCCCAAAAACTTGGGAAGGATGACAGAATAGACAGCATGAAGCTTTGTCACAGATCAGGATGAACGGATGGATCCAGGAATATTTTTTTATCACTTTCTTTAACATTGTGAAATAGGGCGAACTTAAATTCTTTAGCAGTTATGGATGGTTTAAAATTTAGAGGGATGCAGGGCTATCAAGTTTGATATTGGAATAGGCTTGATTAAATTAAAGGGGACTGCTGGGCCTTGGCAGAGGTTCTAGTTGTCTATGTCAGCTACAATCTATGGTCCAATTTTAGAGAAAGACAAGCCTGATATCTGTCTCAAATTGATTGACAGATCTTTTAATACTGAATACAATTTTAATACAATATTTAGTGATTTGTTGACGCCATCGGCTGGCAGTGTTTTCACCTTGTGAGTCTGTGTGTGTCATCACGGCAAAATGTGGTCCTGGAGACACCTTTAAGAAGCAGTTTTGAGTACTCAAGAATAAACACACTGCCAGGTGTCCACAATCATTTTGATGCAGTCATAAAACTTCCCAGATGTGTAGGTAAAATCAAAGTGAGGGCTTGAAGACGGGTGTAGTCTGACCCATGAGCACTGAGTACTCATGTACTAAAGTGGTAATCACGACTGGTGT
The DNA here is from genome assembly GCA_039737535.1 of Lagodon rhomboides. Taxonomy (NCBI): domain Eukaryota; kingdom Metazoa; phylum Chordata; class Actinopteri; order Spariformes; family Sparidae; genus Lagodon; species Lagodon rhomboides. The sequence goes on along the minus strand of CM077804.1, from coordinate 13,226,968 downwards.
GATCCCATCGCAAAATGGTCACTTGTTTATGTTTTCTGCATTTACATTACACTGAACGTAATTTGAAACCATAAAACAGGCCATATTTTGCTTTAATGAGCTCAAAATGATGCGTTTTTGAGTTTAAATCAACCCATGTAATGGCTATGTATTTGAATTATATGTGAGCGTGAATCAATATTAATGGTCTAAGTTGTGTTGACGAACATCAGATGCACAGCGATGGAAGTTGGCTGTGATTAGTGCGACTGAGTGCCGTTCTGGCAGCACACATTCATCTCTGTTGTGCGACTGCGGAAGCTCAGCTGTCCTGTCAGAGCAGAAAAATAACACCGCTGTCGCTGCAAATTTGTTCCTTCCTCTGTATTTCACATGAGCCATCGTTTTTATTGAGCGTATGGAATCGTAATGAAGTTGTTAAGGGGACAGGTGGAGAATAATGTTTGGCTGTAAAATATTTCACCTTGAAAGGAAGGCTTGGTTACATTCAGGAAATATGTTATAAACATCTCCAGTGGATGACAGTTGACAATGTATGGAGTGCGTTTGCAGTAATTTAACTATTAAAACAAACATTCATTATCGGTCTGTCTCACTGTCATACATCTCCTTCAGTGCCCAACATCTTCTCTTTCCTTCACAGTTCTCCTCCTGACTGTACCCTACCAATCCAGTCATTTCTCCTTTTTGTTGCTCCCATCTGCTCTCCTCCTCCAGGGGAGCTGTGGCGTTTGGAGGATGACATGGAGGGCGAAGATGAGCCCGGCGGGTGCACCGAGGCCCGCCCTCGCTCCCAGTCGCCCTTTTCCCACTTCCGCGCGCGAGCGGCCTACCTGCGCAAGAGCGTCTCCGCGGACGACCACCTGGACATGGGCTCCGACTACAGCTCTGGAGCCGCAGTGGAGGGAAAGCCGACCCGCGGCAGCAAGGGCAAGCTGAAGAGAAAGTTTGTAAGTTTGATCCCTCGTTTCCTTTTTTCACAAAGAGGATTTGGCTCCAAAGACACTTTTCTTTCCTGAAACAATTTGGTAGAACTTCATGTTCACTGTTACCACAGAATTGCACGATGTCACCCTCGGCTGTGGCTTAGACTGAAGTGTGATCCCGTCATGCAGACATTCACAGTGAATCTCAAATGAAGACAGCATGACTCTCTTTGTCTTCGTTCTTGTACTTCACATGTATGTCTGTTTTTACTCAGAATCTCTTTTACCTCCCTTTATCTTTAATATTCTTTTGACAACTTTGTTTTGGCCTTATCTGGCCCACTTGCTGCTCCGCGTCTAGTATCTGATCCAGTGACATCACCATGTAAATCTCGCCTTCGTCCTGAGGGAGAGTCCTTTAAGGGATAGTTGTCAGACAAAGAATAACATCACACAAAAATCCAGTATTTTTTAATGTATTTGCAAAGTCTGCTCTCACACCTCTCATTAACACGAGACGGAGGCAGTCATGTAGACATGTAAGAAGGGCCGAAGAGTGTGTCCAAATTTAGTGTGCTGTTGTTAATCCAGTCCAGTTAGTCCGAAGTCCTTCCCTTTTATGTTTAAGCTGCTTTTGTGTGTATGTGTGTGTGTGTGTGCAGACGAGGGAGAGTCTGGGAGAGAACACCAGGAAAGACACTTAAGCTGCATCAAATTGATATAATTAATATCACTGAGAAAAAGGATGTAATTACACATGGCTATTATGGCATACCAACTATAAAGTTTCAGCAATTAGATTACTGTCAGTCAAATTATGCAAAGCCACCGGCTTGTCAAACAAACTCTTTGTTTTCATGACTGAGGAAACACACTGGCCTTAAAGGAGAACCCAATTTTTGGGGGGGGCTGTGATGCCACACATGGACAGCAGGCCTGGTGAATGTACATTAAAGATTGAAGACGTCTATATTGTCCCTTGGTCACTGGATCAGGTAACTGGAACCCTCATTACCAGCCCGAGCTTTGTAATTGATTCTCCGGTGTCACAGGTGCAATGGGACACCAGCATACTGTAGGTAGGGGGACAGTCTGCTGGGAGAGGTTTCTCTCCATATTATAGTGCTGGATGTGGATGGATAGGAGATATATTGCTCTGATGAGGGAGTCATTTTTGAGATCTCATGTTCAGTAGTTGAAAGAATCGTTTGGATTAAAAGGAATTCACACGTCAGTGCCCGAAAAGACTTGACTTTTCATTACGGGCCCTTCAACTAGACGTCTTTGGATCAAACTGGAGCACTTTGTGGGTATGATCAAAGACCGAAGTCAGACCTGGAGATCCATCACTGAACTGACAAGACCTGAAAGAAGCTCATCATACTGACTTTTTATCACAGTTCAGTGTGTTGACCAGAACAGTCTTCTGGTGTAATGGGGACAACAATGGACCTGATGACCTGCCGCATGTGTTTTAGGGTGAGACGTCACACAGTCTTCTCTTTGCGGTGTTGAGACATTGTATTAGAAGTAGGCCCATCACAATAACTGCTTTTGTTGGATGATTTATTGTCCAAGAAGACATTATGAAAAACAATTGTATTGTCATTTTTAAACCATTTTATTACATTTTGTGTTATTGATAACATAATAGCATAATGATGCAAGTATACCCTTTCAAAGAGCAATAAAGTTTGAATTTAGAAGAATATTCACACATTGTGATTGGAGCATGAAGAAATATAAACGAATCAAAATGAATAAAACGTAAACATAATAAATCCACACAACCAAAACAATTAATAAAATGGAAAAAAATGCATGTAAACACAAGGGACAGGTTCACACTAAGCAATAATGATTGAATCAGTGTCATGACAGGCCGAATCAGAAGCATTGTTTAAAGGGGCACTAAGAAATTGAAACTCAGAATTTTTAATATTAACCATATTTAATGAGGTAAGAATACAAACTCTGAAATATTTTTTGGTTCCATAACTGAATAAACAAGCTGTTCTCAGAGGACAATAAGGTCCCCAGATCACTGTTTCAAGCTAGAAAGGTGGCAGGGTCCGCCACATATATACAAAGTAAAACAGTATGAAATTGTGTTGTCCTTTAAGGTCAGTTTGTTTGTTCAGTTTATGCAGTCATGAAAATGAAGACATTTCTTTAGGCATAAGAAATCAGTCAGTAAAGATCTTTCTCTTCTGATTAAAATGTCAGTGTAGCATCATATCCAACGGTTTACATTCTCTCACATTTGGTGAACACTTGGGCTTGTTTCCCTAAGTGTATTTTTTTCAATCTATCCTCCCATAAAGGACACGTGTCATTCTTTAACCTGGGAGAACAACAAAGGGATGTGTTTTTTTCCTGCAGGGATTGTTTTTTGTGTCTTCCAGACGATTAATTTATGCTGCCTGTCTTCTCTCTGTCGGTCTCAATTCTTTGTCTCCTCTCTGCACGAGAGCAGCAGTGTTGGCATGTTGGTTTTTTTTAAAGGACGCAAGGAGAATACATTTAGAGCGGCTCGTTGCCGCTCATCACTTATACGCTCATGAAAATTACAGTGACAAAAACAACCGCAGCTCAGCCCGCTGCCTCGCACAATCAGCGGGGCTGTGCTGCGACGTTTGGGCACGGAGGCGTGTTACTCTGCAGGCTGACAGTGACACAGCAGAGCAACAGTGGCTTAGTGTCAGAGCAGTGATGCAGCAGCACTTACTGAGTTGAGAAGAACTGTGTGCCAGTGTGTTAAATATATATCTATCTGCTGTAAGAAAGAAAATTCAATTTCAATTTACTGCCTTGCTGAGACCAGGTAATTTTTAGAGGCTGTACCAACACGTCCAAGTTTGTGAGTTTACATGTTTGAGCGCTGTGTGGAAAACGAAAAGAGACTATAATCTTGGCAAAGAAAGGGCAGACGGAGGTATAAAGTGTGTATGGGATTATACGTGTAGAAAACTAAAAGGAGAGAAGAGGAAGAGAGAATTTACCTCGCCTTTGTACGGCTGCCAAACTGTGCATTACTGTGAAAGTTAATTATCTACCGTAACTGTATCATCTCTTCTCCAGCAAGTTTCCCTCTTAAGTATCACATTCGGAGGGCCGCGTATCTTCTGTGCTCAAGGTCAAAGCTCTCTAGCTCTGGAGCACGCAGCACAATAAAGCTGTTTTCCTTTCACATCTTAGGTTAAAATAGCAATCATTGCCCTGTGTAATCTGCACAAGAGACGCTGCCTGTGACTTTACAAGTGCTTCTTTCATCTTTACCAAGCTGACAGCGGCTTTATACTTGAACTCGCCTGTGCTCAGCTTGCCTGTGTTAAAGCAAAGCACTAACAGTGGGGGCCTAAGTGCATAGCTAGGTTAGCTAAAAACATGAACTTGCTCTCTAAAACATTAATAGCATTTTGCAGGGAACTGCTGTATCTGGAAACGAGAGAATTAGCCTGTTCTTATAGTCAAAATATAGGATTGGCTAATGGTTGTGTCTACCCATCTGCGTGTGTGTGACTTCAGTCTTGAGCACTGACGGCTATGCTATTGTAAAGACTTCTATGCCCTGACAGCTGTCATTTACTTTTTTTTTTATGACATCCATGATGTCCCTGACAGCGCAGGCATCCTTTTGATGTACAAAGCGATGTAGATTTCAGAGTTTAAGACGTGCACCTGGATGCACCATGAAGTCTCACTGAGCGTGTCAGCAGAGGAGAGAAGCATAGATATATCTACGGAGATAAAAGAAACCAAAACACAAAGAGTTTTTATCTGCTCCGAAGTCTCGGTCTGACATTTGGGCGCTGACGTCAACGTTACGCGCCTGTAAGCATCTTGAGATAATGACAAATAACCCATGAAGGAAGTATCCATTTTTCTAAAAAAAAAAAAAAAGAAAGGAAAAATAGTCTAGTCTGTTGCTAGAGGCATACAGTATAATTCTTCACCTACCACAGTCACGAATCTCACCGTCCAAATATATTTAAAAGTTTTCATCAACCATAATGTAATCCCTCGACATCGTGCAGTTCGTCATATTGGATCTATTTTAAATGACTTCGCAAGTGTCAGTGACTAAGTGAAAATCTGTTTACCTCTCTACATAGTGTGTGTGTGAGTTTTACCACTGTATAAATGTGTGAGTGTGCGCATGTACTAAGCCAAGGAGCTGAGTAACCACACAGTCAGAGTATGGAGCGTATCATTTCTGTTGATTGGAAGGATGTAGCTGCATAATGATTTGTCCCTGCTTTTTTTTTGCAGCACTCCTGTCTGACACAGTCTCTGTTTACAAGATGACTCACAACGTTCGTCTATTAAGCCAAACAAGGGGAGTCAATTTTCCATCCATTTATTCATAAACCAGTAGTTGTTTGAAACAATTTTCTGATTAACTGGAAACCCACAGGACACACACCGCAATACAAATATCAAACAGATCATGTACGTATGTATACGCTCACACACACATGCAGGCCTCTTTATACTGTACTGGCAGGAAACTCAGCGGTGCTCAGTTTGTCCAACGAGGCAAATGATATTCAGCACGTCGCTTTGATCAAAAGGCTCTTGGTCGTCCGGATGGGTTTAAGAGATATGCCTCTGTTCCCTGTGGTTCAGCTCTGTCTCTCTTTGGAATCATTAATGCTGTCGGAACACAGGCACAGAGTGTACTCGCACATTATCATTCATAAACGCACGCATCACACACATGAAAGATAGCCAGAGAAATGTTACGCAAATACAGAGATCAGTTATTGAAATGGCATCGGCGAGGTTTTAATGGAGGGCTTTGGAAGTGTCTCCGCACTGTGAGTTCTGAGGACTGTCTTACCACATGATCTGTTTTTAAATCAGCACATTTGCTTTTCTGACGGAAAGTATTCACTTGAGGTAGGGGCAGCGGGGACCTATTCAAGGATTTCCATGAACAGCACTCAGGCTTCTGTTAAGCAACTGGTTTATATTAAAAAAAAAAAAAGTGGTATCTACCAAGCCTGGCCATCTGTTCACAAAATATCTTCAATGATTCTGAAATCCAAGAATACAGAATGCAACACTGTGTCTTAGTGAAGGATCTCCGCTGTTTGAAATGGGAGCTGTGTTTGACGGCAGTTAAGTCGTTTGTTTCCCATCTGTTTTTGGATGCAATGTGTTGTTTTTGTGATGAATCACAAGGCTCGCGGTTTGTTTTCATTGGCTTAGCCACCATCTGATATATCCTCAGATGGCATTTAAACCTTATCGTGAAATGTGAATCGCATTGGATGAAGCGCGATGGGAATACCTCAAAAGATAGAGTCTGACAAAATAGGTGCATGAAGCACTCATCATTATTGTTCGCTTCAGTGCTGAGATGAGGTTAGAAAATGAAGATGCAGCTAACCCGAGTGAATGAAAAGGTTAAGAAATTGAAGTTAATTACACAGGATTTAGATAGAGTTAAAGTTATCTTGATTTTAAAGAAAACAGTCGTACTGTTTAGAGGTATGTGCTCTAGTGAGTGTCATTCTAGTTTTAGATGTGGTTTGGTTCAAAGAACCTATAGAGAGGAGAGAAAAACACTTTTTGAAAAACATTCTGAATAGACCAGACTGTAATGCCAGATTTGTTTGACATATATTCTGTCCCTTTTCCCAAAAATCAGTTCAACTGCTTTATATATCAGCCAATCTTGTTGTTGCACCGACACGAGCACACAGCTGAGTTTCATAGCCGTTTAAACTGATCAAGTGCCGGTGCAGATGGACTTCATATAAGCGTGTAAGAGGAGTTTATCACGCTAATGCACAGGATAGCCCAGAAAGCTGAGGTTGTTCAAATATTAGACATTAAACCCCTGTGTTGTGACAACTTCTGCATGGATTGTAGGTGTTTTGGGGCAAAATCACCAAACTTTTTAAATCATTCTAATCAGATTTGACTGGTTATTCAAGCAGTTTTTTATGTTCTGGTGGCCATTTGAAGTGAATTTAAATTCATGGCTGTCCGCCCAATCATTCAGATAGGGTCTTGTGGGCCTGAAATAACTGCTGAATGGACTCTGACTGGTTTGGTCCATCAGCCACCAACAAAACTCTGTCTGTCTGTTCTCTGTCAACAGCTATATATTCTACTCTCTCCAGCAGTCACCTGTTTCTATTGGTTTTCAGATGCCGTGCACATGTCGTGTATTGAGCATTAGTGAGCTTTCCAGAGGGGAGTAGATGTATAGAGTTTTATAGGGGAGTTAGTTATAGGCCGAGACGCTACTGACCGTATATGAGTTGAAAGTGGCACAGAGCTGAATTAACTTCCAGACTGGGGTTTTTATTCTCTGCAGGATTGACTGCATTAGAAACTCTTTCACATTACAGGAGGCTTTAAGCTTGTGTTTGAACAAAAGGTGAAGAGCTTGTTCTTAAGTGTAGATGTTATGTATGCCACCCTTCAGCTGCTTTTTTTCCTGTCATACATTATTGATGTATATTACAGCTCATTGAGGGACCTTGAAGCACTCAGTGCGCTTAAAGATACTTCTATAAGGAGAATAAATGCTTTCCACAATATGAGTGCCAGTTTTTTGATTGTGAACTTCTACCTCTTAAAATTGTAACGATAACACAGACACTCAACTCTGATAAATATTCTTATAGAGAGTGGTGTGTATTGGTGTTGGTGTTGGGTGGTGTAGTGGAGGGCCTCTGTGTGCACAGCCACTTAATTCTCTGATTACAGTCATTAAAAGGTGAAGTGGTTGTTGCTGACAACATGCTGGTATAATCTCAGCCAAGGGTCCGGAGTGGGTGGGGTCCTGTCAAGCATTATCATTGTGTTTGTACAGTAGCCGCCTCTCAGACACCGTAAAGTGCACACTAAAAGGCCAGCAATGACAGATGATAAAGTTTGAGAGCTCCACTACTCTCTCGACCTGCCTTCCAGTGGCCTCAGTCACAACAGGATGCCTCAAGGCCTTAGCAGCATTAGCGCGGTAAATACAAGGGTAATTAGCCTGTTGATGTGGCCCCATGTAGTCATGGGAACTCCTCCAAGCTGTTTTCCTACCTGTGATAGCATCCTCGCTGTCTTTATTTATGTCTACCCCTGCTCTGTCATTCTCATTTTCCATGTCTGCCCCATTTAGTAACTCTCTGTTTGTAATTACAGCATCTTTCTCGTTCTCCATAAAGATAATGAGGAGAGGAAAGACATCCGATTTGGCTTTAAATAGTCCTGTGGTCGCTTGGCTAATCACTCCTAATTAGCCTGATGAACTCGGCTGACTCCGTAGTACAAGTGCCAAAGTACTTTGGAAAAGTTTCACTGGACTGAGTGTCTGTATATCCCTGCTGGTTTGACACAGTGCTAATTTGAACACCGCTTAGATGGATATGCCCACTTTGAGAAGATTTAATTTGTGATATTGGTGTGCCGGAGAGTACGGTACAGTATAACCGCCGTTGAATTAGCTGCACATGTTCCGTTCTGAAAAAAGACATTTGCTCATATATACAGGAGCAGGGTTGGTACCCTCTTTAATCTAGACTCAGCTTTCCAAGGTCAACACATGAGCTCTGCTTCACTGTGGATTTTCTCATTTACATTAAGCTCACTCTTATCCTCTGCAACAAAGAATTTGTATAACACGTAAATAAGCTTAACTAAAATCCCAAATTGCCATTATGAAAAGCCAACCCGCTGTAGACTGCATGGAGGATTGAAAACAATGTGCTCTGTCTGTACTGATAAAGTGAAAAAGTAAGAGCCTGGCAGAAAGCGCAGCCCCTTTGGCACTTTTCTATCTGAACACTTCCTCTTAGGTCCACCTTTGTCTCTTGTATAATATCCGTTAAGTCCAGTGTTTTCCTGGAGTGCTTTTGTCTTTATTGTATAGATTTTATGTTTCCATGCACAAACTTGCCCTTAAATCGCTTTTTTAAGGTCCTGTTTAAGCAAAATGTTTGGACATGGAAGTTGGGACGGGGCAACAAAAGACTGGGAAAGATGTGGAACGCTCAAAAAACACCTGTCTGGAGCATTTCACAGGTAAACAGGTTAACTGGTAACAGGGTGGTAGTATCATGACTGGGCATGAAAGGGGCATCCTCGAAAGGCTCAGTCATTCAGATCCAACACATGATTGTGTAAGGATATTACCACATAACACTACACTACACAATGTCTTTATCAAAAGGCAATTTTTTAAAAACATCTCATCATCGTGCTTTTGATATATTTTTCCAGTGAAAACGAAAATTGTGATGCAAAAATGAACATTCAACGTCTTTCACCATGTTGTGCAGTTTTACTACTTCACTTCAGAGAGCCGTTGTCAGTAAAAGAGTTTGTTTGCAAATGATTGCATCGTCCCAACTTTTTTGGAAGAATCGTTGTGGAAGTTGTCCTGCGCTAATTGTAAGACAGGAAAATCAGGAGGCGTACACGCCCACATAGTCCAGAGAAGTGGTCTAATCAGCCAAAATCAGGTCGGGCACCTGTCAGGGTGTAGAGAGGGCATGTAGGTGCCTAAATGATCATTTGCACGCTCATTTCAGTGTAGCAGCTCATTTACCAGTTGCAGTCCAGCCTACACTCTGTCACCTGGGTCTGTATTATATGTTTTGCACACAGATCTGTCACTCACTTTTATTGTTGTTATTTAGTTGTAACCCCCTGGATGCTATTCTCAGCTGTGTTCACTGCAGCTGCACGCCTCGGCTCAGCCAGCTCTGTTCCACCTTCTACTGGCCACATGGTGGCAGCATAATGCCACGCAATAGGAGTCCGCCCTCACAATCCCTCACCTCGCTCGTCTCAGTGCTGTGTGTGAGAATGTGTGTGTGTGTGTGTGTGTGTGTGTGTGTGTGTGTGTGTGTGTGTGTGTGTGTGTTTGTGTGTGGCTGAACTGTTACCTGGGTGGTGCTTGAGGTTTCTCCCTGGTGACTCATTCATCCTGAGATGACTAACACACAGACACCACAGTGGACAGTCATAACCGCCATCGGAGCCAAGGTTTGGCTGCCGACGGCCTACTAACATTCATTATCTATGGAGACTTTTATTGGAATGCACAGCAGCAGGCGAAAAAAAAAAAAAAAAAAAAAAACAGGAGAGAGACGCCAGACCTTTGGCTACTTTGTGAAAATAAAACAGTGGTGTTTTTGTTTGCTCAGCATTCCTACGCTGAACACCGGGTTTGACAATCAGGGCTGTGAACCGGTGGCTCAGCAGGCTACTTTACCCGTAAAGTCATGAAGTCACAGCTTTGAGTCTGGTTCATAAGCTTTTGTCCATCTTTTTTTCTGCGGCCCTCCTCAGTAATATAGACGTAAGATGGATGAAATGTATGAGTAATGCTGTAAAAGTGATTAATGTGAATAAACAAACAAAGACGACCACACTCAAATAGGATTTTGCGGAGTGTCTCTTGATGTAAACTGATTTCAACACCTCATTTTTCATCAGCTACATCAGTGGCTAAAGTTAATTTAGGGCACCAAAGGCAGTGGTGAAAGTTGTTGTAGTTCAAACTTGGAGTTAGGTTCAGAAAAACGCAAGACTCTAATGGTCTGGCTGGGAAAGGTGCATTTATGGTCAGCTTGGTTACGGTTGGCTTTTTTGTTAAACACTCGAATACCCATACACACAACTCACATCATCGCACATAATCCATCACCGTTTGTCAGCCATCCTCTGCCTCTCTTTGCAGTGCACTATTTTCCATCCTCTCTGTTCTGTCTCGCTGTGTTTCTGAAAGCCTGCAGCTCTGTGCAGCTCGGCTTTAATGGTTGTGAGTTTGGCCAGAGAGGAGAACCGCAGTCCGGTTATTTCACGTACAAAACAGGGAGAAAAATACCACTCATTTGAATGTTCTTGTTTGGCGAGACCTCTCTTTGACACACGTGCGCGCACACACACACACACACATCCACACGCTCACCCAAAACAGACCAAGAATGGCATGGGAATGTTTTCTGCAGCCACTTTGGTTGCCGATGGTTACCAGTGAAATGGTGTTCATTAACTATGTAGATTCAGAATTTTTCCTCTCCTGATCTGTCTCCCTTTCTTGCTCCCTATCACTCTCTCTCCCCTCTTCTGTCTCCACTCTGCATCTTTTCTCCCGGCAGTAAGGGCTCGGTTTTGTTTTTTTTTACTGACATGGGAGCTCTTGCAGAGGATTACTGTGGAGTCAGTAGTTCACTAATGATGATGTATAATAATCTCCTCTCCTTTCCCTCTACTTCTACTCTCCACGTTGACTGTTTCAGAGAAGAAATCAGACCACAGGACATATTTGGGGCAGTGGAATTACACGCTGTACTTACTAGCTTTGAATTCTTCTTGCTCTGTTTACCCTGGCTTCACCCTTTGACAGGCTTGACCACTCTCCCCTGCAGAGAAATGCACCGAGATTTGCATGAATTTACTTTGCCGTCCAGGATGTGCAGTCCCTCTGTGATCGTCGCTCTCCTGCCGCAGCGGTGCTGTGACTACAGCGAGCGCTTTAGCCTAGACATGGGATAATGAACTTTATTGTTCTTTGAGTCTTTATTAAACAAGGACCGTGCAAAAAAACCATTCATCTCAAAACGTTATGAGATGGTAAATTCAGATTTAGCAATTAGCTCATTTCTGCAGACGTAGAACTAACACCACTCGTTAAAAACATTCCTTCACATGCAACACCATTACCAGTGTTTATCACTCAAACAAATGATGCAGACAAATATGCAAGCACACGTCAGCATGCTGTAAATACCTAATCACAGTCAAATTAAAGGTGCAGTATGTAAGAATTAGCCACCTTCATTCATCCTCCAAACCAACAGGGGGCAGCACATCACCAGAATAACTGCTAACTGTAGCTACCATTAGCTAGTTAGCTCAGTTAGCCATGCAGCTAGCAGTCTTGACTGGGAGCTCGGAGCAGCAGGGAGTGTTGGTGCCTACACCGCCAGCAAATGAGCTTTGGACCGTGACAGGCAACATCAAAACTGTTATTTCTTCACATTCTGCTGATAATTTCGAATGCTGTCAGCTAAAGTTCTTACATATTGCACCTTTAATGTCAACATGATTGGTTGTGCAACATCCCTTTTAGGGAAAAATGTCCAACTTTGTTTCTCTGGCTTTAGGTGGTGGTGACCTGGATGGCGGTCTCTCACCTCACCACTGTCCTGGTGTTTGATCATTTTCTCCTCAAATGCTTCATGCAGGGTGTGATGTAGCAGGGGCTGACTCGAAGCGTTCTCAGGAGCCCTATTTCAAACAACAATGTAGATTTATACATACATCTGAAACTTTATTAATGGCACTGTGAATACGTTTAATCCAAGAGACCATGTTTACTGCTGCTACATCAAATAGAAATCTGATGTGACTTGTTATTTCAACTTTTCCTCCACAGCCTTTTCCAGTGAGTGATTGGAGTTATTGCAGCGTTCGTGTTCTATGTGTGCTCTATAGCACACGCTGCCACTCAGCAGCTGTTCGTCTGTTATGGCGATGGGGCTCTTGGCAAGCCCTTTTCCAAACAGAGGCTCACACACTGGCTATGTGAAGGCATTTCACATGCCTATGAGCTCGCAGACTTAGACCCCCGGAGCCATTTGAGCGCACTCCCACCCATCTTTGGAGGTTGTGTTCAGTAAAGCATCAGCAGAGGGTGCCTGTTTGAAGTTGGACTTGGCTTGCCCTTTGATCTGGTACTGCCGAATATTTCTGTATCATTCTGAGATCAATGCTTAGATCTCACCATAGACCTTCAGGATACATACTTATAACCTGTTAAAGTCAGGTTTTTGTAGTGTATTCTGACTTGGACATAAGGCCACGACAGGGCAATGCCCAAAAGGCGATGTGCTGGGCTGTGTTCTAACTTCGCAATACAGAGGAAAACACAGGGCTTCAGACAAACTTTTTCACCACTGTCCAAGAACTGTCCTGAAAAACAAATTTGACTGTCCAACATTAAAATGTTTTTTAAAGGATACATATGCTTATTTTCCAGGTTTATAATTTTATTTTGGGTTAATACTAGAATAGGTTTTAATGCTTTAGTGCTCAAAAAATCAGTTTTCTCAAACAGAGCGTTTCAGACAAAGGGAAACGCTCTGTTTTAGCTCTTGTCTCTTTAAGACCCCACTCCTGAATACCCAGTCTTCTCTGATTGGTCAGCACACACATGCCTGAGCCAGCACCGCTAACAACAACAGAGCAGCTGTGCTAAATCAATTCATAGGTGCCAAACTAGCTGCTAGGAATATATATATTATATGCAATTGTGTGACATGGTGATGTAGTGTGATGTCACAAAGCCACAGAATTAAAGGCGGGACTACTGACGAGGCGTTTCAGGAGCAGTGTTTTCTGTGGGAGAGATGAGCTTCTGTCGGTGTGGACTAATAATTCTGTTATTATGATTATATATGATTATATAATAATTGTTTGTTACAAGTATTAGCAATTGACGCACTTTTAACTCCAAACCTCAGCTCACTTGTTGTGTTGTCACATTAAGCTGCAGTTCACCGTTTAACGCTTCACGTTCCTCCGAACAGAAAAGCGTAGTCCTGCTGTGTGTTTAACTATTAGCTCCCTTAACTGTTAACAGGACAGGCTACACCTAACAGCTGACTCGATCTCCTCCTGTCGATTTCAACGGGGATTTTTCATTCACAATGTAGCATTATCAGAGAAACAATAGGATGCCATGCGATAGTGACTTAACTGTGTCCTTTGCTTAGCAATACTTTTACATACATATAAAAATACCTTTCATCCTGGAGGCCTGGTGAAGCTCTCTGTCCCAAACACATTTTTAAATGTCTCGGAACGATGGGACGCTGTTAGTATCAAGCATGGGAGACTGTATATTATGTATCATTCTCCTGCTCCCAGTACATACATGTATCCACGAACCTTTCACAGAAATAGGACTATAATATAATACCGTCATACTCGAACGCTCCTGTCTGTTACATTTATCCGTTTCTCCTTCTCTCTTGTTATCATATTATCCTTGTCTCTCGCTGTTTTTTTCTCTTGCTTGACATGATTTCTAAAGGTCGGCCATTTCTCTCTACGCGTTTGCTTGCATTTAGTCTATTTATCTCTTCCTGCTTTCGCCACAATGTTTATTTGCTTCAGTACCCACTGTGTTTTTAAAGTAAGCCAGCACTAAGCAAACACTATCGATACCTCCGACCCCCAATCTCTCCTTTACTCATTCCTTACCTCTTTTACACCGTTCCTCTCATCTCCGTTAACCTCCCCACACTCCCTCACAACTCCTGCCATCTGCCCTTCCACCCTGTTGCTCCCTCTGACTCTCCCATCTCCCACCTCTATCTCCGTTGGCCCCCTCTTTCTCTCCGCTGACCTGCCCTTAATTGGTCTGCTGCAGTTGCACCTACGGGATCCAGCCAGCTGTCAAACAGATCCCCGGCCTGTTGAGGTTAACCTTAAGTGGGCCTGAGTCGGGGCCAGAGCCCGGGGTTTTTGAGTGGTTCTCAGGGTCTAGGGCCTCGGGCACAAAAGGAGGGCCAAAAGCATTTCTTTGAGAGCACCAAATCTCCTGTCTCCTCTCTTCTCCCTTTCCCCGGGCCTCCCCTTCCTCCATCCCTCCCTCCCTCCCCTCTACCCCCTCCAGACTCTCTGTCTACGCTGACACCGCCTTTAATAAGGGGGAGCGGGGTGCACTGTTTATTTGTGTGGTGCGAGGTTAAAAACTTCCCCCTTAATTGACATTCCGGTAACACTTTCCAATAATGGGGCGAGCAATTTCCTTGAAATTGATGTGTGTCCACCGCAAGGAAAAACACCGCTTCTAGCTTCCACTGACCCATGGATGATCTACACTTGCACTGTGGCTTTGTCTGTGTGTGTGTGCGTGCGTGCGTGTGTGTCAGCGTGAGAAATTGCATGATTGGTCTTTCGTGGGCAACAGCAGCACGCTCTTGTCCCTGCTGCTAATATGTGTTCCTCGGTGGGTTTGCTGATATGAAAGCGTACATAGGTGCTTTGTGCGTGCGACCGCTGTGTGCATGTGGAGGTGTCTGTAATTGCTTGTTTTCAGAGCTTTTGTTAGCCTATTTATTGCTTGTGTGCCATTTATTTCCGTGCGCAGTGAGGTGGACATAAATAAATAATTCAAATATTTTCATTTTTTTATTCAACCCACACACCAATGAGTGACAGTCGCGCCGCGTCAAAACGCTAAAACAAATCCACAGTAGAAAGCCTATTTTGCCCTCTGCTCAGTCAATGTCTGTCTGTGAGAAAGTATGCAAACACAAACATCTCCCCCTGCTGCAGACTGCATCCTTGGCCTCAGCGGTGACCACTGGATAGGACTTGTGGTGTGATGACGGTTGGTGTTAACATGTGTGTGTGTGTGTGGGGAGAGAGAGAGAGAGCGCGACAGAGAGGGAGAGAGAGAGAGAGCGAGGGAGGCAGAGCGTATGAGACAGCGTGTGTCAATAAGTAGATGGGTAAGTGTGATAAATGTGTGAGTATGAATATGTGTGTGTGTGTGTGTCGGTGTGCGAGCGTGTGTCTGTGCCTGTGTGTGGCTGCAGGCAGACGCTGGCTGGTTCCTGGCCTTGTCATTCTGTCTCCCACACGCTCTCTGATGTGGTTTGAGGCTGCGGCTTTCACTATGGCGGGGGATAGCCACCGCACACACTCACACTGTTCTCACATGTCTGTGGAAACACACATTGCACGCTGGTATGCAGTCACATTCTCAGAAATGCAGACGCACATACTGAACACACTCACACACACACACACACACACACACACACACACACACACACACGGAGCTCAACCCCTGAAGGATGTAACAACACAACAGCGGCTTGCCAAAGTGTCTGAATGGACGCCGAAGCGCACTGGTAGACTAACACACACACAGCGCTAGACGCCATCCGTGGTGCTGGTGGGCTCCCACAATAAGCGGTTAGTTAAATAATATCAAAGACAGATGTTGGCTCCGGTCCCATCATACTTTGTGAGTGTGTGTTTGAGTGTGTGTGTGTGTGTGAGATCGGGAAAAACGAGTAGAGCACTGATATGCAGATCCATGGGAACACATGTTTCCTATGTGTGTAGATAACTGTGATTCATTTGTAGCATTGAAAAATAGCTTCGTAGATACAAATGATTCGAGCCTCAACTGTTTAAGCCTTTCTAAAAAAAAAAAAAAAACACGCATTTTTCTTTCATCAAAACCGCGTTTTGTTGGAATAGCTGTTCTGTTTTTCCACACGGTTGATACTCATCATCACCACACCGTAATGTTTCTTTTTTAACAGTGTCTTATTTTCTAAGCACTACTTAAAATACTCGTATTGTAAGAAATAAAAAGATAAGAATAAGACATAAAAGTCAAATTTAATCAAAAACATAATGAAATTAATAAAATAGAATATAGAAATGTTATCATCCTTGTTTACAGGGTCCTTACATAAATAAAAGCATCCTTTCCCATGAATTCAGTAAAACAAAACATCTAAAAAGACACGCAAAAAAAGATAGTCTGTGTCTTTTTTACTTAAATCCACCCAAAAATAAAAATTCAGGCAATCCCTATTCACCCCCATGTCGAGGAAAAGTCAGGTTAAGGTTTTGCAGTCCACAAAAGATTTCTGGAGCTTCACAGCAAAACAGCACTGCAGCATTCTGCTGAACAACTGAAGCAGATGGGGTCTTGTTTTAAAAGATAAAAAAACAACAGAAGAAATGAATAAAATGGCATCGTACAGCTTGTCTGGCATAATCTAAGACTCAGAAAATCCCAAAGCTAAAAGCGTACCGTCTGAAGTGGGTGCACAAGCTCAACTGTGCTTCAAGGGTGTAAATAAGATCTTTTCGTATCAATTTGGGATCTCTGTGCTTTTCTGACACTTGGATTACACCGGACAAGCTGTATCAAGCCATTTTATGTTGTTTTTTTTTTCAGTAGTTTTAAACAAGTCCCCAGCTATTTTAGTTGTTTAGGAGAATTGTGCAACTTTGTTGTGCTGTGAAACTCCAAAAATGTTTTGTGGACCGCCAAATTTCACCCCCTCTTTCCATCTGCATGCTGGTAAATTGATAATGACTGGATTTCTGGTTGAACTCGTGACGTTCTTTTTACGAGCAAGGCATCAATAACACAAACACAGAGTCGGTTAAACACAGACAACTCATTCACACATATTGTCTCTCGTATACTTGCATACACAAATCAGGTCTCTCTCACTTACTCGCTCTCTCTCTCTTATTCTCCGTCACACACACATGCACACACTCTGACAGTGAGCCTCAGCAGATACTTGATGTTACTGACCCCTTCTGGCTGAGTGGTGAGCTGGACTTTCTGCACGACACATGTATATTTACACTAATCTCGCATGAATATGTCCTCCGATGAGATGCCACCGTCACAGTGAAATACAGTGTTTATCATGAAAAAAGGACAGGAAGGGGGATGGAGCTATGGCATAAAAGGACCAGGATTTTTTTTTTATCAGTGTGTCCCTCCACGCTCTGTAATGACATGTTGATTATAGACTGCAGATACTGTACGACGAAGTGAAAGCAGCCGCTGTACGTTCAGTAAGGTGTCAGGCCTGTTGGAAGTGGACTGAACTGAAGGTGACATCCGTGTCATTATCTTGTCCGTAGCACCGGTTCTGAAACACAATGCCGAGCTTGTTCTTCATTACAGTCTTCAGCAGCTTGGCCCCCACTTTACCTCCGCGAGGTGCTCCTTGCTCATCGACAACAGCCCCTGCCAATCCCCCGGCAGCGTGTATCTCTTAGAGGGCCCTTCAGGGGCCGTGCCGTCCCCTCATTTTCTGCCAGCCTGTCTCTTTAAGGTGGTGTTTGTTTATGCCGAGGCTCAGCTCAGTGAGACCTGTGCAGGCTCAGTGCTGGGCTCCTTTCATAGGGGCTCCATTTTGTTCTTAATAAAATGGCACTCAGTGGCCGGGGGACTGGCAGGCACCCAGCTCCCTGGGAAACCAAAGAATGCCGGCCTTCATTTAGCGACAAACAGCTACTGCCTGAGGAGGCTAGCTCTCCACTCAGCTCCTCAATGCTACTGCTGCTGAGGCCTGTGTGTGTGTGTGTGTGTGTGTGTGTGTGTGTGTGTGTCGTGCGTGCGTGCGTGTGTGTGTGTGTGTGTGTAATGGGGCCACGGTTGAAGGAGTCAGGTATGGCGGCTCCTTACATAGCTTTTCTCTTGTTGACGTTTGCTTGCACCATTCTGTCCTTTCAGCTGGCTGTCTCTCCGTCTGCGTCCCTGTCTTGGCCGCCCACTTGAAAACATGCAGCACCACTTCTCCTCGTCCCCTTGCCTCCCTCTCTCTCGCTGCCCCTCGCTCTCTCCATCACTCGGTGTGAATGGTGGGAACAGAGCGGCCATTAAGATGCATATTTAGAAGGACCTGCCCCTCCTTCTCCTGCCATCTCCCATACGCTCTCATAACACACACACACACACACCTACTGTAAGTCACTAAGAGTGGCTGTCACCAGGGACACACGCATCATTACACACACACACACACACACACACACACACACACACACTTACATGCACTGAGGCAGACTTGTTGGAAAGCTCCTTCTTATTGGCTGTCCATGCTCATGCAGGACTTTTCCCTAAACCTGCCAGCTGCTTCCCCTCTTCACTGCTTATTTCTTCATTTTTTTAACCTCTATTTTAATTATTAATATTTGTATTGACAGGATGATTTTGATTTGTGGTTCTAGTGACAAGGTGACCAGAGACCAAATTTGTTTATTGATTATGAATTTGCGTCCTACAGAGTGGAAAAGTTTCAGTGATCTGATAACAGGGATACCTGAGGTAAGCAGATACCCGACAAAAATCAGTTCGCCACCAAAATATGAACAACACACTGAGCGAACGTCTTTGAGATGTCAGATAAGAAAACGTTGTGAGAAAGGAGAGGACAGGTGCGTTTGACAGATCTGAAGAAAAAAAATGACGTCCCTTAGCACATTTCCTCATTAAGTTCCTGTATTGACAGTATGATGTGGGAAGAGACACAGAGGGGTAGGCTGACATGTTATAGACATGAATATAGCGGGCAACATCACTGAGACTGAGGTGTTGATGATGAAAGAGGAGGTGACGGGCGCGATGGAGTGAAAACAAAACAACAGCGAGAGAGCGAAGAGAGGACGAGGACGCGGTGAAGGAGCATGCGAGGGGAGAGCTCCGGTTTTGTCTGTCGTCTCCTCCTAATACGACGCATATGAGAGGCCTCGGAAACAATGAGTCACCCCGCAATGGGACCGTCGCCACTATCAGGCCCGAGCAGGCTTTCTCTCTCCGCGCAAGATGATTATGTTGGCGCTTGTCATTTAGCCTCCGACTTTTCCCCTGTGATGGGGTGAATTTTCACTGCCTCCCCTCCCGCCCGCTGCCTTCAGGAGAGCACGGGGTCGGGTGCTGTGAACGCCGCCGCTCGATGGAGGCCAGATTTTTTTTTTTCGTGCACACGCGCAAGAAAACTCTGCGGACACAGGTGTACCGCACAAGCGCGCTGATCTCTATAATCATTGTGTAAGCTGCATTGTCCTTTGGCGTCGCCACAGGAGAGATACTCCTGCCATGACCTCATCGCACGGGACGCTGACAGAGATTGCTCCCAGTTAGTTTGTGTGTGTGTGTGTGTGTGTGTGTGTGCTGAAGGTGTGGAGAGGTTGAGTGCGCTGCAGTGACAGCCACTGATGTATAGATGGGCAGGTGGGAGTCGGACAAAGAGGGAAGATGCTTGTAAACCCATTGTATGGAGTTGTCTGTTCTCTCCTCCTTCAGCTGCTGCAATCTCTCATTATGATGCATTTTAAAACAAAGCCCCTCACTGTCCCTGATTGTCTCTCACACACACACGTGCGCACACACACACACACACACACACACACACACGCAAAGTCAATCCCTGTCAAGTTTTCCTTCCTTTTCCCCTATACTTTGGAGTGTTTTCAGACTGACTGATTGCTCAATTGACAGGAAAAGTCCTGTTTATGCTTATTTCATTCTAAAACTGACACACACTGTTCCAGCACCACAAAATCATCACTTACTGTGCACCCCGTGCGCTCTCTTGTTAGCCCCAGCAAGCCGTCACCATAGTGATTGATTGGCAGGCCGAGCTGCGCCTACAGCCAGTTATGTTGGGAGGTAAAGCAATCAACAGCAAGTTGCAGTGCGCCGGCGGTGGCCTTTTTCTGTGGGGCCAATTAGAGGGGAGATTTCCCAACAGATTGCTGCCGCATCGTCTGTGTCTGGGGCTGTGCTTTGGTTTGATCCCATGAAATTAGCCTGAAACAATAGGCCAGAGCCTTCCACTCTGCCTCTGTCTGCAATCTGTCAATTCTCTGCGTCGCTCAGCTTCTTTTCGTGTTCCACTGTTTCCCTCTCTCTCTGTTGTTTGTCGTCTCCTCACGTCGTCGTCTCGTACCTTTTTTTCATTTCTCAGCAATGTTTTTGTCTGTCTCCATTTTCTATTCACACTCATCTTATCTCACCTTTCCTGTCCTTTCAATTTCACTCCCCAAACACCCCTTGGATGGTGTAGTAAACCTGTGTAAATTGAAAAAAACACAGGGTTCTGTGCCTTCACTTGGCGATAGTAAAACTGACCATTATTATGGAGTCTAAAGCCCACTTTTATAGGCTTTTATTGTTCCCAAGGGAGAGCAGGAGGCACAAGACTAGACCAAGTTCGAGTAATGAGTACTCTTGTGATTTGGTCTTGTATTTCCATAAAGTTGGGAGACTTTAGAGGCATAATAAAAAAAAACAGAGCTGTCAAAATCAGAATGCGAGAGGCTGAGATATGTTGACGCTTTGCTCCAAATACAGGAAAACACTTACCTAAAAAAAAAAAAAAAAAACTGTCATAGTTAACTTACTGCAATTGTCTTCTGTTTTTGTTTTTTCATTTTATGGAAAATGCTCTTGAGGGTTGCTAGGCAATGAGTCATTCAGTCTGCAGACAACGTGCAGGTCAAGAGGCCAGAGGGATGAGTGGAGTAAACACGAAAAAAGACAACAGGTTCTGGAGGAGGTGAGAGCAAGGAGAGGTTAGGAGAAAATGCCAGGCGAGAGAGAGAAGAGAAGAGCGCGGGGATGAGTGAGGATATGGAGCGGATGAAGTGAAGAGGAAAGGGGGATTTGGGCTGTGAAATGAAAGATGGGGTGGGATGAGACAGGGTGGTCCGTGGGAGCGAGCATGTGAGACCCAGAGAATAAGACACTACAAAACAATTTTTTGAGGTGTTGTCATACTTAAAGATAGTTATTTTGAAGGGAAAGCAGCGTGTTCTCTGGTACACTGCAAAAAACATAGCAAGTGTAATATTACAAGGTTACAACATAAATCTATTGTCATTTTTTTTTACACATAAGGGCTTAAAAAACAATGTTTGAGTCCTTGGAGCGTTGATTGAATGAAGCTGCTCTGTGGTCTGGTGGTACAGCAGCGGATACTTCTGAATCTTTTGCGAGGGCTAAACAGACTGTGTCTAGGGCGGGTGTTGTCTTTTAGCATCCTTTGTGCTCTGTGAAGACATCTCACTTCACTTATGTCGCTGATGCTCTGTAGATGGGTACCAGTGATGTTCTGGATGGTTTTAATCACCCGCTGTAGAGCCTTCCTGTCCTGGGTCACATACCAACCATGCTAGTTTGTGATGTTTCCATCTTTCTACTGCTTCTCTGTAAAAGTTGACCAGATTCCTGCTTCCGTTGGAAGTAGAGCCTTATATGTGTTTTTTTTTATCCAGGGTGGTTATGTTTGATGACCAAGATAGGTTCAAGCCCAGAGTCTTTATGGGCGAGATTGTGTTGAATGCTGAGCTGACGTCAACAAACAGCATTCTGATGTAGCTGTCCAGGCTGGCAGGGATGTTATCTTGCTAAGACACAATCAACTAACAAGTACCATTTCAGTGAGGTATAGGGACTTTTTTCTCTAGTTCAGACTTTTTTCAGTGCAGTTGTGCACACAACTCACAAATTCTCTCCACCAAACAGTTAAGTTGACAAAGCCATTTACATCCCCTGATGACTGACTTGGTGGTAAACTATTGGGTATAGCTTTATACAAAATAAACAGAAATATTGAGCTCATAAAATGTTTTCTTTGGTTCCAAAGAATAATCTTTTTAGTGGCATCTGCGGGCAGGGACATAAAGAGAACATTTAGGAGAATGGCATGACGATGATGGCAATATGATGCTACTTATGTGTGTCGTCTGTGTTTTAGCAAATACAGTTTCGCTATAGAAAAAGTAAAATATCCTAGAAGTAGGAAATAAAATCCATCCTCTAGTGTTAAAGTCTTTTGTGTGTTACGTGATGAAATTGTTGAGAAACACTCGTTGTGATGATGGATTGGACGGTAAACTCTTTTCGCCCTGATGACTTTGGAACTTGTTGAATTCCTCTGGTTTATTGCTAGTTTCAGCAAAGATGCCAAGCCTTTCAAGCTGCACTAATGACCTAACACACACATAGACGTGTATGCTGGACACTCACTTAACAAGACACACACACACACACACACACACACACACCTGTATTTACTTACGCGTGCGCTTTCTCTTTACTTAAAACACACCCACTAATATCCTCATTATATTTTCTTCACACCAATGCACCAGCTACCAAATCAGATGTACTTCCCCCATCAAAGGAGTTCCTACATATAGACACATTAAACCCACAGACATTCACTCCCTCCCCTCGGTTTTCCCCTCATCTTTTTTTTTTTTTTTTGCCAAGGGCTTTTATAGAAGATCAGACTAACAGCAGATACCTACATCCATTAGGGCTTTGCAGTCACTCAACAGCAGTATTGTGATACAGGAGAAGAGGCAAGGGGACACGCTTGTCGCTCAGTGGCCGCCTAAGGGAGCACTGCTTCCATCTTGACAGACATCTCTGCTCTAATGTCCCCCAAGAGAGGCCTACCTGCCCCCTTGGTGACTGATGTGCAGGGGGAGACAAGAGGGACATGGCGGGGGGAAGATCTTGTGAAAGATTGTAACATAAATTGAAGATGCTCGTACGCCGAATATGCTGTTGGTTTGTATATGTAAGTGCGTCCTTCAGTCTTTGTGTGTTCTTTTGTGTAAGCACTGTGTATACCCATGACTTGTAGGTAAGACATATATTTTTTTTTTTTTTGGTGCAGTTTGATTTGTGAAAAACGTTCATGGTTCGTTTGTTGTACCATCACAGTAAATTGCAATACTACATAATCTTTGATGATCAATGATTTGATGATAGAGGGGCCAAATCCCATCTCACCTTATTTAATTATTTAATATTCATTACACAAAATATTGTGCTCGGTAAGCTTCTGGAAAAGTGAGTGGTGGTGCTACTTCACGCATCACAGGCCACATAAGGCTGCGCTAAAGTCTTAGTGATGTAGGTGGCTGACATTAATGATTGTACCCAAAGGACTTTTACTGTACTAACCCAGGATAAAAAATCCCTGATTAAAAAGGTGTGTCTGCGGACAGTCACGAGTATAGTCACTTTTAAAATGCACCTCACGGCTCCCTGCCACAAGTTGAAAGCCCCCCGGTGATATTAAATGACAATATAACAGGATGCAACACCAATCTGACCAAAAAGAATAGGTGACGATTCTTTTGCCCCTTGTACTCTAATTTGCTGGCTGACTGCAGAAAGACAACACTGTCTCTTTAATGTGGGGAGGGTCAAAGGTCACTGTATTGCATTTGTAAGGTCAGCGGTTGAGGTCACGCTCAGCTCTGGGCCTTCCTGCTGCAGACAGCTGGGTCATGCCACCTACATAGACTCCAATTATCCCTGCCAGCTAATAACTGCTCAGCTCTTTCCATCGCACAGCGCGCGCACACACACACACACACACACACACAAAATTCTCTGTTATACAACGAACGTCTTCCGCGTGCATACTTGTATCTCTTTTGACAGACACCCATGCAGACACACAGTCTATAGGACAGACAGAGCACTAAGCAAAAGGGCAGCCAACAGAACAAACCAATTTAGATTGGAACCATTCAAAGCAGAACAATACACTTCAAAACGATTCTTGACAGCTCACAAAGTAGAGAGTGAGCTGTACAATTTTACGGCAGTACATTGGGAGGGAGCAAATTGCTTCCAATAACAGAGTCATGGCTGTCATACTGTTTTATATTGTTATGATCAATTTAGTAATCAATTATCACCACTGAAATGTACTACACTTGGAGCTTGTATGCAGTGAAGTGTTTTATATTAACTGTCCATAACAGGCAAGGCTTCCCACAAGGATGTGGAGCAGCCGGCCAGGGAAGAAAAAAAATAGACAGCTTTGGGTGTCCAGGGGCATGCCAGGATGTAAAAGCCCAGAAGAAGAAGAAGAAGAAAAAGAAGAAGAAGAAGAGGGGCTTGATGATAAATCCGTCACTGAATATCATCTGTGATTATTTGACCTTTTGGCTGTGTTGAGAACAGTGATTGATATTTGCATTGTTGCTAGCAGTCCACTGCCAATCCTGTGGTGTTTTGAGCTGAGTTTGTCGACCAATCAGAGGCTGTATTTATGACTGCGTGGCAGCTAAAGTTGAAGGAGTCGAAAGAGCTCAGCTTGTTGAAAAATGTTGCTGTTTGAGGCCCCGGAGTCCATCATCACGCTTGTATCATAATAGTGGTCATTACATGTACACGCTTAGCGAATTGTAACCTGTTTGTCAAAACTATTTTATTAGTGACAGTGGCCCTCACGTGGATCAGTAAGTCAAGTCAGCTACAGTTCTCAGAAACCACTCAATAATCAGAACTCACAACACACAGGTCATTGGGGTCAGGCCAGTTTGACCACAGCTCTGGTTTTCCTGGGTTTCTTTCAGACATTAAGGAAGTTCAGCTCGTCTTTGCCAGAGGGACTTTATGTAAGAAAATGGAAGCTCTAAACAGAGCTTCCTGATAGATATTATTGAATCGCTCAGCAGGTGGAAAAACCCTTGTAGGACCATAGATCCGCTCCATTTGCGAAACCAAACACTCCCTGTGGTTTAGTATGGAATGGAATGTATTTAGTGGTATCAATGTTTACGCCAAACCGCTTACATACCAAGCAGACCAATTCTTTATTTGGTGTACTTAAGGTTTTACACGGTATACATTAATTGGAGAGAAAATGTTGAATTTTAGACAAAGTCATCTATTGGATAGCCTCTCTCCACAGACACAGCCTCAGCCTAACCAGCTGCACTGCCAAACCCACATCTAAGAAAAAAGTACATAATGCAAGTGAGACAGAGAAGGCCAGAGAGAGGAGATATTTTGAGGTGTATCCTGGCTGTCTGGCTCTGGCTAATGCCCTCTTCAGTGAGGTGGAATGGCACATAAGCTCCCATTAATACAGGAATGAGTTGAATTTAGCTCCGTCTGCCTGCATGGCTGGCCTGGCCAGCCCCCCTGGCTTTCCATGAAGTGTGGGGCGCAACACTTACTGAAAAGCTCTGCGCTGCGCTCCGGCATGCCACACCCTCCTGACACCCCCAGCGCTCTCCTTTGTTCTCTAACTATAGCCGCAGCCGTGCCAAGGCCCCCCGACTTAAATATTCCACCATAAAACAAGTGATAATGAACATGAAAAGCACCCAGTGCTGGTAGTTGACTGAGCCTCTAAGCACATGCAGCCATGTGCACACACTCATACGCAATCAGTGTTACATGTATGTGCCTGCGTAAAGATACATTAAAGGTATACACACAAGCTCGTGCAACACAGGTGCAGTCGTACACATAGGCAACGTGCGCACAATGCACACGCGTAACCCCACTCCCCCTTGTGCATATACAGTCTGAGTGTAGAATCAAAAGGGAAAGTGTGGAGAGAGGGGATGAGAGGTGTAGAGACCTGGGAGTGGAAAA
The DNA here is from genome assembly GCA_039737535.1 of Lagodon rhomboides. Classification (NCBI taxonomy): domain Eukaryota; kingdom Metazoa; phylum Chordata; class Actinopteri; order Spariformes; family Sparidae; genus Lagodon; species Lagodon rhomboides. The sequence goes on along the minus strand of CM077804.1, from coordinate 13,201,099 downwards.
TGATTGATCCGTTTTAAGGGTCCTATAAATCCACCAGCTGATGTGGGTATAAATGGGGGCACACATGTCTTTCCTACCTGGCAACCCATCTCCGCATCACAACAGGGATATTTATACTGTCCATCCTACCGTAAGACCTTGACAAACCCCTCACATGTCAGGAATGGGCAAGGAAATTAACATACATTGCGTTTCTCCTCCCTTCACGGCAACAGTTATATCCCAAGTCCTCGGTTCTGTGCGAGTTGATAGGACGCATGTCTGTTGGTGAAAATTAATGTGTTGATTCATGAATGTTGCTATTATTGTCTGTGTGTTTGAGTGTGAGTATGGCTATTGATGAGTGGCGAGGGCTCTTACAGTAAACTGTATGTAACTGACTGTGGAGAGTCTGTACCGAGGGAGGCTCCATGTAAAGGTTGCCTGTCTCTGGAGCTCCCTGGAGTGCCCAGGCAGCCAGGCACCTTTGACCAGGACTAGGCCCCCTCAGGCCTTCACACACACAGGCGCACACACACACCTCTCTGTGGGCCCCCCACTCTCCCTGGGGTGAGATGAGCCCACCAAGGCCCCTCCTGGAGCTGTTCCCCCTAGCAGCCCTGGATCTCCACCTCTCTCGCCGACCGCTCCACACAGACGTGGCCAAAAGCCAGGGGACGCCACTGTTGGGATCAGGGGTTGAGGCCGGTGGAAGATATGCATGTATATTCATGTGTGTGTAAGCGTGCACGTGCCTGTATACGTGCATGTGAGTGTGTTGGAGCGCAGAAGGGGGGGTCTATCCCCAGACACAAGTTGCTCAGTTTTTTGGAAAGTCTCTGGCCCACCCAAGAGGAAAGAGTAGGAGGAGGAGGTGGTGGGGGGGAGGGGGCCGAGGCCTTGGGGGAACAAAGCCTTATTTCAAACTTGCCGAAAACAGGGGTCTTTATGCTGTGATGCTGGGGCCCCCTCCTATGTAGGGAGATGTTATCGCAAAGATGCAATATCCACCTCGGCATAGGGCCGGGGGGGGCGGCTGCATAGGCCTCCAGTGTTACACTAAGTACCCTGGGGCACTGACCTCACTAATGAAGTCTCCCTTGGCTGCTGCTACCCACTACTGTACCCTCCTTTGTCTTTCACACGGGGATCTCTCACTCTATTTGTCTGTCTGCCTTTCTGTCAGCCTGCCTGGCTGGCTGCTAACAACAGCTGTGTGTGTGACCATTGCTCATATTTTGTCTACTTTGATAGTTTGTTTATGTAGCTTATTGTTGGTCTGTTTTGTCCCCGCGCGGTGATGTTTGTTTGTTTTGTCTGCCGTCTTGAACCGCCGCGTGATCCTTTTTCTTTGAGTCGGAACGACTGTCTTTCTCTGCCATCCGTCTATCTGCACGGCTGTCTCCATAGCTTGCTTTGAAGTGTCTCCCTGATTTACTGTCCGGCTGTCTCTTATAGTCCTTTTGACTTTGAAGCTTTCGGTTATCTAACCATCGAAGCCTCCTCTTTTACTCACTGTGACTTTTTTATGTGGCCTTGAGTTGCATTTAAAGATGTTACTCCAAGCTCTTCAGGGAATCCGCAAGTGGGAAAAGGGAAATTTGATTTTGCGAGATGGGGATCGGGAGAAAAGCACAATTAAAGTGGACGCCCCACATTCCTGTGTGGAGCCAGTGGCCTGGGGATAGGATTTGCTCAGTTTTCCTGACAGCTTGGAAATCCCACCACTCCACGGCCTGATCCTCGTCTCAGCTTGCATCTTCTGTCCCAACCCAAAATTTCAAGATCGAAAATGATATTAATTTAGAGGAGAGACAGAAGAGGGCTGTGAGGAATTTGTGTGAGCTGCAGAGACGTCAAGGACTTGGAGACCACGAGAGCGGCTGACAACTTGATTTTACTGTAAAAACACATGAGTAATTGTGATAGTTTGGTTGAATTTCTTTATTTAACACACATCAGGGAATCATAAGAGGGACTGGCGGTTAGCAGTTCTTTGTTATAATGAATTCCAAAGCTCCGCTGTCTTATTATGAGCTTGTCAATAATAAAATATACACTCAACCAGGACTCTTTCTTCGGTCCTGGCTAGTTTTATACAGTCATCATATAGGATGGATCTTCCAGCCTCCTGTTGATGCTGCTAAGCCATCGCTGGTCTCCGAATCCACCAATCAGTCAAGGGGTGTGGCATCCCTTCTTTGAGGCACCGAGCAAAGAGAGCAAGTCTCTCTGCAATTCCACCATGCCCAGCCCCTAGAGAGCTGAAGTGGAAAGTTTGCTTTAGCACCCGCTGGGTTAGAAGATGAAAGAGCTTTGGGATGACATGGGTCTATGGTTGGGGGGGACTAGGGGGAGCACTGAGCACGGGGTGGGGGGCTTATATCTCTTTATCCTGTCTGGCGTGCTGTGGCTGGGCTCGACCCACATCAGCTGTCCACTTTTCTCCGGCTGCCAGTCGCCGTGCAGTCCAAAGCTGGCCTGTCTGCTGATGGATTACCTGGGCGAACGAGTGTACCCCTTCATCCCTTTTCGCTCCGAGTACGCAGCTCACCCTATCCCGCCTGAAAGCCCTCACCTGAGCACCCCTGCATGGCCCTAGGGTGCAGTTATAAAAAGATGAAGGGGTCTGGGGCTTGTGTCGGGTGGGGCTGGACTAGGGCATTGGCAGGGGTTCGCGGGGGGGACTGCTGTTGCGACGTTTATGGGGGCTAGCTAGGATTAGCTGGCGGCTGGTGGTTATTGATTCAATTTGAGATGCTTTTTTATCTGCGAGCCGCCTATGGCCAGTGCACATGCTAGCTTCCTCCAATGGGCCCTAATCCCCGCTGGTTATAAAAGGAATATGCCTTTGGTGGCGGAGGAGATGCTCTGAATGCCTGCGCTGCAGCAGAGGAGGCATCTGTCATGTGTGTGTTTGGTTGAGCCGGCGCTGGGATCAGGGGGGCTCGGCATGCTGGCTGCAGGTTTTAGCCAGTGCTGAGAGCTAGAGTAGAGAATGAGTCGGCGTACTTTTGGTATGCACTCACAATTTACACTGCGGGTGGTGTCCATGTCTCCGGCATTAACTTGCATGCATGTTGTAGCTGAACTTGTAGTTGAACCGTGAGTCGCATTTTTACCTCACAAATCTGTGGTCAAGCATCCAGTAATGTTATTTGTTCAAGTTGAAGTTGACTGGGACTGATAGGGATATATAATTCCACTAAATGTGTTGCAAAAGTACATCGTTACAAACTCTGGAGAATGAGCGAAAAGAATGAAATTGAGTGACAGGCACCAGACGAGAGTGAGGGGCAGAGACCAGAGGTTAATGAGAAGACCAACAGAGGCTGATGGATGATGAAAGAGTGATTCAGCTCTTTTTCTCCTCCCCTCCCTCACTTGTGTGTTTATTCTGAGATTGTCATTTGTCATTGGTGGAGGGCCTTTCTTTCTCTCCCGCGACAGCCAGCTCCAAATCATGCGCAGACAGATGGAGGGGCCAGCAACTCAAATAGAGATGGGATGAGGGGGGGAACCAAGGCCAGCATCCCACGTTTGATGTCTCTCCCCTGGGCCTCATCCGCTCTGTCACCCCCCCGGATGGTGCTGACAGATGGAACTTCGAGACACGAACCCACTGGGGACAGTGACACAGAAGTATGAAACACAAGGAGGGATGAGTGTGAAAGATGAATGGCTTGATGAATGGAAGTTGATGTATGAAACGATGTGAAAGGCAACAGCATCTCGCCATTTTTGCCTTTCATCGTGCGTGACGCACAACTCAAATTTCATGTACCTCATTGTGTTAATTGATAACACATTTTCACTTCGAGAAGAAGGCGTCAAGAAAGAATGTCATTGAACTCTGAGGTTCCCTTTTCCTGGCTGGCAGGTACCACAGTGTTGTCGGTGTTCTTCTGGCCATCTATTCTAATGACCTAAATGAGTAAAAAGACCGGGAGACTGGTCGAACCATCTCTGCTTTGCCTCGTCATCTTTGACTTCCCATTTCTGTCGCAGTTCCATTCAGTTGGTATGCATCTGTGTGAAGCAAACAGTGTCGGTCAGATTTGTTTGTAGCAGTGCAGCAGCTCCATCAGTGTGTTTTGTGACTGTGAGAGAGAGGATAGTTCTACAGGTAACCACTAGAGGCTGACAAACTGCTGTGACCAGCCACAGCTACTGACTACTGTGTTGCAGTGCCACACAAATTAAAATCAAATAATGCACACGCATTCATATTCAGCATCCACTCTCATACGAGCACACCACTTACCAGCTTAGAGTGTAATGAAGAGAGCCTGAGAGTTTTTATTTCCACTCTGAAACAATTTCAGGCTTGACTGGGAGTCGGTTTGTCTGACTCTCAGCTTGTCTCATATTTGTTGAAAGGCAAGACAACTTATTTGTGAGAGGGACAAGATACTTGCACAGGTGCAAGTGTATGGCTGTGTTGCACAGGAAGTGAGTTAATTTTACTACCTTTTACTACTCTCCTCACCGTGATTAACAGGATTTCCTGGGTATGGAAAAAGGGATGATGTAAGGTGATTGTATTCATCAAATCAACCTAGAAGCCGGAATTGAACCCTGTTAGTTTTTCTTTCTTTCCATTCATGTCTGTGATGCCAAGGACGTGCCTGACTGATACCAGTATGAATAGATAATTGTTGTGTCTACCTCTTGCCTGATATTTAATTTGAGAAACTGGATGCTGTGCAGGGAACAGTGGCAACGCCAACCATCTGGGGCTTTCACCTGCCACCCTGCCCATGAGCCAAGCTGGAGACCTGGACATCAGGGGCCCGAGCTGCCTGGAACAATCCAGCCATTCTCGTTTCCAGCTAACTAGGTGCAGGAAACCTGGCTTTTGGTTTCCTCACAGTTTATTTGTCAATTAAACAAGAGGGGAGCTCACAAGATATTTAGTGCGTGTCTGACAATTTTTGTACAGATGCACAATTAAGATTTTTCCATCCGTCTAAACAAACATTGTTCAAACAAAGTGCCTGCGTTATCCCCTCTGCCAATCTTCCTACTGACAATCATCCTGCAACTCCCACCTCCATTTACCCACTTGACTGTGAACTTGAATTGTTTATATTTAATGTCAAGCATTAGAAATCACAGCAAGCTACTTCAGAGATAATGGATTACTTCTACCACTACTATTAATGGCTTTCTTTAAAATCTTACATTAGCCTGCCGATTTCCTCTCCTTGTGTCTTTTGGAATGCCACTGCATAGAGTCATGGGACACGCTTTTATATAATGAATTAATTTGAGAAAAAAGTTACTACTGTAAAGGGATCTCAGGAGACACACCTGAACATCTTGCTCAATTGACCTTGTATTTAAAAAACGGAAGTTAGAGATAAGTTTAGATTGAACTTTATTAATCCCGAAGAAAAGTCTTGAAGTAAATAAGCTGCTGACTTTATCCATGTCTGTTTTGCTTCCTTGTCCATGCTGCATTGCACATATTTAGCTGTCATCACTGTCAATAAATCAAAGAACTATGAGAATTGACATCTTTGAAATACTGCCATTAAGAGATAGTGGAATCTGTGCGACTTTGTAAATGTTACGAACTGCACAGTTTATCAATTTTGATGAATTTGTGGTGGATGTATCCCCCAGTGAGAGAAGATTTTGCCCCTGCTCATGTGGTGGAAATTGGGATTGCCTGGCAGCTGTGTTCATGTCGGGGCCAAGGGGCATGTCGAGTTTAGCTTCCCTGGCCTTTGCAGCCCGGAGCTCATTTAGCCCCCCTGTATTATGTACTGTATTTGTCTGGCCTTTCTGATTGCTGCTGCAAGCCCTGCGGAATGTAGAGCACTTATGCACAGTTGTCGTAGCAGTCTCATTCCAGAAGCTGCATTCGATGGGGACATGTACGTTTGTGTGTGTGTCGCATCCATTGTGTCTATCGCAGGACAAGAGCGTGTGTCACCGAGTTCAAGTGTTCTGTACACAGATGTAAAGTGAAGCCTTGAAGAAGTGCGTCCTAGCAAGGCTACTTCTTGAGTTTAGATGAGGATGACTGAGCTCGAGCAAAGACAATAGAAGTAAGTTCATCAAAATACAAATACGCTGTGTTTTCCATCGTTACAGTCAGCCTGACCCTCGTCTTACTCATAAACATTCCTTGTTTTGGAAGTCATAGTCCAGACATGGCTAAATAAAAGCGCTTGCATCCCATGCAATGGAAAACCCCCTGCTACTGTAATCAGTCTTTTACAGTTCTTTCATGATGATAGAACCCGTAAACATAGTAAAGTTACTGTATCATACACTCACATGAACCCATTTCACACATGCACTGTACTCTTGATTTATCCAGAGTTTACCCCCGAAGAGCTGCATGTGTGAATACAAATGGCTGCATCATTTGCCCTGGACTTTACCCTGCCAACTCCCTAGTCCTAATTTCGAGCGTGCCACATGTGTGAGTAGAGCGGACAATTCTCAGGAGTGAATTCACATCGACCGAGTGGGCGTGTCGATGACGTGCGCATCGTTCGACTGGCACGCGCCTGGGAGAGTACAAATATCCGAGAGTGAAGAAGAGTCCAAGAAAGAGAAATGCCCGCGAACTGGATCTATGAAGATATTCGCAAACTGCTGGCGGTTTGGGCCAGTGCCAAAATCATCAGTCAGATCCAAGGATAGTGATCCTGCAGCGTACTTTTTGCATCACGCCCAAACCATACGAAGCATTTCCAACACGCGTAAACACATCTGACACAGACAATCTCCTGTTGTGTACTGCATGTGTGAAATAAACGATGAAGATGAAACCCGCACACCCCCTACATTTATGTCAAAAGAGCGGCATGGGGAAATAAACAAGATCGTGACACTGTGAAAGTCGTTAGGATGTAACGTACATGGACTGGACTTGGGTGAAGCAGGTATGGATGGCAATAAAGTGCACAAGAAGTGCTTATTACGTTTCTCTTTACCTCAACCTTTAGGCACCGACCCCACTCACTCACCCAGGCAGTATGCAGCAAATAGTACTCAAGTGATGATGCAAGAGCAGGCTTGGGTCGCGCTCTCGCCCCCCCCCTCCCTTTCCTCGCCTCACTCTTTCCTCTCTCAACACCCCCCCTACTACCCCCCTTCCTTAAACCCCTCCTCCTGAACTGACATGGCACCCACCAGGCCGGGGACCAGGCTGGGGATTCTGAGGTGGCGCCCAGACTCGGATTATTTACAAGAGCTGTAGCGCTGCAGAGACTGTGGTATTTCTTCTTTCGAATGCCTGGGATGGAAAGGCATGTAATAGGGAACACAGAATTTGCCTCTTTCTCTTCCTTTTCTCTGTTGCTCTGTTCGTTTTATGCAGAGTACAAAAGATTTGTCACTCTGTAACAATCGATAATGCGAAACACTCATATGCTTTTGTTTTAAAACACACAACTAAGCAGTTTCTGTTTTTGGAATCGAGAGTGAGCGTGCTCCAAGGTTTGGTGCTTTCTTGAAATTGACATATTTGGTTCTCTGAAACATACCAATCCAGAGATGGATGGAGTCAATCCTGTCGATCACCCTTGCTACCAGAGCTCCTGGTGCCACTTCTCTGGCCTCTTGTGACAAAGCAAACTGTTCTCCAGACTCCCTGACTGCTACTGGGCATGACACCTGAGCCAGCCTGCCTAAATGCTTCTGCAGGGGATGGCGAGTGTGGTGTGGTGTGGTAGTGGGGTGCACATAGGGGAAATCGCATGGATGCGATCCGGCATTGATGCCATGTTCCACATGCCCAGAATAGTCAGCCGTTCACGGATATCTCAGTACGCACAAACACTGTAAATTAGAGGCCTGCAGGTGGCAAAAAGGGTCGAGAAGGGAACGGATAGGGGAGACACCGGGGGTCGGGGGGGAGAGGGTTGACGGGATATGAGGCTAACTGTGGGGTGGGGGTTGTTTCTGGGGAGTGGAGGCAGTGTGGAATCAGCAGGGGTCAGGTTTGCTGTCTTGGGTATCAGCATCCGGACACGGACGCCAAAACATCACAAACTGGGGAAACGATTAGACGAAAGGGAGAGGTGGAGAGACCTCGCGGCTACTGTAGCCCCCTGGGGGGTGAAGACGCAGCATAAAGGGCAAGGAAGGGGGGCCGGAGAATGAGACAGCAAAGAGGAAGGAGAAAGCCTTGGCGTCAGTCGGGGGGTTGAGGGGGGGGAAGCATGTTATGACATGGAAATCCCAGCCTGTTGGTCATGCTGGCCTGTGTGGGGCTTTGAGCGGCAGGAAGGCCTCAGAGTCCAGCCTGGCTGCCTCCTACCTGGCGCTGGTTGGAGCCAGGATCCAAGGAATGAACCTGTCACTGACTCCACTGCTTGTAAACAAACCAAATACCGTGGGAAAGATGAGGTGTGAAGCAGAGGATGCTGCTGTCTCCATGCCCTGTCTCCCTCTCGCGCTCCTCAACCCCCAACTTTTTCCTCTTGTGTCAGCGAGAAATCAAATACCACCCCCTTCCTCGCCGATGTCCTGAACTCGTGAACTTTCTGAAAACCATGTGCTGTTTTATTTGTTTGCCACGTGAACTGTTGAGGTGAGCCAAAACCTGGAGCTCAGAAGTCAAGCGCTCATTAACCACGCAAAAAGATCCAATTCCTGCCTGCCATGCCGAATGATACATGGATATTAATATAGTTACTGTAGTTCCAGCATTTCACCATGTGCCCCATAGTTGGGGATAAATATAGATTTCTGTCCTCAATTCAGCATGTTTGAGTGTGAGAGTTCCAGCTAGTTTACTCTCTTAATAATAAACCAGCGTACCAGAATAGGCAATATTGCAGGTCTCTATGACAACCAGAGGACTTTCTCGCAAGAGATAGAGAACACGGCCATCAGCAGCTAGAAAGGCAGACAGGCAGAGACCATTACAACTTAGTCCAAGACTTCCCATCGCCAACCCAGCCATGAAACCCACTCTCACGAGTTCTACGCAGTTTTGGATACATCGTCGTTTTTTCCCCCTTCTCCTCAGCCCCCTCTCCCCGACAGGTCCCACAAACACAGCCTGTCATTTTTAATAAATGCTTGAAACTAAGCCCCGGTTTTTTTTTTGTCCTGGAGGATCTCGAAAATGACTAAGCAGTGGCTGGTTGCAAAGACTCTGTGGAGAGGCCCTAGGGTGAGGGAATGGAGCTGGAAGGAGGAGCTGGCCCCCGAGACGCCTGCAGCCCGTCGGGATACACACTGGCCCGGCCACAAAAATGAGCCTCTGGCCAGTGTTGGCCGCCCCTCTGGCTTTGCACAAATACACTCTCTCTGCACACACACACACATACACACCAGTGGAAAAGTGTGACTGGAGGTGGCTGAGGAGCATTTAGAGAGGAAGAAAGATGATGGGAGAATTTGGGAATAAGGGGGGGAGGGGTTGGGGTGGGGCAAATTCATTCATATTTCTCCCCCCCTCCTCGTACCGGCAAGCCAAACCTCACTGGGTGAATCAGTGTTCCTCGTAAACAAGCCGCAAGCACACAATGGCGCCTCCAACTCCGGCGAAAAAAAGAAATTGGTGCAATGAGAAAATAAGAGAGGAGAGGGAAAGAGTGACAGAAGGACGGCGTGCCAGCCTCCAGACTGACATGCTGGTTTGGGGAAGAACACAATCAGAAAAACATGCAAAAAAACAAAATTAAATGAGTAAAATAAACCCAGAAAGAAATCACATCCAGCAACCGATTTTTTTTGATTCGACGTCCGTGTCTCTGGAAGCTCCATAATGCAAAACTGTTGCATTGACTTGGCTGCTCATGAGAATCTAATTAGGCAACGTAAACATTCATTTAAGTATTCTGTACAGTGTAATTGTTTCGTGCATTGCATCGTAAGGTATATTCTTACTGTCATATTTGAGTCCTCACGCGCCACCATGATTGCACACAAAAGCAACAGGACCCTCTTAGGACTAATGTATTCAGATTACAGGCAATTATGGCTTATTACCATTTTGTGGGGGAAGCGGGGCTCATTTGCAGTATTTGTTCAGCGAATGTCTAATAGCGGGAAGGGGAGGGAGCCTCGTGCTTCCTGCTGTGCGAGCCGTGATGCTGCAGGAGAACTGTAGCGTAGCACAAATATTAACGACTCATTTCCCCCTCACCTGGAAGACGAACGTGGAGCTAATCCAGATACATCAGCGCTAATAGCCCAAATAAATCACTCGTGAGCTCACTTTGAGGCTTGTTGTCTTTTTGGGGAGCAGATATGGAAAATCAAGCCATGGCCTGGTACTCGGGAAAGGAGCTGAACTGATTTCTGTTTGAACTTCTTTTAAGCTGTCTTGTTGTTGTGAAGCTCTGATTAGACATCTCTTGTTACTGGCTCAGAGGAAGGTTCGGCTCTTGACATGTCAGCAAACACCACACCATCAAGTTTTGTGTCCCTTTCCTTTGGCACAGCTTTAATTCCCTGTTCCTTTGCCGCAATCATACACACACGCTCAAATCGACCCAAGCTTTCTTTACGTAATCACAGCGCTGTGTGTCTTTGTAATGGTGGGGATAAATAAGGTCAGTATTAAGATTTTAGGCTGACGTGGCTGTGTGTTACGCATGCAACAAATGCTGTCATCCGAAATATTCAGATTTGTGAAATCCTCGCGCCAATCAAATTGCTGAATAGTCAAATGTTGAATATCTGGCTACAGGGAATAGCTTTGTTGCTTGCCCAGCTTAGCACAAGCAGGCCAAAGTCAATGTCGCTCCGGTCCAATTTACTGGAAAACAAAAACAGCCTGAGCGTAAGTGTTAAGTGGCTTTTGGAAAGTCGGTAACCAAGACGCAGAGGGGAACCCTCTGGGCCTTCTAGGTATTCAGTGAAGGCCTAAGTATAATTTTTGTGTACTCCAAATAAATGTATTGTATTATACATTTTTTACTTATTTATTTGTTTTTATTCACTTAAATAATATTAATAATTTGTAGATTAGGCTATTATAAACTTGGACTCACTTGTCTTGGCACACAGTGGGTTAAAATAACGGAACGAGAAATGGACCAATCACAATTTTTCTTCTGTTGGTATCTGGGTAAATGACTCCCCCCGCTAGGCCTTCACTCGCAGCAGTGAAGGCCCGTGTAATTCAAGTGAATGTAGCATGAATTTGACATTGACAGGTGTCTTAGCCAATCATATTTCATTGAGTTGGGGGCGGGATCATTTCACGGCATCTTCCGGGTATTCGCGAATACCCAGCATATTCACCATAGATATTCACCTGACTTTGCGAGTTTACCCATGATTCATAGCGGTAGTCGGTTGAACTCTGTGTTTACGCTAGCGTAGCTGTCATTCTCGCTCTAAAAAACGGCTTTTAATAAAAATAAAGCGACAAACTGGACAAAAATCGGAGGGGGATACACAGTACGGATGTTTTAAAAAGTCGTGAGGACCGTTCTGTAACAGTGCCTCACCCGTCAGTTCTCACGGAGTTGGCAGATGACATGAAGCAATTGCCCGGCGTTAGCTAACGTTAGATCGACATAGTTAATTATCTTGTATTTTCTGAAGGTGTTGACGGCGAAGAATTACGCAATTACAAAAGCCCAGAAGCATACAACTACCTGCACAGTAACAAAACAGGGAAAGTACTGTTGAAGAAACACAGCAGGTTTATATTTCTGAAGGCAGCAGTGGAGCCCAGCCAGAGCGCCAATCAGGCTAAACATACAGCGTGGCTAATGCTTAATAATAAATAATAACATCATAGTTCCGTGGGATTTTTATCGACAAGGTGGAAGAAGCAAACATACACTCTCTTTGGGGGGTATTTTGTCGTTTCTCTTAACTTAGTTGAGTGCTTCTTGCCATAATATGGATTAGAATAGTAGTCAAATAGGGCTATTCACTGTGTACAACTGTGCTACCTCTGCACAACACAACTGATGGTCTCAAACACATTAAGAAGGCAAGAAATAACACAAATAAACTCTTGGCAAGACACACCTGTTAATTAAAAACCATTCCCGGTGACTGAGAGAATACCAAGAGTGTGCAAAGCTGTCATCAAAGCAAAAGGTGGCTACTTTGAAGAATCTAAAATAAAAAACATTCTTTTTTGTTTAACACTTTTTTGTTTACTACAAAATTCCATAAGTGTTCCTTCATAGTTTACATGTGTTCAGTATTAATCTACAATGTAGAAAATAATAAAAATAAAGAAAACCCACTGAATGAGAAGGTGTGTCCAATCTTTTGACTGGTACTGTATATGTGAAATAAGTCAATATGATTTGCTTGAGCTCATCCTCTGTTTTTTCAAGATGGTGGGAATTGCAAATGTGTTTTTTATTTGTTTCCAATATTCTTCAAACGATAAATTTTTTTTACCATCTATCATTACCAAATCGTGCCTTGTAATATACTTTTTGTGGAAAAGAATGAGCCTGATGTCCACTACAAAGGACAGGTTATAAACAATAAATCAATAATGTTTTTGAGAAAATTATCTTGGTAATACGTTTATTACATCCCAATTAATTAAATTATGTGCAAAAAAAAAATCTAATTATTAAAACCTTTTTTTCTTCCCGGTCTCAGGAGGATATGCTGACCTTGTCGGTAACCAAGACGATTTCGAGATGGATTTCTTCCACTGACAAGGACCGTTTCCTTTTAATGTTAAGGCCTTTATCAGGCCGGCTGAAGCCACGCTGCTTTTATGGAGCAGCTATGGCGCGAGTCTAAATTGACATCATGAAATTCTGGCAGGGAAAGCGAGCAAACATCCCCTTTTACCTCTGCATCAGTACTGCTAATGTACTGTACTTACCAAAAAACTGCCAAATGACACTGTCATTTACTGGCTAATATACTGTGCTGTCAAACTCTGCTGCACCGAATATGAAGCATGAAAGGGTTGCTGTGTAGCGCCGTTCCTCTCCTCTGGACTCTCCGTTTTTGTTGCAGTGCGATGGAGTCTGCGGCGGTATATTTAGGCGTACGGTTTGGGACAGGAAGAGGGGAAGCGCTGAGGTTATTTGATTGCTTCATTATGGTCATATATATGGCCATATATTTATGTATACTTTGTTACGTATGTCATTACATGTACACCAGTGAGTGTTTGTTTGTTTGTGTGCATGTGCTTGTGTGTGCGCGACCGAGTAAAGAGGGCTCAGTGTTTGGACCACCCTGTGAGCTGGGCTGAGTGACAGCATGGGCCTCAGGACTCTCGCAGCACAGACACACACACACACACACACACACGCACACGAGCGCCGAGCACACACACTCAAGCACATACAGTGCTCACACACACACACACACACACACACACGTCAGCGGGCTCATTTTTCAACATGTTTTCTACTCTATTAATGTCTCATGACCAAATACATATCAAGCTCCAAAGCAAACATGCTGCATTAAAATGAAATAAATCACACTGGGATCGGGAGGGAACACACACACACTCTGGTGTACCACCCAGTTGTATCACAGCGAGCGTACCTGCTGTTTTAACCCTACCTCTCCGCTCTGTATTTCTCAACACCTGATTTGAAAAGACAGGTCAAACATTACTGAGGTGCTTTAGAAATAATATTTTCTCGTTCTCTGCTAACTTGAGGAATAAAGTAAATGCCGGTGATGACACAAAGCTAAATTGAAATGAATTGTTACTTATTTTCGGACCGCTTTGACTGTAATTTGCCATTAGTCTCCAGTTGTTTCTCTTTATTACGACGCTTTGCCCTGTAATGAATGGAGGCACGAGTCCAGCCATCCACCACAATGAAGTGTGAGCCTCCCTAACAGTGTATGTTTAGGCCTCCAGTCAGAAATTCAAAACAGGTCGGCCTGTGATGATGTCATTCGTATCAAAGGCTCGTTTCTCTTCTGAGCATTTCTTATAAGTCGACCTCCTGCTATCATAGAGCCCACACTCACTGACACTGGAGGTTTTGCCACACTCATGAGGACATTACGTAGACTGACATTTATTTCATCCCGTGCAAACTTGTGATTTTGTTTGTTGATCTTTTGTTTGCGTGTTGTTGAGCTGTTTTGCTTCTCTGATGCTTGTGTTTTTTGACTAACTGAATAAAATATGGACAGAGCCAAGTAACTTGTTACTACTATATTATTACTTTTACCAATACCGAGTAGTGTAAGTGGGATTACAATGTCAAAATCAGTAATTATATCGCAGTTCCTATATTAAGTAATGCTACATTGCTGCATTGCCAGAACGCGGCCGATGCTGTATCGCCTGGACGTCTGGATGGCAAGTAAAGGTTGGAAACTTTGATGCTCTTTTTGGATTTCTTCGTAGTCTCTGGATCCATGACCCCCGACCGTGACATCATGGAAGAATCACTAGGCCTTGGATCTGTGCTGTTATCTGGTACTTATCAAAAAAAATAACATTATTTAACTGAGCATCTCACAGATTCCATCCTTTCTCGTATATAATTGCCTAAATCCAATGCAGTTTGATAGGAATATTCGAAGATATGCTTCTGTCTGATCTCTTAACCTCTTCTCCATGACGTCTTCTGCTGTTAGATGATAGCTGCGCTGGTACCGAGTCTCAGTCACTATGCTTATAATTTAATAATATTATTGCATTGGGGAAGTCCTAAATATAAGACTGCTGAGGAGCAGCTGATAAACCAGCCGTCTCAAATGAGAGCCCAGCACTGGTAAATGAGAAGCCGACGGGAACTCTCTAATTCATACATTACATCCTCGTACTATTGGCCCCTTAAGCTGCGCTAGGGTTTTATTACCAACTTCATATTAGACTTGCATGTTAGTGAAGCTTTTCCTTTTAAAAACCAGCACTGTGGGCGCACACGCTGCTATAGTCTGGCTGTTGGTCGCACGAACTGGCCTTTCCATCAACGCACCAGTAATTAAAGAGCGATCTGAACACATATTACAGTATTTTGATAGATGCATGACTCAACCTGAAAAGAGCTCTGCAACAGAGTGGGCAGCTGTTTGCAGTAGCAGAAAGGGAAGGGAGGAGAGACACTGGCTCGCTGGTTGGCTGGCGGGCCGACGACGGGGACATCAAAGAGGACGAAGCCAGCGCTGAGCCGAGCTCTCTCCAATGATTAAAAGCAGGGGCCACAGTAACGTCTGGATGGGCCATTTAAAACTAATGAGGGAAAATAAATAGAGCCATGGCCAGTGGCATGTGTAGGTGGAGTGAATATGTATGTGCGTGTGTGTGTTTCCATCCATGTCTGACTATCTTTGCGGCCAGCCTCCTCGCTGATGTGTCACTCCCTCCGGATCTATTATTAACCCCCCGAATTGATCCGCACAGTCATATGCCGATCATTATTGTCGTCACATTTTACATAAAAATTGACTCACCCCGTGTCGCTGTAAGTGACTGTTTATAGTATTGTGTTTGATAAGCTCTTGAAGGCTGTAGGTAGGACGTGTTTGATTTAATGAACAAGTGAGTCATCCTCCTTGTTTGATAGGATGATGTGTGAGAAAAAAAAGGAAAAGAAGCCGACATTGAGCACGTCTTTGAGTGTTATGACGCGTTACAGCATCAGTTCTGTTCCATTGTCCAGTCACAAATATCGGTTTAAAAAGGAAATAAACAATGAGTCATGTTGCTGTGGATCATTTGTCCTTTCCTCGCGCTGCCGTGACACCCGCGCGCGGGAACATGCACGCGGAGTGAGGCGGGTGACGTTAAGTGGAAGTGAAGTGCTGACATGGGCACATCAATTTAGCCGAGATCCTGTGGGGCGGACAACAAAACCATGTGTTCTGATTCATCGAAGGTGAAGGTTGTTGTCTAGAAGTAAACTGTGCACGTCATGAGTGACATCAGTGCTGTAGGTGTTTATTAGTCATCGTTAATGCCTACTTTTCAAACTTGGTGAAAAAAAAAAAGCGCCAGGAACTCTGAGATTCCTTAACCAGTCTGCTTTTTTTTTTTTTACTCTTCAGCTTCTGTTTCTTTTACGACTATATTTTTCAGTTTTTACTGCAGTCATTTTTTTTTTCGCCTTTCGTCTTGTTTTCTAATTTGCAGTTCTCTTCTTCTTTGTCCTCTTTTTTCCCTTGTTGTCATCATTTTTTCCATGTTCAAAGCGCAGCTTAGGCAAAAGGCGCGGGCTCGCAGAGCTCCTGCAACAAGCCACGCTTTTCTTTGTTGATAATCCAAGTGCTTGGCTGCATGATAGGACCAAAAGCCAGCCCATCTTAACGGATTCCAGGCCCCTTTCACAATGTGACTTTTTTATTATTACAAGTTGCGTTTAGTGTCAGAGTTGAGTTATTTCTCAATCCAGTGCTCTTCCAAGATCTAATGGGCAATTATCTGTGGAGGAGAAGTTAATGGGTGTCCCATTTCACAAAGTCCCCAGTTATTTATGTCAATGAGCGCCATTGTGTGGAA
Organism: Lagodon rhomboides; assembly: GCA_039737535.1. NCBI lineage: Eukaryota > Metazoa > Chordata > Actinopteri > Spariformes > Sparidae > Lagodon > Lagodon rhomboides. The sequence continues at coordinate 13,184,730 of CM077804.1, read as the reverse complement.
ACGTGGCAGACCCGTGCTAACCGCTCAACTTGTTTAGATTTTCTCTATGGAATCCCACACCCATTGTAAGCCAGCGCTAACCACAAGACCAATGTGTGTGTGCACGTGTGTGTGTGTTCTCCACGTGTGTTAAGTCCAGTCCAAGATGTGCAGTACCAGTATGTGTGTGTGTGTGTGTGTATTTATGTGAATGTATAGACATGTACATAAATGCGAAGACATGATGAAAGTATATAATGACAGACACATATCGGCCACCCCAGCACACACAAGCCCATATAAACAGACATCCCGCCTCCCACATACACCACACACACACACACACACACTCACCACAGACACTTACACAAGCAGAGCCGTAGACCTACCACCAAATACCCAGACACCCCCCAACACACACGCACATACTGTAGCTACAGACCCATGGCCACATATGCAGACATCCCCTCATACACACACACACACACACACACACACAGATCCAGAGACCCACCACCAACATCAACACCCACACGCTCAGGCTTGGTGACATCATGGCTTGGATGACAGCACGTCTTCCAGTCTTATTAGTCTGATTGTAGGTGGCTCCGCCGCAGTGATTTATGGGTAAATATCCATAGTCTCTCTCTCTGCTCGGTTGATTTATGAGCCATGTTTTGGTCCCTTTGGTCCCCAGACCACAAGACTTGGGAGGGGGAATCCTGTACAAATAATGACATTGTAAAAGTGGAGACAGAGGGAGAGAAGACCCGCCCTGTCACTCTCTCATCACCCAGAGCTGTTGACATGTTTTGATTGGTCAGTGAAATCAGGAAGCTCACGGATGTGTAATGCCAACTTAAACTTTCTCCTCCAGTCGTCTTGGAGTTCCGTCTCTTTGCATACACCTGCCCACCTGTCTGGCTCGACATTTCCCTCCTGCATGTGTCTTTGTGGCGCAGCCTTTCTGTCCAGTTGTTTTCCTATTGATGTCATGTTTCTGTGTTTTAGCTCCACTTTTGTCATCTGTTTTCTTTCCCTCTTTTGTCTTGCCTCAGAAGTGTCTGAGTTTTTAAGAGCCCTATTAATTCTTTCTAACGCCACAGTGGAAAATGGATTAGTGAGCGAGCAAAAGAAAGAGGGAAATCGAGTAAGAAAAGACACAGTGTTCCTCCACATCGCCCTTGCAGTCGTTTTTAAATTTGCATTTATTGAGCATATTCTTGTTGTATTCTGTTACAGATTGCACAGTAAATTATTTGAACTCTTTGGCTTTAGAAACTTTTGTATAAACCACCTGGTGGCGATTTTTCAAGAAGTTTTTGCCCTTTACTGACTATTTAATACCATCTACCCTCCTGTCTCCCATTTGACTCCAGTTATTCTATTTAAATTGTTTTCTTTCTATTTTTTTTCATTTCTTCTTCGTTTTCCTTCTGCCAACCCGGTTGCGTAGGAGGCCTCCAGTTGACTGCTACGAGCTGTTGTTTATAATTGGGTTGTGCTTTGGCACTGTAGCCTGTGTGATGTTGCCCTCAGTCCAAACGTTTCTAGCAATCGATAAAGCAGTTAAAAATGCACTTACCCCGGTGGTGCAACAACCAGCAAAACAGACTGCAGATAGCTGTAAAAGTCTGCAAACTCACAGTGTGGATAATTTACCGGCCAATTTTAGCTGTAAGAGTTCGATCGAAGCTGTTGTGCTTTTCTGTATTAGTGTTGTAGCGTCTTATTAACGAAAATCTTTTTAACTATACTCCGAGACAGATTTATGTTTCTGTTGCTTTTATTGCTTCGCACTTCCATAAACAGGAAAACATATTTTTCCAGCGAGTCAGCGGAGCGTTTCTCTATTACAGTGAATGACTGTATATTTGAGAACATTCACTCTAAACACTCGCAGTACAATAGTTTAATTCAAGGCTAGGGTGATTTGTTTGTCTTTAGAAATGACCGTCTGTAAACTCCTTCACGCTCCACGAACACAGAACACAGAACCAGGTATATTAACAGTCACATAATCAGCGACCCATTTTAGCTTTTCGTACTGTAATTGTTATGTGTTTGTTTTTTTATCCAACCATGAGAACGACGCCTTCTGCAATCGATGAACTAGGTGACAATCAGCCCTCGCTCTTCCCCTCCCATCTACTGTCAATTGCACATGCTCTGCAGGGAGAAAGGCGCTCTCTGGTGCTACATCCTTCCTGCAAACGCATTGATTGTGATGCAACTTACCCTATTTATTGAGGGCCTGCTTACGCCGTTGCTCTGTGCGAACTTGTGAGTGCACCTGGCTGTTGCGTTGTCATTCCGTGAACACGCATAATCAACAACAAGCTTCCTGTAATCGTGGCTCACCTGCTGTTATGGCAACAGTATCGCAGGTTGAAAAAAAAATCCTAAAAGCGAGGTGTGTTTTCTGGGCAACTTTATAACACTTACTGCCGACGATTAAAGCTGATAACATTGCAGGTAGAGAGAAACAGAAAGGAGAGGCAGACAGAGATAGAGAGTCTCATGCTCGGGGCGTCAAATGCCAACCCCTCCTCTGAATGCAGTTATTTTTATACATATACACATAAATAAATGCTTCTAGTTGCATCCTAATGATTTGCAGTTATTATTAGTATTGTTGCATTGTTGTTGGGAGGCTTGTCAGTGACATTGCATCAGTGTATCCTGGAGCAAGCTCGCCTTCCCAGGAGCCTGTATAGGAAGGATACACTGAAAGGCCACCAGGAACCCACTGAGAGCCCTTCAAGGAAGTTGCTAAATGTGTGTGTGTGTGTGGATGTGTGCATGTATTAGAATGAGCAGTGTGTGTGTGTGGGTGGGTGTTTTGGGACGCGTGTGCGTAATTGTGTGTGAGTTATAATTAGAAAAAAGCTCCTCCTGACTGACAGGTGTCAGGGCGACCTGCTGTGGCCCCTCAGTGGCGCATGCTGGGTGCTCAAATCTCCTCTAGTCTCGGCCCCGGAAACTGGCAGGTGGATTTTTAGTGTTGCGGAGAACAATGGGAGGATGGAGGGATGAATGAGCGAAGGTAAGAATGAGAGGATAAAAAAAGAAAGCATGACAGTATTTCCTGTGCATCCTTTCAGAGCAATGCCATCATGTTTGACATTTCTACCAGCAGTGAGTAATGCTCCCCTATACCACTCTGTGCTCAGGCCGAACAGTACTCCCTCTGTGGACAATGAGGTGGCAGAGATACGAATATGCCCACAGCCAGACGCTGGCACACACTCAGTGAGTCAGCATACACCATGCCAGCACCATACGCACACGTACCGTCTCTCCTACTTACACATATGCACAGTCTCACCCACAGCAGTTACCCACAGTCGCAATTAAGGTCACCAGCCACTAAACACAAGGTAGATTTCATGACTAAATTGATTCATATTGACGTTCACCAGAGCTAAACATTGAAGCTGGTGGGCTGTTGCGGAAGCATGATTTGCCTGCTGGTCATAGCCGGGGCTCTCCACATCTCCATTTGCTGGTTTTCAAGCGTCTCATAATACTTTTGAAGAGGAGCTAAATCTGTGGGTTAAGGACTCGTGGTTACGTGTCAAGCAGCCCACGCTGATGATGCACCTCAACCTTTACAGGACATTTACAAAATTATTGAGTGTGGAACTGAAAACCGGATTTTTTTTTTGTCTGCACCGGCAGAAAATTAAATGAAATTGCTGTCAAAGTGCAAAACAGAAGTACCTATTTGGTTGGAAATATTTCCGTTTCAAACACAATTACTGAAAAGTTGAAGGTGTGCAGCCTGTCTCCTGTAGTTCGTCATCTGACAGCCTCTTCGAATTCTCCTGGGCTGTATGAAATGGCTCCCTGACATATTTCAAAGTGGTCAGCTGTAAGCAAATGTAGGAAATTAATGTTATTTTGCTGTATAGACACATTTTTGATCAACAGTAACTGAAGTACCAAATCACTGAACACATCGCATTTCCTGTGACAAGCCTACTTCAAATTAAGACTTGTGCTTTGTAAGTTAAACGCTTTTAATGTGAAGCTGCGGCAGTAGAAATCACCAGTGTTGTCTTACTGTATTAGTTGGCGGTAAAATTGTGTTTCCGCAGCAACCCTACTTATTTATATGTGAAGAAAAACTACTGACTCGAAAAGTGAAAACGTTACAGTAGTGACACATCTTACGTAAGGGGGCTTGTCTTGAGGTTATTACGGGTCAGTAGATCCCATGTGACTCAACCTTATGTGGGAAACACCAGTTCAAAATGTAAACAGTCACGGGGCAGTCCGATTCTGTACATTGATGGAGAAATGTTCATCGTGCTGCAGTGGGCGTAATCTTTTTTATCCTGGCAAAAGACATTTTTCTGTCTAATATAAATTTGTCTGTAGAGAAATTTCTTGAAGTGACTCAACTCATCTGTTCTTGCTTTGTCTCTTTGGTGGTCAGCTGTATTGTGCAAAAGCATCACTATATATTTTAAATTAAGCCCGACCCATCCTCGATTTTTGGTTCCAAAGTCAACCCCAACATTAGGAAGTAATAAAAGAAATTCTAATATGGATATATCGGCTGATATACACACATTTTTTGCAATAATCCCTCAAATGTGGTTATCAATCATTGGTAACACAAATAGTACATCATTGCACTTGGAATTTAATGATTATAAATTATCCCAAGTCCCATCTTTTTCTTCGTAATAATCTCTGCAAAGAAAGTATTCCAATTTGTGCATTTTGGGTAAAATACCACATGTATGTACCAATACATCTGTACATCTTTGATCAGATAATCTCATAATATCAGCCAACCATTATATTGATGGGGCTCTAATTTGAAAAAGGACATATCGTGTTCAAATACGTACACATTTTTATCGTCAACCACTGTATGCTGATGACTAGCTGCTTTTCTTGTCTGATCAAAGTAATCACACATTTTTGCCACACAATTGTTTTAATTCATATCAAAAGTCAAATTAAGCTTTTATTACTCTGACAACTGAACAATTTCATTTGTTCAGAGTGGGATACATAACAACATTACGCACAAAAATGCTGATTTGAGCTTTGAACACCTGCATCTCAAAGCCAATAATTAGCACCAGGGAGTTGTGGCAAAGTGCTCAAATACATAATTAGCTAATTGTTTATTTACTGCTGACTCTCAAACATGATCACAAATCACTGCTGTAGTCTTAGCTTTCCTGCGTTTAATGAGCAGAAAACCAAAGCCAACAGAAGCAAAACATAATCAGTAAGCATTTGATGCAAATGCAGGAAAAGAGACAGGACTTTAAGTAAATGTGTGTACAGAAAATTTGTACATTGTTTTCCATTAAAAGCATAACGGCAAATCCTCCACGTGTGCCCCGGGTTGCAAACGGTGATCCCAAAGGAAAACCCCGGGAAGTGCACCTGCTCTTCTCCATCCATCCCTGTCTCTCATCTGCACAACTTATTCTCCTCCTGTGAACCTTTCCCTTCCTCCTCCCTGTCGATCATTATCTTCAGGCTACTGTGTCTATAATGAGCATTTCCTCCAACTCCCCCCATTCTCTCGCTTTCTCCCCCCCCCCTCCTCTCCTGTCCTCCCCTTCTCACTGTGTGCAGAATTGGAGAAGCTTATCGCCTAGCAACCACAATTAAAGTACAACAAGTCGGTGGAGGTAGCAGCCACCATCGGAGCAAGCTTCACAAACCTCCGTGTGACCGGCAGCTTTAGACCGAAAGAGAGGGAAATAGGGAGGGAGGGAAAACGGAGCGAAAGAGTTGAAGTTGGACAGGTGAACAGCAATTACAGCCACCGGTGGAGCACCACGGTGAGGACTTTTTTGAATGCAGGAGAGAGAAAGAAGATAGGGAGAGTGGAGTAACGTTCTCCGACTGGGTTCATTGGTTGGACGCGACAGGTATGTGTGTGTGTGCTGGAATCAGTGGCCGCAAAGTGAAGATATTCTGCCAATACGATGTGTGGTTTTGTGTGTGTATTTGCCAGAGAGTCAGTATTTAAAGAAAGGCATGTTAAGCAGATTATGCTTTTGAGGCATTCAGAAGGAACTGTGTGATTTTACAGCTGTGAGGGAATGCCAAGTGTTTTATTTGTTTTTGGCACCTGCTTTAAAGGTATGTGTTCACACACCTGCTTCCACGCACACACACATGCAAACAATAAGAAAGATGCTAACTCAAGTCTGTAGTCGAAACTGGATGCTTTTGAATTATTTGATGACTGACTAATTGGCATGTTTTTGTTTTTTATTTTACATTTGTTCCACTTTTTCTCCCAGATGTTCCCCTGTATCACTAAGATAATTGTCTGAGGTGTGAAGATGAGCTTCATTAGTTGTCAGGTATGATATCTCCTGCTACCATCATCTTTGGAAGCATTTCTTTTTTGACTCTGGAATTTATGGACCGCGTATTGGCAGAAATGATACAAGATGTATGGAGAGAGAGAGAGAGAGCAGCTGAGATTGGTCATGAATCGTCAGCCCTGAGTTGAATTTTGCTTTTATTTTCGTATGATTGCTAGAGATGTTTTCTGTGGACAGAGGTGAGCGGGTGCAGGAGCCCTGAACCAAGTTTTGGAGAGACTGGTGTACACACAGGCAAAATGTCATCTGATGCCATTTATTTAATGATCGATTACATCTACAGAGGCTGATTGATCGATGATGAAATCCACACGGAAACTTTACATGATGTACATTTGGCAGAGGATTGAGAAATGCTTCTATATTTGTTAAATATAGTCCTTAAAAATAAAACTTAATCAGCTTTTATATTGTAAGATGCGATTATATCACTATTCGAAGAGGATGAATATGATATTTGGAAATGTCCCTTTCCCTGTGGCCAAAACGTCAACCTTTTTTTAATAAATCAAAGCAGAGGTCATATCAGTGTGTGCAGGAATTGATATTTTTCTTTGATTTGAAAGGAGAAAAAGCAAGTGGTGTGTGTGTTGCCTTCTGCTCATCCAAAGTTTGAAATGGAAATATTTTTATCACAATGATTACCCAAATAATTCTCATCAATTTATCTTCTCCTTTCTATATGATAAAAGCAGAATTGATTGGCCAAAACTCATTTATGATACCATCAAATAAAACTGGTTAATTTCATTCACATGAGCTAGAAATACACAGTTCTCTTGGAAACCTATTGTTAAGGGGGATATGTTTATGTCACTTATGTTTACTTGATGTAGTTCTATGGAGAATTGAACAAGGACAAAGTTGACAAGTAAGGTCTTTTTGTTACTGATCTGAAAATATCAATATCATATATAATGAAGTTGTACTTTCTATTGTTACTTTGCTGCCATAATTTATATTTTTATGAGAAACAATGTAACAGTCGCTTGTAGTGATGACAGAGAATGCTAAATCTGCATCTCCACTCTGCTTAATGGAGCTTTATAGGAAGCGTTAGCTCCCTTACTAATGGACGTGTATCTAAGCAACAGATTCATATCAATTTAAAATGTAAAATTACAGGGTCAAATTTGACTTAAATTTGAAGCCAAGCTACAAATTGTAGGGGGAATGTAGAATTCATCTAGCAAATAGGGAAATATCAATGAACTGCAGTTGCTTGTAATTCTGTAGTAATATTATTCCAGTACAAAAAACAATTTAGACAATTTTCCGCCATTGCAATTTGCATTAAAGGGGCAGGGCACTATGTAGTTTTGGAGAAGAGATTAAAACTCTGAATTTTAATATTTACAATATTAATGAGGTAATAATACAAACTCAGAGATATTTATCTTTTCCATGACTGAATAGACAAGCTGTTCTCAGAAGAAAATAAGGTCCCCAGAACACTGTTTGAAGCTAGAAAGGTAAAACAGTATGAGATTGTTTTGTCCTTTAAGGTCCGTTTGTTTAATCCGTTTATTCAGAGTTCAGTCAATAAAGATTTTTCTCTTCTGATCAAAATGTCTTCCTCAAAACTACATACAGTGGACCCTATATGTCTCAGCCTCCTTATTACTGTTCTGATGCGGTTAATAATTCAGCCTTGGAGGTTGCTCTGAAGTCATCCTCCTTCACCACCTGCGGACCTATCTTTCAAATGAAACGACACCCACCTGCCCTTATCCCCCATGCAAGAGTGGCGCTACCTGAGGGCACCGTGGGGGAGCGGGGAGGTGAAAGGTCAGTCACTCTGTTTGGTCCATCCTGTCCCCACCAGGAGGATGAAGCTCATATGTAGACGTCTACATCGCAGAGAAGTCAATTGCTGGTCAAAATGTCACTGCACTGCACACATAAAAGCGCGCACACATACTCAAAACGGCAGATTAGAGGAGTCACTCGCCGGTCGAAAATGTCACTGCACTGCTCGCATAAAAGCGCACGCACACACGCGCGCACAATCACACTCATAACAACAGTTCCCTCTGATGTTCGGTTTGCGATTGGAAGGGAGGGAATGCCTTTTCCTCGCTTCTTTTTTAAGCTTCGAGCACTGTCCTGGTCAAACATGTTGACAGAGATTCACAAGCACCAAGGTCGCTGAACACCAATACATGTCCCAGTATGGCTCCAATGTGCTGATAAAATCGGAGACATTAGGCCTTATTTTCGCGGCTCAGACTCCTTCTGACCTACGCCATTCGCCTTGCCGGTTCGTTTGAGGCTGAAAAAGCCTTCCTGACAAAGATGAAAATACAAAGCAGCAACAGATTCTCACTCCATAGGTGTCTTTAGCCTAAGGCCAGCTATGTGTGCGTGTGTGTGTGTCTGTGTGTGTCTGTCTCAGCAAGTGACAACCCTGAGAGCTGCACACCTCCAGAAGATGCAGGGAGGTGTTCTGAGTGTCTCTGCAGCGGTGTGTTTTTGTGTCAGTGTGTGTGCTGCTGTGCACCTGTGCCTCACAATTTGGCTCCGCTGGAGGGATGCGGTCATTCGTCCCCCCTCCCGTCGAGCAGAGCTGGCAGGAAGTTAAGTTCTCGCACTTTGAGTTTTCTGAACTCAGTTCACTTCATCATTAGGGAAACGGCCTTCAAGCTCTGTCTTCTTGCCTCCTCTCACACTCACCCTTCGCCTCCCACACAGACATGCACTTGCGCACAGACACCACATTGTGATTAATGCATGTGAATAATGTCCATCCAGTGTTTGTAACTGTACCAAGGGAGCTAATTATTTTTTCAGTGCAAACAAGGTCATTACCCATGTAATTGGCTCAAACAAGGTGGCATTGATCATTCGATCAGCGTTGCCTTGAAGACAAATGTCCAGATTAGATGGAGGTTGAGACATACATTAACTGTAGGTCACCTCCACTGTAATAAACCAAACTCAATTAAGGGAGAAAGCAGGAAAGCTCTGTCTTTGTTTTTGCGTGACAGGATTGTGTTTTTGGTCAGTTAACTTGCTGATGCTTTCATCGACGCCGTTATGTTTTGCGCGGAGCTTTTCCCGCCTGCAGTTAACTAATACCATTTTCACACCGGAATTATCATGTGTATGCTGGTTTCTTAAATGAAGGTAAACCTGCTAAAGATAGACGATTGACTCCTTTCAAATTGCCAATTGACAAGCTGACCTTTCAGTTTTTTTTTCTTCTCCTGCGTCACGTTCATCATCACCAACACACCGGAAAAACCGAGAACAGTGGGGAGCAGCAGATCATATGACCAGGGCTCCAGGGTGCAACTGCTTTGGTTGGAAATGCGCAACAAGTGCCACTAAACATTTTCATTTGACGCAGTGGTGCGCCTAAATTTAGCAGCTCTGGGGGAAAAAAGTAGCCAATAAACATATTTTTGACTGCTGTGCCGTGATTTATATCAACAAAAACATTTAGCTGCACCTTTATTTCTGTTAACAATCTCCCTACGTAATGTGTTAAGACAATAGACCACTGTCAGAATTGCCCTGTATGCCTCATCAGATGACATCAACTTGTTTTATAAGTCTTAATCAATAGCATTCTGGGTTAGACGCAGTTTTTCTGTTGTTCATCGTTCACCTTGCTTCTGTCTCATTCAGTGAATGCCACTTGTACTCATTCGCCTGAAAGATAAAAAGCCAGGTGTTTTTTTGTCTAGTCTGAAAGGAGGTATAAATACTGCCATCAGCTACAAGCAATCAGCTGTTCATCATGTCGATGTAACAAAATACAAGACACTGTATGTAGCAATGGAGATCCACGATGTGCCTGTCTTTGATGCTGATTTTAACGTCTGTATTTCTTCTCTTATTTCCAGAGTCTGGGCTCGGCTGATCGGAAGGAGAATCAGCGTAAGAAGTAGGTTCCATTCCTTCACCTGCACCGTCCTTTAATCCTTCCTTTTAGTGTTTGATTTCCTCTCCTTATTTTACTAAAGGACAGCATCAGAAGACATGGTCGAGAAGCAATGTCTCTCAGAGAGTCTCTTGCCATGATGGCACCAACTTAACTGCTGTAACTTTAACACTTAACCAGTCTTGTTGTTACAGCATATTGCATGTTTTCTAACACTAGGCATGCGTTTTCCATTAATGCATTCATACTTTACTGACCCCATCAGCTTAGCTGATTATGTCATTCTGGTTAAAGAAGAATATAGGGCAGCTCAATTATTTTTAAGGTAAACCCTTCCAAAAGAAACTGATGGGATTCATCTGTGTTCAGATGGCAGTGAATATCAGTGTGTATGCGTGTGTATGTGTGTGTCCGAAAAGGAAGTTAAATCTGTCCAAGCCTTACCCATAATCCATTTCACGACAGTAATGCCTCTCAGCAATTCCATTTTTTTTTTTTCAGTGCGAGAGTCTGCATTCATTTGTTACATGGAACAAAAGCAATCACAGGTTACTTTGTGAGAGGAAGGCTGTGTCGTAACTGAAGGTGCGATTGAGTTCACATCGTGGACCCTTTTACTGCGAGAGGACCCTTTTAAACACGAAGCCTTTTATCTTCGCCGGTGTCATCATAATAAGATGAAGATTGCTGCAACAACATAATAGCAGGAGAGGATTTATTTCCCCACTTCCGTATGTGATCATTGTTTAGTGCAGAGACGCTGTTTATGATCTGCTACTATTACATTTGCCCTTTAGTGCTAAATGTCATTAATGCAAACTAAACATACTGTAGACAAACCATTACTATGAATATATTCTCTCAGTGGCTTAATAATTAGTGTCTCTGCTAATTACACAACATCATACTTTACTAAACTGTGGGTGTATAAAATGACACCAGACGTTTTAATGGAAAACATGTTGATACATTTTTAATTAAATTAATTTTAATTATTGTGTGAAAGATATGAAAACCTAACCCAACATTTGAGGTGCAATTCAGACTGCCTGTTGACAGTGAGCAAATGACAACTGAGATGGGAACTAAATTAGCTATATATTTTAGTTGCCCGGCAACCGAAGCCATGGGCATACAGTACATACCTATCTTCACAATACATCTCTCGTCTGTCTGTTTCTCCTGTCAGCAGTGCAGCCAGCTGGATCTGCGCACCTCGTTTTCTCTGAAAGCTTTGAGATGAAGCTTCAATTTGTGAAACTTTTGTTTGGTTTTTTTCGTAGAGTACATTGTTGAACCAAAATGGAAAAGCGCTGCTTGAATCTGTTTCAAGTAGGCACTTCCATACTTGGCAGGTGATTGGATAAACTGTCTCTCTGTCACCGTCTATCACAGGCTTCACTCAGAGCATTTGAGTAGACAGAGTCGCGTGATCTCCTTTTCCTCCATCAGGAAAGCATTGGCAGATAGTAGAGCCTCTCATTAGTATCAAATACCAGCAGGCCAGTACTGTGAATCAATCAATCAATAAATCATTTATGAACTGCCAAACATCGCACTTCTGTCTCTCTGTACTCACGTATTTAAATTGCCCGCTTAGAACTTGCTGGAACTATCTGAGGTCTCTGTGAATCATGTGACGATTGGCGCCTAGCATCACTGTGACTTCTGCCAATAACACCAACAGTAGGAGAACACCACCAGCGTAGCCGGTTGGTAAATCAGACTCTTACTGAAGCAGTTCAGTAAAAACATCTTTTCCATTGAGAAAAGCTTTCAGTGCTCCTCTTTGCTCTTCTTCGGCTGAGGAGCCAACAATGTTGTTTTCTAGAGTCGCTTCACTAGCAGCTGCCAGTAGTTCCTCACAGGACGGATCAGTGTGGTTCCACCACAAGAACATAACTTGATGGCAGGCAAGATGGATGCTTCTCGATCTGCTGATCTTGCGAATCCAGCTGCCTCGCAAGGTAAATCAGCTGCACATTTGAAGGGTCTGTGTATAGTTTCATAGCAACAGGGCTTTTCCATCTAAACATGGGGGACTGAATGAGTGTGTACAGAGCGCATGTGTGTGAGATTTGTGTGCGTGTGACATCCCAAAGGCAAACAAAAAAATTGAGAAACGTAATCCAGCTGAATCCAAGAAGATCACTTGTTGACTGAGAGTTTCCCAACGTGATTGTGCTGATTGTCTATATGTGTGGTAGTGTACGCTGATTGTCTGAGGCTGAACTGTCTTTGCTCTACAAGTCACTGACAGTGGCCCCTGAGCTGCATCATGCAGTGGATGTAATATTACATTTTTTGTCATATCCGATGTGTCTAATGTGCCAGGTGTGTTGGCACAGCGAGCACTCAGTGTGCCAGAGTGGGAGACATCTGTTGCCAGGAGACAAGCAGCTGTATTCATGGCCAGGAGAATCATTATGGAGTGTCGCGTAAAAGAAGTCTCCCCAAACACAGACTGGAAGAGTGTCTAATATACCCTGCCGCATGTTTATTTGCGCCGGCGGAAACATGCGAATGAGCACAAATGAAGAGAAGTGTAAATATATGCACACGCATACTTGTTTTTCCATCTCAAAATAATCATTAACCAGAGGAACAACGATAACATACAGGCATTTCTTACATGTCATGCGAGTGTTAGCGTCAAGCTGTCAAAAATCTACTTATACCTGTCCTGACTGACAAAAGCACAAGGTAAAGGAACGTGCAGGGTATCGTTCTTCCATTCATTCATCCTCTTACTCAAATTTAGCTCATTATTCTTCCATTGGATATGATCATTTATGACCATTGCAACATTCTTTTTATGCGCCTTAGCAGGTTTTCACTGGATCATTTACAAGTGGTTCAGACAGCCTTTGTTAGGCTTACAACCAGGTGTGCCAAAAGGTCTTATGGCACAACTACTTTGATATGTTTATGCATGCCAAACTCAAAGGCCGGACGAGAGATGCAACTGGTTTCCAACAAGGATACATGTTTGCCCAAAATGATTCATTGGGCTTTATTTGCTTTATTCTTTACTGTGCATTTCAGAATGCATTTTCATCCCAACATCAGAGATTTTATAGAGCTTTATTTACTAATTGCTTTAGTTTTTTTGTTTTTGGTGGTTTTGACACTGGTTCATTTGGTCACAGTTTTTTCCATTTTATCTACACTCAGGATCTTACTACATTTTATGCACTTTGTCTTTTGAAGCACCCCTTCCTATTGAAGGCATGCATATATATACATACAAACCCGATTCCAGAAAAGAAAGCTTAACTTTCTTTACTTTACTTTTACTTTCTTCTAATTATGCTCGGTGTAGACAGTACATACAGGAAGGGATAAATAATGGAAGGACGGTGCGCTGGTGGTGTCTTGGAGGCTGGGGGAAGCTCTGCTTTTTCATGAGGAAGGGGATTTAGGTGCGGATGTCAGGAAAGAGAGAGCTTGATTAGACTAATTTATTCACGGGAGCATGCCGTGTAATTGTTCTCATATGGTGGTGATGTAGGTGTGTGTGCGTGTGTGTGAGAGAGAGAAAGAGAGAGATGAAATAACTCAAGGTGAGAAAGAAAGGATGTTTGTTTTACAGTTAGTTGTGTCAAGGTAATAAAACCATATTCTAGTTGAGTATTATTTTCCATTTCCACAATAAATGTATGTAGTGTTGGACATAAAGGGGTTTCCTTAAGTGAACCTTCAGAGACAGTTTTAACTAGATGAAGTTTTACTCTCCCAGCACTTAAAGGAAAAATATTCCCACCACATTTCTGCAGCCTGCAAGTTAATTACTCAATTGGGTGCTCCCTTTTCTCCTAGCACTGACATGTATACAGGAAAAGGCGTATTTGCAAAAGGTTATACATCCATTTGTCATTATCAAAATTCTACTTTAACATTTTTCAAAAGCTGTCACAGACATCACTTTGCTGTTTCAGACCAGAGGGCAGCATTAAGCAGATACACACACCTGCCAATTCAACTTTAACATCGAAAAAATGCCCTTTCTAATGCTAAAAGAAGAATTTATAAACCGTTACAGTCAGGGAAGGAAAAGCAGTATATGTCCCGCCTCATGTCTTTCTATCCCTGCTTTTTGCATCAGTTGGAAATAAGCAGAGCAGAGAGTGACATACAGAGAAGACCCACCGCATTACTCCGTCTCATCACCCCGGAGGGACAATCCAAGGCAAATTCTAGCAAAAAGATAATAAGGGCTGAGGGTTCCCGCTGTCTGACCGACGTGAAACACATTCCTTCATTTTTCCAGCCTTTTTTCTTTTTTTTCGCCTCATTTTCTTTCCAGGATTTTGAAATCCCAGTGTAAATACATATTGAGCAGTATTTACAATAGTGGTAATGGTGGTAGGAGAGGGAGCTAAGTCAGCGGGCCGGAGGAGACTGCTGCTGGCCGACTATCTGAGTGTGTGTGAGTATTTGTACAGTTGATCTCGTGTGTGTATGTGTATGTGTGCGTGTGTGTGCGCACACGTTCTCGTCGGCAAATGCTGTTTGTACGCATGCTGTCGATCCAGTGTGCGTCTCACAAATACAGCGCAGACTTGTGCGAATGTTAGCAGCATTTATCCCTCTATCAGTGTGTGTGGGTGTGTGCGTGTGTGTGTGTGTAAGTGTGTGTGTGGGGGGGTTCTTTGATGTGGCTTGGCTGCAGTGATGTTGAGGTTGTTTGAGAACTTCCCAAGAGCAAGCTGCCAGGCCAGAGAACTGAGCAGGCAGAGACAGTCATTGTTTTGGTAAGGCATCCTGGCCATAATTGTGCGTGCGTGTGTGTGTGTGTGTGTGTGTGTGTGTGTGTGTGAGCGAGAGAGAGAGAGAGAGCTTAAATTGGAGTGCTTGATTAGCAGGAGTGCATAACCTTTTCCATTCTGCCATTAAACGCAACAGCGTTCACACACATAACAGCCGAACATACAAACACTCCGTCCTCACAACCACATTAGCTGAGGGAATTCTCAGGGAAAATGTGTTTCTATTATGTTGCACAACAAGCTCGAAGCCTTTTACCCAGCCTCTCCCCTCCAGTTTGAAACCACCCATCAAAATGTGATCAGCTTTCCCAAAAACATCTCAGCACTTTGGACACTCACAGTCCCCTGGCTTACAATCATTCATACAATTTCAGGATTAAACTGCGTTCGGTAGGAACAAGCCAACTCAGCATTTCGATCCCAGCGAATTCAAGCTCGCTTTTTTTCTTATCAGGAGCTGTCCTCCACTTAACCTTAAACCATTTTATTAGCACTGCTCAGTCAAAGCCATAATAGCGGCCAGCTGAAGCTTCTGCATTTCTAAATTTCTCATTAATGGACTCTCCTCCATTTTTAGGACATGACCCATGAAGTTGGAAGACTCAAGGGAGGATTCACCATCATTCCTCTCTGCCCCAGACCTCAGTGAGGCTGTAGACAATGCAATGTTCAGGCGTTCCTCATAATAACCCATCAGGTCAGACATTTCTGTGTTCAGGTCCACGCTGCCAACTAAAAGAAACATTTTTTTTTGTTTTGTTAAGTACTTGTTAATGTCGTTCAAACCTCAGTAACATTAAATTGGATTCTCCTCCCTTATATAAACGCCAACTCGCATTCAACCAGATCGAGTGGACGGTCACCAAGCCAATATGGATGATGCACGCTGACTCACATAAAATGGACCGCCAGCGCCGGTTTAACCCACGTCACATCTGTCTTTTCTGAAAGGCGTATTGTTGGTGTGTCTGTCTGTGTGAATGTGTGTGTTTCCCAGCTCCTCTACCCGTCACAAGATTTCTCCACTAAATGCTTCGTTATAAGTCTTTCCCGAACCTAAACCTGTTAATAGTATCTTAAAGGAAAAGTTAATCCAAAAATGAATATTGACTTGTTATTTATTCACCCCGATGCCACTGGAAAGCTGGGTGAAGTTTCTTAGTCCACAAAACATTTTTCGAGCTTTACAACAAGAACAGCATTGCAGCGTTTTCCTGAACAACTGACGTAGCTGGGGAATCAGATTGTCCAGAGATCCCAAATTGAATTAAATGAGATAATTTACACCCTTGACGGGCACGTGCACCCACTTCAGATGGGTGCATGCTAACTCTCAGTAGCTACAATGAAGATTTTTTTCTTAAAGGTGCAATATGTAAGAATTTTTATGTGAAAACATTTAAAAATTAACTGTATTTGTCAACATGATGTGAAGGAGTAACAGTTTTGACTTTATGACGTCTACAGACTGTGTTGCAGAGATATCTGTAGAGATACTGTAGTTAACATGCTAACCAGCTACACCCGTCTTGGCCTAAAGCTCCCAAGCTAACTAGCTTAGGGTAGCTACGGTTAGCAGCAGTTAGCATTAATCTGGTAATATGCTGCCTTGTAGCTGTTTTGAGAATGACTTTGACAGGTGGCTAATTCTCATTTATTGCACCTTTAAAAAGGGGTGTAAATAACGTCTTTTCAAATCAATGTGGCTGTGTGTTTTTTCTCCAGTTGTTTTTATGTATAGAATGCTACAAAACTGTTTTGTTGTGAAGCTCCACAAATGTTTTGTGGCATACAAAACTTCGCCTGACTTTCCATCAGCGTGAGAGTGAGTAGATGATGACTGAATTTTCATTTTTGGGTGAATTTAGCCTTTAAACTGTAAACCCAACCTTTACCTGTAGATGAGTTCTTTGGATTGTGGAAAAAATGTTGACTTGGAAGGATTTTGCTCAACGATCCGTCCGCAACGTGGACCTTTGGTTCTCACAAGTATGGAAATGCACGAAACACGCACACGTCCCCTCTCCCTCCTCGAGGTTCCCTTCTCCTTTCCAGCATAAATAATCCCCTCAGTCTGCTGGCTCGACCCTGATTGGAATCTAGACGCCGTGCTCAATTGTGGGTTGATGGGGAAAAGTGGGGTGCCCTGTGCGTGTGTGTGTGTCTATGTTTAAAGCTGTTTCAAGGCCATAAACATAATACCAGAGGGGTGTCCACCTCCATCAGGCCAGGCCTCCTGAAACCTCAGTCCAGGACTGAGGCTGGTACACGCATCCGCAACCATGGACTTGCATAAGCTATCCAGACTTATTCACATAAATGATAGCATATTTACTGCAAATTGCAAAGAGATTGGAATACATGAACACTCTCATATTCACTCCTTACTCACTATTTAGCACGTCAGCCAGTGAGCCATGAGTCCTTACAGGCCGGCAGCGTACTGATTCAGGGGGTTAAGAACCAGGCTCCACAGGGTTTTATCAGCTTTTCTGCGACCAGCTGGAGTTTTATATGGAGAATTATGAGATTCTGTGCAGAATTATTCACGGGTTACAGTGTCATGTGATGTTATGTGTTGTGGTGTGACAACTGGGGGACAGTTGTCAGGTCGCTGCAGATTTTTTGACAGCGGCGCTAAGTCTTTCAGGTTCAATCAGATAAGTCCAGCTCCCCAGACACTTGAACGTTATTATGTTACTGTATGTCTTTCCTGGATTGCGGCCCACTAATTAAGTCAGTGCCTCTGCTCAACTTGGATTCGGGGAAGCAACTGACATTATCGTGCGCGTGTCTTCGTACCGTAGGTGTGTAGCGCGCTCATGCGTGTCTGTTCAATCGAGCGTCACCACATCTCCCTGATGTGATAGCTATTAAATTACCCCAGATCAGTTTCCTCCAAATCACTTTCACGTTATTATCCCAGCTAACCTAAAGCGAGTGGAAAGAGAAAACCATCTCTGGTGCCGCTCGCTTTGCCCCCTTTTCCTCTCAGTGGTATGCTACTTCAGCTACAGCCTCTAATAGTTTGCTGGCTTCCACGCGCTTGTCAGCTCAATTCAAGATTAATTTGACTGCAAATCCATCATCGGTATATCTCACTGTGTTGAGTCAGCCTTATGCCACACATCAAACGCAGAGGGGGACACAGAGGGAATGGTATCAAAACCCAACACCACAGGGAGCCAACCAAAGAGAAAAAAGGCGCTGAATTCATCCCTCATTTTTGTCTCCCCGACAAAATTTTGTACCATGTGTGCCAATTCTGTGGGGGAAAAAAAAGGAGTGAGAGAAAGCAAAGTAATAAAAGTGAGGCATTTGATGAAACGATGAGTGTGACCCAGAATTGTGCAGATGAAGGGAAAGGATGGAAATATCTATAGTGGGTGGATGGACAGCGAATGAGGGTGATACAGATTCCCTTCCTTGGCACGTAGCATCACGATTAGATCATTAGCACTTGAAGTTGAGGCAGTTATCGTTAAGATTTATTTGTCAAGGCAATGAGCTGGCTGTTAAATGCCTCCCCTCTCCTCTGGGTGCCAGAAGAATTACCCTTCTCATCAACATATGTGCTCTGCGTTGACTTGGTTTTTAGTCACGCGCTGTATCATTTTGCCAAATTATTTCAGACAACTTTATAGTTTTAAGACACAAGCCAGATTCATCAGACTCCGGAGTGCACCAGGTATTATGCAACAGCGACTGTGATATTGCTTCTCATTTATTGACCCCCGCTGCTACCAACGATTAAACATTACACTCCGAGCAATTCAGATAATGTAATCGTATCACAACTGAAGGAAAAGCTTGTTAGCCTGAAGAAATATCAGTATGTTTTACTGGTGGGACCGTGGTCCAAGTGAAATAAAAGCGGCCTCCACCATGTAGAGAGACGTACACACAGACATGGGTTTGGATGGAGATGGTGAGTGGAAAACAAGGCTTTCTTTGAGCGGATTTTAATTAGCAATGTTCATAGCTTGGCTGCGTTCTTTTATGATTGGACCACTGAAAGCCTTTTTGTTTGCCTAATGAAACACATTGAGGGGTATGTTCCTGAATTAAACTGGGTTTGTTTTTGTGTGGGTGCGCACGCTAGCAAGCGTGTGTGCTTGCATCCATTTAATTTGCATGTATCTGTTATATGGGTGGGTGCCCACATTCTTTTTGGTGTATTAGAGTTCCATTGGCAGCAATATGAAGCCGTAGCAGGAGACAGAGATGAAAGAAATCCTAGCGCTTTGTTTTCCCTCCTTTCCAAAGTAGTTGTTTTAGGTAGGCAGCCATTGCCCATAATTGCCGAAACAGGGTCAGGTATTTGTCTGTCCTGCTTATGATTTACTACAGTGTCTGTGCCTTAGTAATCTGAAATGCGATCTGTGGTTAAGGGCAGCCCAACCTCAGACAGACCACGTAGATTGAGTAATGCATAGCTCTCTGCTGGTTCCAGTGGGATCCCTGCAGAAACCCGTCTCACAAAAGCATGATCTGAAGCTTTGCAGACCATGCCTGTCTTATCATTTACCAATAATCATATATGTAAATATAATGTTAATATAATGTCCATTCGAAGAAAATGCTTAGTACTAACTGAAGGAGATTTTGAACAATTTAGAATTCAAATTACAGTCTTATAAAAATGCAAGTAATGTAATATTAAAATTGTATTTGTATCTAATAAATTACTCATTCGTCTAAAAATAACACACTTATTCAATAATTAAATCCGTCTACAGTGTGAATAAGCTTCTCCCTGCAGTTCACTGTTCAACGTCTTTCAGCTGTAGTGGTTTTTTCCAGAATTCCACGCAGTCTTAACTCCGCTCTCAAATAGCAGTGGGTTACTGAGGCTATGAGCGGGGTCAAAGTGCACAGTCGATAGCTTTGTGTACTGTGAGCAAGAACAATCGGTTCTTTCGCAGAATTTGTTCTGCACATGAATACCTCTGAACAGTTAATTGCTGCCATGGCAACAGAACAGAGAGGGAAAGTGACATTAGGTGAGTTGTTTGCAAGAAAGCGATCCTTCGTGGTGACAGTGTGAACGTGTGTGAGGGCCTGAGGTGTGTATGTGAGCGCGGGTCAACATTTTCTCCGTATCGCCGCACAAGCCATTCAGAGCTGACAAAAGCACTCTTGTGCTGCAGGATTGGGGAAAGTTACTAATGCTGGCAAGATCATAATCTAAGTCACATTGCAGCGAGGCAGCGGTGGGCTTTCACATTCGAGGGATATATTAGGAGCAGTCATCATATCTTGTAGTCACTGGGGCAAGGGAGACAAGAGATTTTATTAGAAATTAAATTAGATATAAATTTCACAAAGGGCTGAGATTGGTATATTATGTGTGATTAACAAATGTAAAAATATACTTTCCAGTTTTGTTTTCTTCCAGGTGGTTATCATCATAATAACAAATTGCAAAATTCAGCTCTCTGAGGTTGTATTTAGGTTTTTAAGCAAAATGCTAATGTCAGCCTGCTAACAATGGCAAGCATGCTGATGATAACTAAGGAAATGTTTACCATGTACCATCTCAGTTTATAGCGTTAGCATGTTTGGTAAGTATTTGGTCAAAAACAAATTTTTAATGTTCCAGTGCAGGGCTGCCCAAAGGGGCCAAAGTTGGTCAGCAATAAGGTTTGATTTGGCCTACCAGATGTTTCCAGCCAAAATAAAATACATAAATAAATAAATAAAAATGTTTAGATATGTAAAATAAATGACTGTTTATGCCTGTTTTTGCACTATGTAACTTCAATGAGAGGTTTGGATCACAGCATTACATACATGTTTAATTCATGTACTCATGGTCTTGGGTTTTGTTCATAGTTAGTGCCTATATTACATCTGACAAATTGTTTCAGACCTGGGGTTTGTCGTCACGACAGTGGTGTCACACTCAAAAACTTTGGGGGGCGCCAAATCGCACAAAATGGGAAAATTGGAATCATTGGACCATTTTGCATCTTTACAATACAATACAATAGGCATTTGCTTTTGGCCTGTGGCCCTCCATTAGGTCTAAATTTCGGCCCTTTAAGGGAAAAAGTTTGGGCACCCCAAATGTTTTTTGCCAAATTTCATGGTATTCACCCAGTAGTTGTTGAGACACTTACTTCAAGACATTTACCTGGATTAGTGATTATCACCAAGTCATTAAGACTTTCTAGAGCCGCACTATAAAGCACTTGTAGCTACATGAAAGTCAAACTGACAAAAAAAGGAATATATGAAGTATCCCCAGTAAAATAGAAAATAGTTTTAAGATATCTTCCTCTGCAGAGCCGCTGTCAGTTTGCTGCACATGCTGTGCAGCTTTGCTCAGTGGGTGATCTGCATCCGTTCTGCATGTGGTCTAAAATGATTTAATATAATATCCTTTGTGTTTAGTGAGAACAGGGCAAAGCGGCTGACGTGTGAGATGGGAAATGACAAGGGACGGGCACATACAGATGTGCTTACATTGCCTCAATAGGTTTAAAGGATTTTTCTTCTAAGAGGACAGGACAGTCTGGCAGGTGCCAAAGGACTGGCTGGCTGTGCATGGGATCACATGACTGCAAGGTCAGATCATCTTTAGTGATTTGACTTGTTGCATCCTCCGCTAGCCTCGGTTCCATAAGGAAAAACTATCAATCAAATGACTGACTTCAACAGCAATCAACACCTTAAAATGAAAGAGAAAATAATTCCCATGAGAGGATAATCGACCGGGATATCCTGCGCGGGCCTTCAAGGGGATTGCATCATCGTAGTGCGCCTGCTGTGATGATGTTATCAGGGACAGCTGCATGGGGCGGAGCCAGAGTCGAGGCTCTCAGGGAGCCAAGAGGCAGTTGCCAGCAGATCCCCTCCACAGAAACCCACCTGCTTCGCATGTCCATTTTGCCTCTAAACCCCTCAAAGGGATTCCCTGAGTCCTCTTCTATGTCCACTGGCCCCCACGTCTTTGAAGTCATGATCCTGTGTGTTTTCATGGCATTGAAGTCATTATCCTATGGTCGTGTCGTGTCATGCGTTTGATCCAAAAATTTGTTTGAAGTTTTACAGGGAACTCTTAATGTAACTATTGGTCACAGGCCAAACATATTAGATCTATATTAACCAAGGCAATTATTATCAACCAACGATGATCCAAACCATCACTCCTGAGGTCCGTTTATGAATCAGAATTTCTCAGACCAGCAAAATCTACAGTTTACGTAAAAGGATATTAGCATCAATGGTTGGCAGTAGCTGACAGGCACACGGCATCGCTACTAATTTAATTAAAATCCCTTGAAGAAGAAGAAGCCCAACCTAACTTAATACCATCAATTAGGGGTTGCTCTGCCATCTGACTAAAATCCCACACCCCATCTGTGTGATTCATACAGGAAAATATGCCTCTTTGTCTTCGAGGTCAACCAACTCTTTGGAGAAGCTGGCGGAGGGTCAGGAAACAGTAGTTGAGGGTGTAGGAGTGGGAACGAAGGCAGTAAGGCTTGGGGGTTGTTCTACTAGATAAGCCATAGCATGAGGTCATTTTGAATGAGAACTCGTGTATTTTCATCTCAGCTTATGGCAACGTCTTTATAGTGAAACAGCTGCTCTCAAGAAGAAGAAGAAGAATCTGTTGTAGAGCATGAGATAATATTTTCAGGGTTTTTATTTCTATGAAGAGGAAATGCCTCCCAATTTCCAATAGAGAAGCTTTTCTTAGAAGTATTTTGTATGATTATATTGTAGGTTTATTTCTAGAGCGTGATCTAGATGCTTTGATTTATTGCCCACTATCAATCTGTAAAGGATTTATTGAATGTCAAAAGGCACTCTTCATTTGTCTTCCTGTTTCTAAGTTGGTGTTCAGACAATGTTGATTGATGATGCCTCTCAAGGATATGGATTGTGCCTGTTTTTAGAGATGGATGTAATAAAACTTTGGCAATGAGGCTATCTTATTTATTTTTATATCAGCTTAAAAACAAAGCCTGGTTGGCATTGATCGGTTACTTTAAAATGGCTTTACTTCCATTTCCAAAGTCAAAGCAGTCTTTTATTTACACCTATGGGAACATTTACAAGACCATGATTCATCAAAGGTCTTGATCCAGTTGATCTTTTTGTGTAATCATTCTCTTAGATCTGATCAGTCTCTCATATAAGCATGACATTTGACAGGACACTCAGACTTTCTGTCCTCTTTCTGAAGTAAAGCAGTCTCTTGGACAGGAACATCTGAATAACTCATTCGAAGTCCTGTCAGACCTCTGCATCAGGATGCCAAAATATGAGCATGTGACATTATGCCAATTTGGCAATTGAATTAAGTGCAACTGGACGCATTACCACACTGTCATTCATCCATGTCACTGTTCAGTAATCAAAGTAACGGCATGACCTATTGTGCGCGATTTCATCAATCCTGTTTTTATCAAAGCCTTATGTGAGCTGTTATTTCTGCAACATCTCGCAGAAAAGGACAGTGGGTTTTGTTTTTGAGTGACAGGGTGCACCCCAGTAGCCTGTGCTCCCCTCAATCCAACCATCCCTGCAGTTTGTCTCCAACTGTGTTCACCATGGAGACTAAAACGCTTTTTGGCTCATGTTGAGAGGAGAGCCATGTATGTGTGTGAGTACGTATGAGTCAGTATTAGGAATGTTTTATCATTGCATTATAAAATGGAAACAGCATGTGTGTGAGATTAGGTGAGTGAAGATGACAATGCTTGGGCATCATTTTATGCAGTTGTCTGTCATTTAATTAGAATAAAAATGTTCATGGCAAGACCTGTAGGAAATTCCTTTTATTATGTTTTTCAGTGCTTTAAAGCAGCTACAAGAAAATATGATATGTTTTTTCTGGCGGCCCCTGTGGACAAAAGTGGTAGTGTTTCCACCGCTTACTGTCATACAGATCTTGATCTGGTTAGCATGTGCGTTTCTTTTTTAAACGTTTCTTTTTTTAAGTAAGATCTTTTTTAAACACAGCTGTTTGCAGGATGCATAGCGATGAGGTTATGTATCTATTTGTGGCTATGTAAGATTATTAACTGTAATATGACAATGGCGAAACAAAGTAAACATTTCAGTGCCATTCGTACTCCTAAGCTAGCCTTCATGTAAGCCTACAGCTAACGGATTTGGTTTGCTCTGTAATATTACGGATAACCTAAACAGTCATGGATCGAACATATTATATCTTCCGTTTTCCTGTGATAGCATGTTGAATACGATTTATTTCCCGAGATGAGATAATTTTCTTGAGATCGAAAAAAAAAGAAAACATTGTTTATGTCATTTTCACAAGATAACAAGGTCATTTATTATATGATGTGGATGTGGAGTAGGTTTTTGGGGAGTTTCAGAGCAAACCACATGAATTTTTGCCCTTATAATGTGTACTCCTCGAGAAAATTATCTCGTTATCTCAGGCAAACACAACTTGTCATCTGTGATGATGACATAAATAACTTGTGATCTCAAGAAATCAAGCAATATTTTACTCGTTATCATGAGAAAATGGAGTAAAAATTATATGACCCACGGCCATTTCGGGATTTTTGAATTTTGGTGAGAAAATTAAAGTTATCAATATTCCCTTGTAATGTTTTGTCTGTATAATACTGAGCCAACAGCAGGATACAGCCTGGTAGCAAAGGCAGCATGTAATGTTATGTTATAAATCAATTGCTGTCTGACAATACAGAACCATACCTGCCGTACCACCAGACTACAGAGTAGCTTCTCTCCTCAGGCTGTGAGAAGATAATTTTAACTTTTGGAATCTGACCCGGTGGCGGGCATCATGAACAACTATACAGAATAGCCACTCTTCTGGCTGATGGTCTTGTTTGCTTATGTAGATCATGCAGAGACCTCAGTATTAAATTGAAATCAGTTAAAAAATCCTTGTGGTTTGTTTAACTTACCTTAATGTTATCCACAGATGTTTATTCCCTTTGGCTACATTTATGAAAAAAAGAAAAAAAAAAAACTTTGATAATAAGTCTTGAGAATCTTAACATCACATACTCTTCTGTGCTCCGGCAATGTGCCTCTGTGAGCTTGGCTCGTTGATAGAGAATATTATTGCATTTTGATTAGTCCCCACTGTTACCACAGCAATATTGCAGTGCTGAGTCTCATCAAATGTATCCCGGGCTGGAAAGGAAGAAATATTACATTTCCTGTTTTTAATTTTGAGCGAAAAGTTGAACTGGGACATTGGCAGCCCAGTAGAGGAGATTAAAATGTGTGTGACTTCACGTTTTTTTTAATGTGAAAAAGATTTGGAGAAAATTAGGCAGGAAGTATGCGGCTTTCCCTGAAACCTAATGTTTCCCCTGGGAACTGCAGCATTGTTACGCTGTTTATCAACTTCATGGGCTACATTTCCACTGAGTATTGTGATTTCTGCAAAACTGAGTTTGGTTTTAGGCATAAGAGAAAAACATTTGTGTTCTCTGGCAATATTTAACCCTGGCTGGATATTTTAACTTTTTGGTGCAGAGAATTTCTATTGCGCTGGAGGTGATAAACCCACAGTACAAATACCAGTCCCAGTGATCTCTTATTACCAATTATTCATGTATTTATTTATATATTAAGAGTGGATGTTAACTACTTTTGAACTAAAATGTATGACAAGGGGATACTGTGCAAGACAGAAAGTTTCTTGAAGATTGAAGAAGTAGAGTCTCATTCTGATCCATTTATTGTTGCTCTCTCCCCAAGGTCAGAGTCCGGGATCTCGAAATTTACCCATCGTCTATCCCTCAAAGAACGTGTGCCCAAAGCAGAGAAGACCTCCGCAGACAGACCTCCATCCTACAGGAGACGATCTCTTAGTGTGGACTGGTAAGACCAAAGACCATCTCTAAATCTACTTAATCTCAGTCTGTCATGATCCCCATAAATTCAAGGCAGTGTGAGTGTACCTGACCTTCATTACTTCCTCGAGATAACGACAGGAAGCAG
Organism: Lagodon rhomboides; assembly: GCA_039737535.1. Lineage (NCBI taxonomy): Eukaryota > Metazoa > Chordata > Actinopteri > Spariformes > Sparidae > Lagodon > Lagodon rhomboides. The sequence continues at coordinate 13,158,760 of CM077804.1, read as the reverse complement.
TGAAAATACTCAGAGCTGAGACCCCTCTATATGGCTTTTAGGTCCTGAAATAAATATTAATAAACTGGTATCAGTATCAGGATTTTGAAAAGGAGAACGATCACAGTTGCAATCCAAAAAGTAATGGCTAACAAGACAGTGACGACTGCAGATGAGCTTTGCTATGAAGTGTCTGTGTACAAAGTCAAGGCTGAGGTCTATGAGGACTGGGGCTGGTGTTTGGGGCGGGTGCAGGGAGTGGGCGGAGTGGTGATAGGGTCCTGCTCTGTCTCTGCGTCTGGGTTTCGTTGAGGAGCGCCAAGCAGCTCCAGTGGCGCCGGCTCATCTTGCTCTTGTAAAGCTCCAGTCCTCAGGCAGCCGATGAAAGGAGTTTGAAAGCTTTCCATCACGAGGCTGCCTTCCCGTCCCCACCCATGGGACTCCTTCCCAGTCTCCCCCTCTTGTTGCCTGGCCTCCACTCGTTTATCTACCCATCCATCCTGTCGTCCGTCCATCTGGCATCCCCCCTGAGCTTCCTGCTATGTGTTCTTGGCTCTTCCTCTCTGCTTCTCTCACCATTGGGAAAATAGCCCCCGGGTTAAAGCGGATCTAACACTTCCTTTGCACTTAATTTTGTCAAGTAAAAAATGTCCAAACGGTCACGGGTCTAAACAGTTTCCAGGTTTCTAATTGCTGTGTGGGGACTACAGTAGCTATTCAGTAGAGTCACTAAGCGGTTTGCAGAGTTACAGGTGTGGGATTCTCTGAGGTCCTATCCAATCATGCTAGGGCCCGGTGTGAGGTCTTATGAGGTCTTTTGTCGGCCTTACGAGACCTACTGTGTGGTCTCGGACTAATGTTGCGATGTGTGGTCCGCCAGCAGAAATGTGGTGTTAAGTGTATGAGCGTCGGAGTGCGTGTTCAGTGTGAGGTCCTTTACTTTAACTGCTCCGTGTTTTTCTCCCATGTTGCTGGAGAGGGGACCTGGCCTTTAAAGTTCAGGCCCTGATTGATGTAGTCTGGTTTTAATGAAACACAGTGGGTAGATTGGACATGCTCATTTACGAGAGGGATGAGGGGGGCTCGGCTACAGCTGGATTCTGACTTTCTCCGGGGCGAGCCACCGTTACAGGAGTGTGACTAGCCTTTTGTGACATAATAAACAAGGGACCCCAGGAGGAGAGAATCGAGGTTGAGGGCTGAGTCATGCTACTGGGAGGTGAAACAAGGTCGGTACAGCTCCTGACAAGAGCGGCACAGCTCCTCTGGAATGCATAGTCATCAACGCGGTCAGAGGGAAAACATGCGTGCTAGTAGCATCTATCTTAGTCAGTTGCATTTTTGGAATTGGTCGACATTTATAGCACTTCCTGTAGTCTGTCTAAGCAATCTGTCATATTGTGTTGTTCACTTTTCAAGAGAATCTTTCAGACGGGGACCAGCTTAGCGCACAGGTAACATTTGGCGAGCTAAGTAGCCATGAACCATAATTCTCCGAAAGCTATACATTTTTTACTTCATTGGTTAGACTGCACGAATTTTAAATTCTTCAGGTAGCTGCACTGCTCACACAAGGTTTAATAGTTTTAACAGCAGGTGAGCCGCGTGTGGTAGCAGCGTGTTTCATTATGTAGCCGATCAAAACCAACGTGCATCGATCGACATCGCAACATCCAGGTGCGCCACTTCCTAGTTTGTACAAAACAGCGCCTTAAGTAGGCCTTCATCTAATAGGAGAGGTTGCATCACAATCAGTGCGTTTACAGGAGGGATGTAATACCAGAGAGCGTCTTTCTGTCTGCAAAGCATGTGTGATTGACGGTAGACGGGAGGGGAAGAGCAAGGGCTGATTGTCACTTAGTTAATCGATCGCGGATGGTGTTGTTCTCACAGAGAGACGAAGAAAATAAAAATAAAGTAGCCTATAAAATGCTGATTGGTTGGCTGATCGCTAAATTTACTTGGGCGGCAGTTAATATACCTGGGCGGACCACCCGAGTAAAATGTCGGAAACACCATGGATGTCCACAAGAAACAAGTTGTTTGTGCCTTTATTTGCAGTGAAAATGAAACAAGGATTGGTTTGTGGCTGCTGCTCCAGTGTTCAGGCCTCTCCTTCTCGACCAGCTTATTGGCTGTAGCTCATCGACATGACCAGATATTTAGCCTGCTTGATGTCTTTCGGGCATCTGTGAGTCGTTAGTTTAGCTTTTGGATCACGTCTTTTAACAGTTCTGTCAATGCAATCGAGCTCTGATTTGTGAGCGCTGAGCAATCTCAGATTTGCTTCTGATCTGGGGTATTTGTCAGCGATCTTTAAAAACTGTCAGCAAGTGGAAAATCCGGGCTATAATCTCGTAGTGTGAAGTCTGAGGCTGTAAAATGGTTAAAGAAAGCGCTAGAATGCATTTGCCTGCAATGAAAGTGAACTGCGGAAATGTACTTTCATCCACCAACTTTAGATTAAGGTTTAATTGTGTTTATCTACGTGCTGCCCCCCTCCTTTCACTCTTTAAATCAAAACTTTTAAGAGTCGAGCGACACAAGGATTGTATTAAATACCAGTCTGGAAACCTTCCAGCAGCCCTCTGCAGTAAAACAGTCTCAGGTGGCTTAACACTTTACTATCTATTTAGTGGACCATTGCCGTTTATGTCGATTCTAGTCAGATACCCAAACAAACTGCGACTATTAAGGGAATTCTGAGCCAAGGCAGCCCATATACAGGCTTGAAACAGGAGCTGTTTTGTAGCTTTATCAAAGTCTGTAAGAGCTGGCAGGGCCTTGGGAAAATGCGATAATAAAAGATAATGGCAGTGTTATTGTTATTGGTAATCATAGTAAATGGGCTCTAGGGTAAGGGTGGAGGGAGGGGGGGGCAGGGAGTGTTAAAGGGAAAATAAGAGGGTATCTGCTGCCTGTTAAGATTGCTGAAAAAGTATTGACATTTTATTTTTTTTCCTGGAAACCATTTGAATTAATAATTACAGTGCACATCTGTGACATCACTGGGTAAAAATTGTGGCCTTGTGAGATTTCTATTGAATCAGAATTCATTTTGACTGCTGGTTCTCTAAAAGCCTCTGAGAGCCTGATTCTGCCTCAGTCTGCTGCTGTGTGTCACTGAGGGAAGTCATTCCATTACGAGAACTTCAATATCTAAACTTATACACTCAGCCTCGCATAGATCCCACTGGTGTATATATATTTGCTGCCTTGTTTCCTGCGCATGACGTGGACACAGTATTGGGGCCGTAAAGGGACATCAGTTCTGTTCCAGCATAGGGCCAGTAAATAAGTCTTTATTTCCATATCCTCTCATGGTGACAGAGCTCCAGGCCTTTGCCAAAACCCTGGAGTACAATGGAGAGGCAGCCACGTATGTCAGCCAAGCCGTTTTTATTTCCCATAGCAGTTCCCCCGCAGTACGCCTGGAGAGGAAACTCTATACATAAGCACTTAAACATCGACGTGTTATGTACCATCCAGCATTCAGACTTCATTAATAAAAGCTGAAATTTGAAAGAGCGCAGCAGTAAGCGTTTGATTGTGATGTGTGTGGTTACGCAGCTCTCGCTGGAGGGTTTGAATCCTCTCCATCCTCAGCCCCGCAAGGCCCCTGTGCTCTGCCTGGTGCCACCCTGTCTTCAGGGATAAAACGGAGCTGACAGCACTCTTTGGATGACATCTCAACTCCGATGTCGGTGGAGGAATCCAGCCGCCCCTTCCCGTAGTCGATATATTAACACACGCCCAGACAGACACACGCACGCGCGCGCACACACACACAGTGGAATAAACTCATGTCTGCATGTCTGATTTTCTCCTTAGTATTCATGCTCACACACATACATGAGCAAACACACATTGTAATAGTTAGCATTGTGTTAAGTTGGGTGTGCGAGGGGGAGAAGGGGCTACCGAGTGCTAATCCTTATGAAATGTGCACAAAGGGAATAAAAAAAAAAAAAAAAGAACATAGAGAAAATCACCAAAGTCTTGGTGGAAAAAGACGGGCCATGCTCAAGGGGCCCGGGTGTAAAGTGGTTTTGGACAGTGTGCCACTCGCCTCATTTGGTTCTAATTTTATTTAATATTACCCCAGTCTTTCTTTTCATCCTCTCTTTAGATTTTTTCTCCTTTCTTCTGTGGCTGAGAGCTGTCAGTTCAAACGAGACGGACAAATGAGGAGGTTATAGATGCCTATAATTTCTCTCTTTAGAAATACCGATCAGAACATAATGTTAAAGATCACTACAGAGCCAGACTGATTTGCACTTGTGCTGGAATGTCTGACATTTTACGTCTTTATTTGCGGCTGCTTCAAAATGATATTATTCTTAGAGTGTATTAACCACTGAAAAGCTGCGACACACATAATAGTGCAGGACACTGTGTCAGAAACAGATCACAGATAATAAAGTAGATGCTATATTTGGCTGGAAACTCAATTATTATTCTTTATTCACAGTTTCAGCTGAAAATACATCAGAAATAGGGTAGTCGTAAATACAAGGATATTAGAAATCACAATGTAACAAGTATCAATCGCACTGGGCTCAGAACATTGTCTACATGAATAAATAATCCTCTGCGGTTTGGAGTTATTGTGCAGACGTTGCTCTTTTAGTCAAAGAAAATATAAACCCTTGTTTTTGTCTTCTTTTTTCGCAGAGAATATTCGTCAAGTTCCAATGAATCAGTGTTTCAGTGTTTTTATCACAATGTTTCATCTTGCTGGATAACTCACAAACACAACAGTATCGGGCCCAGCAATGGCAAAAAAGTCATTTTTTTAGGCATCCCTAATCGTATTTTAGAGTTTGTATTTTCCTGGGAAATGACAACAAAGTTTGTTGCTGACTCATCGTGGACTCATGGGCGTGTGCAGCCCCGTGTATGAGGACTCTAACCTTCACAGATAACAGTACAGTCACACAGCTTTATAACTTTGTTTCCTGATTTGGGAGAAACTGAATCACATCTTATAGAGGAAATAGTTTCTCGGTGTCACGCTGCTGTCCTCTGACTGCTCTGCCTCAACTCTGGATAGATAGCTTTAGGCTAGTTACAGTACCGAGGTGATTCATGAAGTGTTCTGATGGCTAAATGAAGCTGCCATTAGGGGTCACCCGGTCGCGTGCACTCCATGTACAGAGCCTGTGTCCTCGCAGCAGCAGCCCAGGTTTGATTCCATCCTGTGGCCATTTGTTGGATGTCGTCCGCTCTTGCACTCTGTGTTGCTATGTTAGGGTTGGGCCGTGTTTACTGGGAGCTGCCGCCCAAAGCACAGTCAATGGGCCGCCAGCCTGCCTCCACGGAAGGAGGGTCAACCTTAATGTTGACTGTAAACACCAATCAATATCTGTCCCTTCCTAGCTGGCCATTTTTATAGGAAACATGTTACCATACAGATGCAAATAGCCCTCCATCAGCCTTTTTTACCGCTTTTATTTTTTAAGCCAACTGTTTCGACAAAATGGCATAAAAAAATTGTTGAATAAACAACTTGAAAAAAAGTTTTTATCAACAAACCATTGAGGATATGGGACATTTTTTTTCACCAGAACAAAACTCCACTCACCAACACCATTCACACTGTTTCAAGTGTCCTGTTAAGCTTGTACTTCAGCTGCATCTTGGCCTGCAGTATTCATTTGTTGAGAACGGGTTGTTGGCCAGATGAGAGGCTCCAGATTCCAGTCCACATGAGGGAGCAGAGTTTCTGCTTACCTCTCTGCTTTTGGACAGTCCCCGGGCTATTCTTTTCTTACACACACACACACACACACACACACACACGCACACACATATATGTACCTACACATGCACTCACAAATAAACAAGCACAGAGGCACATTAGCCCACTCACATGCGCCGATTCACAAGTACATGCACTCACACAAAGATTAAGTAAATTGAATACACGCACACATGTAATCATCTACGTGCACTAAAATGAACGTGCACAATATCAGACATCCATACACACAAGCTAGTGCACGCACTCAAGTATTTACACACATTCAAACACGCTGTGTTCTTGACTCTGGATGATGTGGGCTGCACTAAGGGAGATTTATGAGGCTGGCTCCCTCTTGTCCTGTGTGTCTCCGACTTGATACTCTGGTTTCCACTCCAAACCTCAACTCAGCACACAGACACAGAGAAACATGGGGAGGGAGGGAAGGAGGGAGGCAGACTGAAAGAGAGAAGTAATGGGCGAAGGGAAGAGGGGAATAAAAGAGGGATATCAGAGAAGACTGAAGAGGGGATAGTGAGAACACTAGAGACGGAGGTAGATGAAGAGTCAGATTGAAAAGATGATGGAGAGAGACAGCGAGAGTGAGCGATAACGAGCCCTGAAAACTGGACGGTGGAGTTGGAAAGAGAGGGGAGAGCTAGAAGTTGCGAAATTGGGAGGAAAAAAAAGTGAGTTAATGTAGTGTGTCTGTGTGTTTGTTCCTGTTTGTGTGTGCAGAGACAGACAGCCCGTGGGGTCAGAGGGTTAGCGCGGCTCCATGTGTTGCTTATAAGCTGATAAAAGACGGCCGAGGCCGGGGGAACTGCACCCCTCTGACTACTTTCTGTGAGTGTGCGTCAGGGTTGTATTCAGGGTCAGAGGCAGAAAGAAAATCAGCTGGGGACCCAGGAGGCTTGTGGTTTGAAACTAGTCTTGGAAAATGGTTTACAGATTGAGATAGGAAGCTCAGGTAGCACAGACCTCCACACCCACGTCAGAGTACAATGGAACAGAAGCGCTGAGGGAGCGAAGTTAAGACTTTTCTCAATCCAGAGGAATTCTTTGCACTTTCTCTCATATGAATGATTTTCTTTTCCCACTAACTCAAACAGCTGATGATGTTTTCCCCGATTTACCTTACCCGGTCTTATTAAGGCACAACCTCTGTTATCCAATCACCTTGTTGTTGTCGGGATTCTGTCGCTGTCAGAACGCAAAGAACTGGTTCCAGAGCAGGCACTGGCTCCAAACCAGCACCTGAACCACCTCGATTGAAAAGGGGTAATAGTGAAACTTTGTTCTCTGATTTTAACCCATTTCCTGAGAAGCAGTGGGCAGCCATGGTACCGTGCCCAGGGAACTCCAGTTCTGTGCCAATGTCTTGGTTAAGAACACTAACAGGACAATTAACCTAATGTTCATATTATGATGGTGGGGGAAACTGGAGGAGGACCACAGAGGAAACCCACGTATGCATGGGGTGAGCAAAATCTTGACAGAAAGGGACTCCACCCGGCCAGGAATCGAAGGCCACAGTACCACTGAGTCACTGTGATTTCACAATGTTATCTTATCGCCCTTGACACGGACATTTACAGTAGCTTTTCCCATTATCCGATACATTTATGTCATTAATTATTGTCAAATGAAAGCGCAACGGACCATAGATGAAATTGTGCTCAATCAGGAGAGAATCAGAAGCTGCTGGTGGTGGTGACGGGATGAAGATGAATGGCTGAAAATCTGCACGAGATGAGATGGACTCTGGCGAGCCCGACCCTGGCACTGGATATGATGAAGTGGAGGTGAATGGGCTGGCGGAGGGTTGCAACGATTTGGCTCTGAAACATCAGCTGAGAGGAGAACGGATTTAAAGTTTGACAGCAACAACATGATTTGCTGATTTAATCGTGGCAGAGTCTGGTTGATGTAACTCAAAGTATGATGTTGTTGCTGATGTCAGATGGGTTTGTGTCATGATGTTGTCACTCACCATCACCTTTCCTCCACTTTATCCATATATTTCTGTGGGACCATGCACGTTATCCTCTTTACAAAGGATCTAATCACAGTTAGGAGAAATGACCCCCCCACACACACACATACACGCACAGACCCAACCACCTCCCTCCATCCTGAACCCAGATAAACAGCCGTGGGACTTTAAACATGGCGCCCGGCCGGCGTGTGACTGAGAGAATGGGCCAACTGGTGGATTCAGTGGCCAGGGGTCGCCCCCGCCCCTCTCCTCTCCCTGGCTGGGTGGGTGGCATATGGCGGCCCAGGCAGGGACCCCTTTGGTGTGACACACACACACACACACACACACTGAGACACACAGAAGGCCTGGAGCCACCCAGGCTGGGCCCACGATCGCCGTGGGAGACATGGTGTCACCAAGCCTCTGACAGAGGAGGGGTTGTGTGTATGTTTGTGTGTGTGTGTGTGTGTGTATCCCACCTTGGAAGCCCCCCCCCCTCCTGAGAACGTCGGCCGCTGCCCGCCACCACATCCCCATGGTGACTCCGCTGTTGTCTCTGCTCATCAAAATTAGAGAGATTTACCTCTGCGTGCACACACACAACACATGCACACACACAGAGCCAACAGGTGGCAGGCCTTGCTCGGCACAGCAGGCCCACTTCAAAGGTTAAACATACAGCGGACCGCCCACTCTTTCTCTGCCGTTCTCCCAAGGGAGAGAGAGAGAAAGTGAGAAGAAGAGGACAAGATAAAAGGAGAGACGGGGAAAAAAAGCTGCGCAGATAAAGGGCAAAGATGAAGCGCGTTCACGTGGGAGCGCACAGCGCGCCATAGTGTGTACCTGGTGTCCGACGCCCCAATTACGAACACGGCGCACACTTCAAAGTGAGTCACGTATGAGTTAAAAGCATAAGTAAAAACAGAATGCCTACAGGCTTTTCCAGTTCACTTACTTTTTGTCTAACTGTGACTAACAGCAGATGTGAAAGAACCAACTTGGGTGCCAGTGATCTTAGCGCGGATCACGGCACACCACAGTCAAACAATGTTCTGGGATTTTCACAAACAGGCGGCGAGAGAGCAGCCCCGACTCACGCAAACAAATATCAACTCACAACGAGCGTGACATGCAGAGCACCATCTCAATCTTATCGGAAAGAGGAAGTTGAGACTACGGCAGACAGTGGATTACCCCAAAAAACTGGATGGAAAAAATGTCATCTTGATTGAAATCTGGTGTAAACAAAATAACTTTGAACATGGCTTTATCCTGTCTGGTATCAGCCGTGCTGTCTGCTGCCTGTGGTGCGACAGCCTCGTAAATGTTTTCTCAGCACTCAAGGGGCCGCTCGTTATCAAAAAGAACATAATTTGAACGCCGCGGTCTGCATTAATAATCTTGCTGATCAGGTACATTTGCTTCCAGGCCAGTCTGCCACTTTTCCAATGCACATCTGGTAGGGCAATCCATCCGCATCTCGCAGCGTGTACCGTACACCTCGGGGATCAGGCGAAAGGGGATGTTTTTAGCAAATGTGCACCACTGAAACATTAACACGCTTGTGCGCACACCTGATACACCCCCTCGATAGAATTTCACCTATAAAACACGAGAGCCTTAAGAGTCACTTCGAGTGTCTTCTCGGCCGTAAAAATCAAGTTAAATCTCAACGCGGGGCCGCGCGTGTGCACGCGTGTGTTTTAATGTGTGAGTGTGTGCGTTTGTTGTGTTGCCATGCTAACATAGTGTGCCTGAGGGGTTGCAGGTCACAGTGTTGGCTTGGCCTCGTGTTGCCTATAAGCTGATAAGAGCCAAACAGAGGGGACCGATATATGAATTCTCTCCCCCCCTTCCCTCTCTCTCTCTCTCTCTCTCTCTCTCCCTCTGTGCGTCCAGCAGCCTGCCTGCTTCCAGCCTGTCTGGTGCCAAGACTCAGATTTCAGAATTTCCTTCTACAAGCCACATTTAGAGCAGCCAGCATACTCTGTGTGTGTGCGTGTGTGTGTGTGCGTGTGTGTAGAGAGAGAGAGTTTGTGCAACTTTCTCCTCTCGCTGTCTGCCTCTCTCTGACCCCCACCACCCTGCTTTCAGCGAGCACTGTCCTTCTGGTGCCGCTCTTTGCTCTTTTCTCTCCCCACGTATCCATCTACCTACCTCCAGTTTCTTTGTTTGTTTTACGGGACTTGACCCGACGCAGACAACCAACGCAATACACGTCAGCTAATATGAATGGTCATTTGTGCCCGCGTGTAATAAACACGATTAGACACACGCTAACATGCGGCGGAGATTTATGCGTTCCCGCGGCAGTAAACTAGCCGCGCGAGGGGGTTTGGAAAAAGGGCGGGGGGGGTCCTGTCAGCGCACAGCTGACCCGGGAGACCTTGTGACACGCTGCAATGGCGAAGGATGGAAGATGGAGTTGAGGTGTGAGCTGGAGCAGAAGGAAATGAGAAGAAAAGATGGGGGGGGGAAACAATAAGCAGAAGGAGGTGTTAAAAAGAAAAGAAAACTTTTCCGTTTCTTTGCCTTGAAGGTCTTTCGGACACATTATTGTTATGTAGGCGTCCATATGTAGTTGCACTGTGAGCTTTTGTCGTTTAGCATAATTATAGTGTTGCTCCTCAATATCAGCATATCTGTCTTTGTGCTGCTGTAGCTAATTTGGGCAGCAATCAGTGGAATGTCTTCCCCTGTCACCTGCATGTTAATACAGCGCTATGCAGCAAATCGTGCAGCTTCAGACTCCTTGTACCTGTGTGTGTGTGTGTGTGTTGTGAAGAAATGTTTCATTGTTTCAAAATTAGATTACTGTTATCTTTATTTATAGAAGCAGGAATCTCTGGCCAAGAATATTATTTTCTGCCCACATTCAAGTTCCAACTTGTCCTAAACACTCCTACATCACCCAGTAGGGCCCGACAATTAGTGTTTTTTTTTTGTTTCTAATTTGTCCCTGAGTTGCATTAGCAAATGTCGAGAATGCGTAACACCTCATGAGAGTTAGAGGGGGTTGAAACAAAAACAAATCTTACGTGTTCGAGAGTGACAAATAGAGAAAAAGAAAAGCGTGGGAGGGACAACGAAAATGAGAAACAAATGAGTCAGAATCAAAGAAACTTGACTAGAGAAGGTGAGATCGGAGTAACTGACTCCGGATTGTGACAAAGTTGAACCCCCAGAACGGGACAGGTGTCTGATAGCTGTAGAGGATTTCATTGCTAGCGAACCAAGATGCTCAGATTTGAATTTGGGAATTCAGTCTTATCAGCAGTGTTCCCCTGAATGTGTGTATCCGTGGCAACTGTTGGTTGGATTCAGTCTTATTTACAGCTCTGACCATGTTTATTATATTTTGCAACATGAACGGGGAGTCATCAGACTAAGCAACATTTTCCACTCCGCTGCCGGTATGCAGACTTGCTTTGAAGTGTGTGTGCGAGTGAGATTTCCCTTAGCGCACCACTGTTATGAGCTGTTGGGCGCATACTTGTGGCTGCCATTTAGCTTGCCCAAAAAATCTCAGAAATTCTGCGATGCTGAAACCAACAATTTTTTTTCAGTCGTAGGTCTTTCCCATCTTGACTTTTAATCAAACACCAAATTGTCTAGACTCTGTCTGAGTATTTTATACGAGTCTTTGTTGACATGTGACTCACCGTCTGGAGGTCTGAACTGTTTGTGTAAACAGGCCGATATAACTAATAAAGCGGATGCTGCGTGTATGTGTGTTTGCAGCTTGGGGGTGTTGATTGTTTGTCGGGCTGATGCAGTCTCACTGTAGTGGGCCGGTGCATTTGATGTGGGATTGATCGGGGGCCAAACACGGAGTCTGGCTTTTTGCTGGAGACTTTGGTTTCCCAGAACAACTGCTTCCTGTTTCCCAAACCTGGTAAAAAGTGTAGGAAAGTGTGTGACACAGACTCTGTGTGTATGTGATGCCTTTGAGCTTTGATCTTTGGTCATTTATTCAGATTTTTGTCACAGTGGTAATCCAAAAGCAATGCCTGCAAGATGGTGAAGGTTTTATATTATGTTATATTATATTATATTATACTATATTATATTTGATACTATCTATGATCAGCTTTGCTTCAACAATAGCCATTTTATCATTCTATTAGACCCCGACTGATACTGGATTTTTAGGGGCTGATGCCGAGAACGATATTGATATATCGGCCAATATTCTTGGCAAAATATAAACATAAACACACCTTTTTTGCAATGATCCCTCAAATGTGGATATCACACAAATGTGAAAAAGATAGGGTATGTACCTAATGGAGACAGGATTATTTATACTAACTTTGTTGTACAAAATTACATTGGAGCACTGAAAACAATAAACTTCACCAGGGATTTAATAATTAAAAATAACCGTAAGCATCTTTTTTTGCGTTTTCTTATTGGTAAGCTTCATTACTACTATTGCAAACCAAACTTTTCCTTCTACAGCTCCTTTACATTGAAAGCATTGAAATCACAAAATACAGGGATGGATTGTTTTTGACATTGAGGTTGGCACTAACCACTGTTGTTGTTTGCTATGCATCTACAAGACATTTACTGACACCAGGTCAGTGTAAAGTACTGCAGGGAGCAGCAAGGAGCAGTCACATTGAGCTGCAGATGATGGGGCTGCACACCTCCAACTCCTCAGCAAAGTTACTAACTTCACCGTGTCCTGCTGTTGTGTGGAAAAATACTCACAACGTACAAAACATCAGAATAAAAGTTTGGGTGCAGCTTTTGGGGCCACTGATTGGACAAGGTGTCCGAAGCTTTTCATCTTCATAATGGTCATCAGCGTACAGTATGTATAAACGGGTTGCTGAAAAGCTGAATTATGTCAAAAGCATTCATTTCTTTTCATTCTCTTTCTAATGCACTCGGTTTGACACTGTGTTATAGTCTGATCGTGTGTTGTTTCCCTGTTTTATGTGATAGGACTGTCTTTCACCTTTCTCTGGGGTAGGGGGCATGTCATTGGGGAATGACATCCCAGTCTCACGTGTAGGATGCAGCAAGTCTTTGAAAGTAAAGACACACACACCCCACACCACGTTACACGCTCCCTAATGTCGTCAGAGAGTGATGGGGCAGTGTCCTGCCGACAGAAAAAAAGTTGTCTGTTCCATCTCAGGCAAATAACAATAAGCCCCGGGCTGGATTCCAATGGGCTTTCTCTTTGAAATGGGATACCAGCGCACGCATTACAAATATATCTCTTGTTTTATCTTCCGGGCCAGGCCCATGGAAAAATTATTCCAAATACCTGCCGCGCTTTATCTGGAACCCTGGAATAGGTTAGGCCCAGCCGGGAACACGAGGATGTCTAAAATAAGGCCTCTATTACGGGATGGAGTGGAGATGGATGGGACAGAGCGGGAAGGGACGGGGATCGGGGGTATTTTAGGTGTATCGGCCCTGTGAAAAAGGTCTTGTTGCGGGGGCTTGGAGCTGCTTTAAAGTCTACTATGTGGGCCGCTGTCAGCTGTTGTACAAACTGCATGTGTTAGGGGAGGGTTTGTGTGTCCGCGTGTGTGTGTGTCGTGTGGGCTCACACGTCCATAGCGGAGCGGGAGTATAAATAACATTTTTCCTACAGATGTTCTCACCTTGACAAATCTGTTCTTGGCCTGTGTGATACTTCTTGGCATATGGCGCGATGGCCCAACGTAACTCAACCTTTATTTACTTTCCTCAACCTCTGCCTGCCCCTGTTCAAACCGTCGCTTTTTAAGAAAAACATTTACATTTGCGGTATTTAACTGATGATGTTTTCCCGAGTGATTGATAATAAGCGAGCATTTCTCAAGGACTTAAAAGGGGCACATGGCTAGAGACGAACGCGCTGACTGCTGCAGGGATTCAAATCATGATCTTTCGGTTCGTCTGCAAAGTCTTCTACTGATTAGGTCAGCAAGCGCCAAAAGATCTCACTGCTCCCGCTCATTAAATATGGTAATCATTTTTATCTCACTCTTTTTTATCAACATAAAGTGAGTTTGGAGGCTTTCTGTCAGTTGAATAACTGTCACTATTTCGGAAAGATTATTTGATCAGAGTTGAATCAAGGTAAGAAGAGAGGTGTTAGGGAGAGAGAACTCGGGGGATGATAGGAGAGAAATGCGAGGCAACGAGGAGATAAGAGCAAAGAATGAAAGGCCAAGAGCAAGGGGAATAAGGGAGAGGATGATAAGAAGAGAAACAAGTTCATAGGATGTCAGAGGAGGACAGAGAACAGAAGGAGAGAAAGCTGTTGAAAGTGCGTCCTTGAGGAATTCATTTATCTCTCTGCGTCTGTTCGGCGAGGCCGGTCACGGAGTCTGTCACCATCACTTGTAGAGTCCTGCTGACATTTCCTTCAGCAGTTGAGAGTGTGTGAACAGCACGTATCAGACTCACCCTAGAAACACAATGTCATCTACATAGTTCCCATGGCAGACAGAAGAGGGGCGGCATTGTCGTCATACCAACGATGCCAAGACACCGGTGGCAAGAGATGCCGAGTCTTTTGAAGCTCAGAAGGAAGAGATGACGTTTTAGAGCCCTTCTGGCAAACCGGCTACCATGCAGGCATCACCGGTGCAGCATGCTGCCAACATGGTGCCCATTTGGCAGATCAGTGTCATTTATCACCATGCCATAGATCAGTGGTTCTTGGTCTGGTGTTCAGACCCCCTTCCCAGGGGGCTGAAGATCATTTTTTGGAGCTGTGGTGGTAATTGGATTAAAAAACAACTTGTGAACTATGTAAATGTATTATTCCTTTGATAATCATGTTTGTGTAAGTCGTAGATCAGCTGTACAACCTTTCTACCTATGCAGCGTGTGACAGGAGGTCACGAGTCGACATTTCTTCACAATATTTGTCCTGACAGAAACTGCCACACATACTGCCACATCAACACCAGGTATTAAATGTGTTTCAACAACTGATGTGCAGAGCTGATCGAGAGCGCAGTGTGAGTCATGGGCTCTGGTGCCGTTTTCCAGAGACAGAATCTAAGCTTGCAGGGTGACAGCTAACCAAGCAGTAAGCCTTCCTGCTTTCTTTCAGGGAATTTTCTTTATTCCCCCTTTAACCCTAACCCCTAAATATTAAACTGAAATAAAGGCCTTTAACAAACAGTAGCACAAATGATTGTTAAAATTGAATAGCATTAGGCAAGTTACAGTTGAGATAAACTGGAAATTGGAAAGAAGTGAAAAGGAGAAGAGAGGACTGGCTTTTTTTAGTGCTGTGTGTAGAGGCTTCCTTTGACGTTGTTGCACCTTCGTATTTGTCTCTGAGGGCAGTGATTATCTTTAGAGACGTCAACTCTCATAATGGATTGGTGACTAAGTTTCACAGGGTGTATGTGCTGAATCAGATGTCAGATTCCGCTACGTTCTCTCATCCACGGTATCCTTCTTGACTCTCGCCCACCCATCTCTCCTTCAGGGCTGACACTGCCAAGATGACGCAGCCGATGAGGGGGGACCAGGCCCACCAGCCGGCCCCGGCCCGCAAGTCGGCCAGCCTGTCCTCGCCAAGCGCGGCTCGCCGCCTATACCGCAACTTGTCTGGAAAGTTCCGTACGGGCACCAACCCCCCTGCCCTGGAGGACAGTCTGGTGTCAGGACGGGGAGGAGACAAAGAGAGGCTGCGAAAAACCACCATAGTAAGTCAAAAAAAGAAGGAGAAGGAAAAAATAACAAGCCCAGGAACATTGTCGTCTAAAAATAGTGAGGGAAAACATATAGAAGAGAACCTTGGGTTGTGACATCATACACCCAATCATCTAGCTGGAGCGGAGCGAGACAGAAAATATATTGTGAGCAATATTCTGCTGGTGTTCACACTTAATGTAAACTTTCTTTGTATCACAGTTCCAGAGCAATGAAGCGCTGTTCGAGGCAGTGGAGCACCAGGAGCTGGACTTGGTCCAGCTGCTCCTGTCGCAGTACAGTCTGGAGGAGCTGGACCTCAACACCCCAAACAGCGAGGGCCTCCTGCCCCTCGATATTGCTATCATGACCAACAACGTGCCCATGGCCAAGCTGCTGCTGCGAGCCGGTGCCAAGGAGAGCCCCCACTGTGAGTAGAAGAAAACAACGTACCTGTAGTACCTGCCCGGTCAGAGGGGGGCGAGGACACGGTGATCATTTGAATGTTAATGGAACAAATCCAAAATACAGCACGTTGTACAAACTTACAGTCGATGCCGCGCATGTGCTCTTGAGGTGAAGAAAATTATTTTTATCAGACTGAGTAGCACGAACACCCATGTGCTGGACTGTGTTCATTTTCTGTGACTGATTAACTGATAACTGATTGGCAGTGAAACCCAAAACATCCTTTGAAGAGAGGTCACACAAAGTTGAAAAAGGCCATTGAGCCTTTTGTTAAAGGCCACGCGAATACACAAAGATAATCATTAAAAGAGTCTGGTAGCGCTATTCATCTTTTTATCACTTCTAAAAAATAGCCAAATATCTTCTGGGGTCACGACAATGTCTCCCTCATAAATTATGTTCCTTGTATTTTGGCAGCTTTTGTTAATAGAGCCTTGGCTTCCCTACAGGTGAATCCCACCACAGTGACTGAAGCAGTTCGAGTCAATGGGTTTGCCTCGTCCTTTCGCCAGTCACATCATGTGTCATATGTTGAATATGAGACCTAAAGCCACATCTCTCGCATTCTGACGGATCTGTAGTGTCTTTTATTCCTTATTCCTTATCTTTAGCATAGCTCAGCACTAACACCAGACAAGGTTTGTTTGGGTTTGTTTGTCGTTGTGGCAGCAGAAATCGCTGTCACGACAACATCAGCTGCCACCAAAGCAACGGCGCGCGCACACAACCCATGAAACAATCTCTAACCATGCATACCAGTAATGCATTCATCCTCGCACTATTGACAAACTCACACATCTCCCTCTCTCTGTTTTCTGCTGGCAGGAAAAACATATTAGAGGCGATGAAGGGGTAGTAATAATGATGCAATATTAGTCATCTTTGTAAGCACTTTTCACTGTCTGTGATCTGCTGAGCCTCTGCTCCCTTCCTCTGTTAATGATTAGAACTCGCCAGTAAGGCTCCTAGGCTTGTTTGTGTTTGTACTCGTGCGAGCACACACACACACACGCACACACACGCGCTTCTCCAGAGCTGAGCCAGACGTCTTATAAAGGTATCATTAAATTGAAAACACTTGAATGGAAAGTGATGTTTACTGAAGTTTGCTCTTTGATTGTGCGTTCCCTCCAGAACTCAAATAACTCATGTGAGAGTGTGAGTTTTGACTGTGTGTGTGTGTGTGTGTGTGCGTGTGCGTGTGTGTGTATGAAACAGAGTAAGACAGAGAGAGAACAACAGCGCATAAGGAAAATGGAGGCTTTTATTTCAGTAAGCCTGTACTAATCAAACTCCATCTGAGGAGAATCAGCATCAAAGACGCTGCCGACTTTTCATTAAGCTTTGAAAGAAACTGATTCTGATGTGTATTGACATCTGCACACTTGACTTCTTTCTGTGTGGTTACCAGAGAGACAAACAAAGGGCAGACAAAGACAATTGAACACGCTCAAAAGCAACTTCATATTCACATAAATCTCCCGGTGGCTCTCAATAGGACAGTCACTTTAACAATGTTGTGGAAGATCTCTGCCTTGATGTGAAATAAGGACAAATCAAGACACACGTACACACCGATGACAGCATCTGGACCAGTTTCTAGGCCTGGAAATGTAAATCTTCAGCCTTCAACGGTTGTTTCCATCCGTCCAAGGGTCCAAGTCCAAGTATCCTCAGTAACAGCTCTAACTTTCAAACTCAGCCCCTCACAATACCTGTTTCAAAAGTGACAAGTGGCCTTTAAGTCTTCACACAAGTGGCTGAAGAGAACGACATAAAACTGACACCCAGAAGAGACGCTCGGATTCAAAGAGAAGCTCGCAGCCGCTGCAGAGACACGGAGAGAGCCGCAGAATTAAACACCCAGATGGACATTTTGACACGGAGCTTTAAACTTACTGTCAACAGTGGAATCTAACGCTCAACAGTGGAATCTACAATGAACAAACACAGACCACACAGACTAAACACAGACACACACCAGTCCCAAACACTCCAGGAATGATCAGCCACCAAAGAAGAAGTACAGTACAGCTACTGTCCTTTGTGACCCGAACAGCTTTACATTACTTGTCCTATACTTTTATTTATCAGGGTGTGTCGGCCGTTTTTGAGATTTGGATTTGAATCTGTGATCTTTGTTCCATCACGATCTGCTATCACCAACTGCACAGCCGCCGTCTTCGTGTTTTCATTGGTCGTTGCATCTCATCTATTATAGTGATGTGTTTTTTGTTTTAGTAACACCCAGAAAAACATTCCACTGATGGAGGCTGTGGTATATGATAAAAATAGATCAGTTATACACATTTTTCCACCGGTTTTGCAGAAAAATACTTTTACAATGGCTGTTTAAAATGATCCCTATGCACGTTCCCACCATTTTGTGTTCCCCTTCAACCGCATATGAAGAACACTCCTCCCTCTCCTGCCCCTCTCACTTTCATTGCCGCATTTTCTGTGTCATTTTGGAGGTGATGTCATCCCCAAAGAGGGACTGCTTAGTTAAATGAAGTTTATTGAGGAATCTGCCACAGCATTTTGGCAAACAAAGACATTAAAAAGAGCGGCCTGCAAAAGCAATTTGCAACATTGCAGCCAGAGGGTTTCTGCAGTATCAGTAAGGCGCTAGATTAAAGTACAACCAGCACTGTTCGCCGTGGATTCATGTGCTTCTCCACTCCATCAAGATGATGATGATATTAAATTGAAGTTTCAAACTTTATATTACAAAGTGTTTTTCGCCAAGACAAGTCCTAAAATCAATGAAATATGGCTTTACCTCATTTATTATCAGGCTCAACACTTATAAATCATTTTTCTATTTAATCTAGGTCACCGTGGAATGGAAGCGACTAACGTTTATAACCTAATATCATATTACAAACTACATGTGAGCAGAAAAATTGTTATGAAACGTTTCTTATCATCGACCGAACATTTGCTTTCATCCACCATGTTTCTGTGTGTTTGACGTCACATTCAGCAAGTTGTGCACCAAGATATTCTCAGTTGGGCTGAGATTTTCATTCCCAAATTGTGTTTTCTGACTTCAGGGGGTTTTTACTTGAATTTTCACAGACGAGACTAATATTCCTGTTTATTCAGATGCCAATGTGAATAATTATTTGTTATGAACACATTTTGTTCCTGAAAACAACCACATTGGAGCTGTTCTACTAATAAAGGGGACATACTATGCTCATTTCCAGGTTCATAATGTTATTTTGGCTTACAAATAGAATAGGTGTACATCCTTTAGTGCTCAAGAAACACATCAGTTTGCTGATTCTGTCCAGTGCAGCAACTCTGTATTCCCCGTCGGTCTTAAAGGCTCTGTTTTAGCTCCTGTCTCTTTAAGCCGCCTCCTGAATGCCCTCCTCTGATTGGTCAGCTCTCACAAGCCTGAGCCAGAACCGTGAAAAACAACAGAGCAGCTGTGCTAAATTAAT